>CM067069.1:33851491-34451491 GCA_033980235.1 Diadema setosum
TGATTTCGCAGAACATATATTTCAGACTATAGTTCCGATAATAAAATACTTGGTAGGTCTACTATAAGAGGCGACGTACTATAGCTGCGAGATCGGGTCAGGGTTCTGAGACAGGGTCGGCGCGAGGGGGGGGGGGGGGGGGGGGGGGGGAGGGGAGGGGTTCGCGGGGGTCACCAGCCCCACTTTTTCGCATAAGACATGACGATTATCGGATCGAACCATTCGCGGACCGCACATTTTTTTTTTTTTTTTTTTTTTTTTTTTTTACCCCCGGAAGTAACAACAGAAAATATGGTTAAGCCTGTTCTGTTTTCCACCCATTAACGCTGAAGTTGTTGCAGAAAATTGCCACAGAAGGCCTTTTTTTTTTCTTGTCACCTGATGAAACCCGATAGTGGCACCAGAAATATACAGTGCCCCCCCCCCCCACACACACACACACACTTTTAAACGCGTCGCGCCAGCTTCTACCTAGATGTCATCTCAGTTATGGTACGGTAGGCTATTAGGCCTATTCTAGGTCATATTAGTTGAGGATGCCGGGGCATCAGGTTTTCAACGTGTTTTTTATAATATTTTTTTTTTTTTTGAGATGACGAGAAACTTCAAATGAAATAATTCTGAAAGAGCATATAGGCTTACAAGACAAATTGGTGAAAGAAATATGGGGAAAATTGGTCAAACTGTGATGGAGAATATTGGTTTTGAGATGGCTGAGATATCTAAACGAAGATACATACCCTAATTAAAAGTGGGATCCACCTTCTATTAGCTTTGTTTTACTTTGTTTTTGGATATAAACTATATCAACCATTTCAAAACCGCTTTTCATCGAATAGGGGCCTAAACTTTGAAAGGTTTCTAACCCGGGTTTCATATCTGGCAAAGAGTTATATGCTGAATCCTCATCTCAACCAATCCGAGCATTCCTATGAAGATACAGTCTTATGAAACCTCGTTATAACGAGGTCCGCGGGACCGGGAATACCTCGTTAACCGATACCTCGTTAACCGATACCGTAAGCATCAAAATCAAAGAAATACATAAGCACGACGTCATATACATATACCCATCAATGAAACTTAAGAACATCCTTTGCGTTGTTATTATGGATCATTATTATTGGGAGAATAAAGGGAAATCATTTGTGAATTAGACGAAAAAGTATACAGGGGTTGAAATAAGTTAGTTCTTTATTTTTCTTCCGAAAATCTCTTTGCATAATACTTGCACATTATGTTCTTGAGAAGTATAGGCATATAGGCCTATGTTATTTTCGTGATTCTTTCTACACCTATCTCTTTCTCTTGTGTTGAACCATTTTGAAAGAATATTTTTTTTCGTTTGTGAAATACAGTGTAAAATGATAATGAACAAAATCAGATTGTATAAAATGCGTTTGTTAAGTTTTCTAAACACCAGCGCAAACAGAGTACATACATGCGTTCTTTATACCGTGACTTGCGAGGTATTTTTATACGCTGTCGGTGCCCAGTGGGAATGCGATGGTTTCATGAATCATTTCGGCTGTAATCTTATACAATGTATGATCGTTACGCCCGAAGGGATTAAAAATGCGTTCTTAATTTTCTTCCGAAAATCTCTTCGCGTTTTGTACATCTGTTCTTGAAAAATATGCGACAGGATTGAATTTGGAAGATTAAGATCTTTTTAACGTAAATCTATACCTGGTAGATCATTCTGAAAGAAAGACAAATCTTCATTGTGAAATGCAGTGTTAAAATTGTGATGATGAACAAACCCAGATCTATTCAAACTAATAAATGCGTTTGTTTTTTTTTTTCTGATTTAGGTTAACATGTGTTATTCAACTATTTTTACGTTACTGTCACCTGGCGAGATCGCGATGATTTCAGAGTGACATACATGCGTTGTTTACCGTTAACTTGTGAGGTATTTTACGCTGTTGGTGCCCAGCGGGAATTCGATGATTTCATGAATCATTTCGGCTGTAATTTTTGTAACGTATGATCGTTGCGCCCGAAGGGATTAAAGATGTGTTCTTTATTTTCTTCCGAAAATCTCTTTGTGTTTTGTACATCGACACTGTTCTTGAACTGTTAAAGATACGTTATATCGATTGAGTATAGGTTAACATGCGTTATTGAACTATTTTTACGCTACTGTCACCCGGCGAGATCGCGATGATTTTATAAATTATTTTGGCTTTAATCATACACACTCATATTTAAATTATCATTTTTTGTTAAATGATAATGGACAAATCCAGATCTATTCAAGCTAATAAATGTTACGTTGTTGGTGCCCAGCGGGAATTCGATGAGTTCATGAATCATTTCGGCTGTAATTCATACAATGTATGATCGTTGCGCCCGAAGGGTTCAAAAATGCGTTCTTTATTTTCTTCCGAAAATCTCTTCGCGTTTTGTACGTCCGTTCTTAGCTATTGAACTGTTAGATACCTTAAATTTGTTTCTTTTTCTGAACACCGATTATAAGTAGGCTAACATTCGCTTTTCAACTATTTTGACGCTTCTGTCACCCGGCGAGATTGCAAATGATTTCATTAATCATTTCGGCTTTAATCATCCACACCCATGCTAATCAGCAAAAGAACTGGAAGTCGGAATTAAAAATTGAAAGGGTATAATGATGAGTCGCACACGCATCCGACAATTGTCCAGTTTTGGCCACAATAATTATTGTCGCGCAACATGAACAGTTTTTGAATGCGTTATATCTTTTTTTTCTCGTTGCGCTGTGGTCTGACCTAATAACTATTAGTAGGGTACCTAAGGGGGGGGGGGGGGGTCACCGTGCATCCCCCCCCCCCCCAGGACTCCTCGAAACTTACATTTTCAGGATCCTCATGACATACCAAAACAATCAGTCATAATCAAGATGTTAACAGGAACGAAAAGTGGTTGTTCTAGGTGAAATCTAATGTATTCTATTGTTTTTCATAATTTCTTATGTATTTCTTTGTTTTCCAACTTTTTCAACTTTTGATTTTTCTTTGTTTTTCTATCAGAAATTGTCACTGACCACTTTTCTACCATAATTAGCACAAAACTAATCAATGAAAGTGATTAATTGTAAAAATAATCAGGTTTTCATGACCTTCATGACATTTTCACTCATTTTGGAGTGACCTCAGGGATCACTCGAAGATTTTGGAGTGATCCCTGAGGTCACTCTAAAACGAGTGAAAATGAACATTTTCACTCAAATCTCACTTAAATTTCACTCTAAGTTCACTCTTTTTTGTATTCACTCTTTTAGGAGTGAATATTTTCACTCGATTTTTTTTTTTTGAGAGTATAAGTTTCGAGGAGTCCTGGGGGGGGGGGGGGGGATGCACGGTGACCCCCCCCCCCTTAAGTACCCGACTATATATCCCGCACGCATATCTCGCGAAAACGAAAATCAAATGATTATGTTCAATAATTTAGTAGGAACATCGGAAGGCATTGTGTCGCTATCGCGTTTAGAAGAAAACATGGAAGAAACAATTCTCTGCAAAACGGGAAAAAGACGTTGATAACGTGAATTCGGTTTTCAATGTTTCGTTTGTCGCGTGTTTGAAAGCGGTAATTTACAAGAAATTAAACCTCGTATATTCGATCAAATTGCTTTATATGTTTTTCTATCACGATGCACCTAGCTGGTCCGAAATTGCCCTCGTTATAAACGGAATCTCGTTATAACCGAACTTGTTATAACCGATTCGTTCTGCCATAGGTTTACACGGAAAGGAAAACGGGACCGCGACGCGATCACCTCGTTATAAGCGGTTCCTCGTTATAACCGAACTCGTTACGGAGTTGCACTGTATAGCTACTTACAGGACTGTTGTCTTTCATAATTATGATCGAGCGAGAGATTCTTGCTGAATCGCCCAATTGGTTGATGATGATTTTACCCCCCCCCCCTCCCCCCCCCCAAAAAAAAAAAAAAAAAAATGTGGACCTTACATGCAGGCCTACTCAGTGACAGGGTCTGTGTCTTGATATGAAATTGACTTCATGTAATTATGTAACATTGGCTGATGGCGTACTTCCAATGTGGGTCACCTGCAGATTAGACGACTGCATGCATGCTGACCGCAAAACAGCGACTCCAACCATGGAGCTACTTTGGTAGCTCCATGCTCCAACACTGTACAGGAAGCCCAATCGCGGAAAAGTCAACGAGTCTTTGCCAGACGACATTCACCACCGAAAGTCATTGATTTGAGAATTCAAGAGAGGTAAAGCTTGACGATAGTGGGCAGGCCCAATATTGGAATAGTTACTATTGTGAAAGTAGATCATATTCTGATATTGGGTGATTTTGATTTTTCGTTACCATATTATTGCAGTGTGAGTGTCAGCACAGTTGTGAACATGTCGGCAGTTTCGACGTGGACAGCCTGTGTATAAAGCCAACTAACGTTACAGCTCTGACCATCTGTGTACTGAATAAGCCAGTACGGGGTTCCAGTTTGAGCATGAGCAGAAAAAGGTCATTTGTACCGAGAGCTAGTAGAGACAGCTAGGTTGGTTTTTAATTTCACTGAGATAAGCATATGTAATGCTATGATTATTCAGGGATCCTTATAAATGGTGCCTGCCTGCCACAGGGATGCCAGTTTTCAGGCAAAAGCCTGAATTCAGGCCCTGGCATTTTCAAAGTTCAGGCTTTTTCATGTACAAAGGAGCTTCATGTAGACCTCTAGATGTATTTCAGGCCTTCTCTTTCATTCTAACTGGCATCCCTGCTGCCAGTACATCCACCTGACAGCAAGCCTGGTATTTGGCAATGTTAACAGAAAAAGGTTTCATTGCAACTGATTGACAAATTGCCCTAGATTTCTACATCGACGGAAGAAATTCATGAATTTGAATAGAAAAAGGTTTGTTTAAGGGATGGACTTCCAGTATTGGTGCGGTTGAGATGAGAATTGGGCTTTTAACTTTTTGCGAGATACCAAGAAAACACTTATGATATAGTAGTAATAGTACAGAGCTTACCATTTAAGAGGAATTCAAAGTTTATTTGACGAAAATCGGGTTTGGAATGACTGAAACATCCAAAAACAAAGTAAAACAAAGCGATCCTATTCCTAATATTTACGGTATGTGTGGGGGTTCCACACTTTATTAGAATTGCTCTTTTTTTGGATATCTCGGCCATTTCAAAACCAATTTTCATCAAATAAAAGTTGAATTCCTCATAGAATTACATGCTCTTTCATATTTCATTAGAGGTTTCTCATTATCTCACCAAAAAATGTTAGAAACCTGAAATTAGGTCTCAACCAAAACTAGGTCTATAACTACATGTACGATCCCTTTAATGTATAATGTAAATGACCATGTATTCAAAACAGCACCATGAAATGATGTTTCCCAGTGTTGATTGACGAGACATTCCGGTCACTTCATCTACATAGGTTTATTCTTTGTCAGAATACGAGTTCCATAAATTGCTATGTTGGGCAAGCTGCTGAATTATGTCGCTTTGAAATGAGTGAAGTGCCTAACCAACTGAGAAAAATGAAGGTCATTTGTACCGTTAATGTGCACATGAGCTACTCCGAACTGGCTTTAAGTAATACCGTACTCCGGTACGTATAATACGTAGGAAACACTTCCAGATAGGGTACTGGACGATTTTAATCGTCCGCATTCCCCACACTAACACGCGCATAGGGCTGTCTATACAATTGTACACGCATACACCCACACAATGCGCCCAAAAAAAAAGTAATTCAGAAAAAAAGTGCAGAAAACAAAAACAAAAACAATTTCTCAATGTGTTTTAAATGATTTCGAACTTTTGACTAAAACTATTCTGAATAATAGAATTGCATGCTCTTTCATAAAACATAAAGAACTAAAGATTGACTTGATTGACTCATTGTACCTATTTTGAGTCCTCACAGAAAATGAGGTCCTCTGCCCTGTTGGTTTTGTAATGCACAGTCACATACATACTGGTAAATGTATGATGTTCATCACAGACATGTACTATGATGCTCGTCACAGACTGCAGATTAGTCGGCAACACTAATTCAGATAAAATTGACATCTAGTCAGAGTATAGTGCACTGTTCTTTGTTTGACAAAAGTACCGGTAAATGTAGTTGGGCATGTAAGCTGTACAGTAGGCCTATTCTTTCTCATAAGCCCGTTGTAATGGTGAAGAGGAAGTGTGGCAGCAGTCCCCAGGCTGCTGCCATGGTAACAGGTCACCTCCCTGGTAACAGTTACTCTCCCTGGCGGTCTTGTTAGATGCGCGTATGCGTATACGCTAGGCGGTATGTTTTGATTATTGTATGCGCGCAGGCGCTTCCCTTTGATCTTGTAATGGTAACCAAATAGTAGAATGATTTTATACGCTCAGATCAGTTTCACATCTGTAGCTAGTACAGAAAACATCGAAGGTACATTCAGCAACGAAATCTTTAAAGGAAAAGGAATCAAAGTCAACGAACCATAAACAAGCTGCTTATATGTGATATAATGTTCACCAAAGAGTTTCACTGTAGCTGCCCATGTAATAAATTACCAGTTGACAAACGGGTACGACCGTTGAGAATAAATATCTGACCGATTCCAACTACGTCCCGTTTGTCAACTGGTAATTTATTACATGGGCAGCTACAGGAAGAAAGTACATCGAATTATCTTTCCTCTCTTCTCTTGTGTAACCCAGTGAAGGTAGATCCACGTAGTCACATGGCCAGTGGGCCGGAATTCATGAAGGTGGTTTAACAGTGTTAGATTTAAACCATGGTTTACAAATTGTATGTAAATTTATTCTGCGTGAATATGATTGACAAAATGAGTATACATACCAACAGACCTCCGATAACGAACACATGTTAATACACGTATAACAACGGTATTTCACATACTCATTGTAGACCATGGTACAAGTTTAAACCATGGTCTAAATCTAAACCTACTTCCTGTGTTCAGGCCATTGTATTGTCAAATATGATCCTGTAATACAATTGTTATGCTTTGTGTTCAAAACATTTATCTGTGATGATTATGTTGACATTCCACATGGTGAACAATGTGTGAAAACAAAACAAAACAGTTAAAAGTTGACATTTCTTGTAAAATCAGTGTGTACAAGATTTCTGTGTACTTTATACAAGCTAGTGTATGTCATTCAATGAGAAAGCTGCAAAAGATGAAATGCAAGACATTATGTGTGAAGAAGAGTGTTTGTGATTGTCTGCACACATTTATGGTGTGGAGTGACTAATGTTGAGTGGCCTTTTCTAAATAGGCAATTGTCTTGCTAGTTTATTTTGTTGGTCTGTCTTTTTTTTTTTTTTTTTTTTGGGGGGGGGGGGGGCTTTATTCAGCTCAATTTAACAGTACCAGAGATAACATGAATTTTAATAGAACATTCTTTTTTTCCCCTCAAATAACCATAAATTTGAATGTAGCATGCATTCCAATTCATTATTCTATGTTGTAATTGTGCTTGATGTTCCCAGTAACAACCACTATTGCAAGGTTCTCTTAAAATTTACTTGGTTACTAATTAAAGCATTAACCTGTTGAGGACGGGCTGATTTTGCTACAACACACATTTCCATAGACATCTACCTCGATGGGTTAAGGTTTAAATGTTAAAGGACAAGTTCACCTTCATAAACATAAGGGTTGAGTGAATGCAGCAATATTAGTGGAACACATCATTGAAAGTTTGAGGAAAATTGGACAATCTGTTCAAAAGTTACGAATTTTTTGAAGTTTTTGTGCAGTAACCGCTGGATGAGAAAACTACTGCAGTGTGTGAATAACTTAGATGTCACATGCGTACAACAATATTACAAGGAAAATATAAAGAGAATTTCACAAAATTTCATCTTTTGAAAAAAGTACACATTCCCCCGACTCGTTACCGACAAATGTTATGGGTAATATTATTCCCCCTGCCTTTAGAGTCAAGTCAAGTGCTCTTTTATTATGCGAAAAAAGTGAAAATATGTTGAATTTTCTTTACATTTTCTTTATACTGTTGTACGCATATGACTCACAAGCTGTAGTAGTCTCCTCATCCAGCGGTTCCAACACAAAAATTTTAAAAATTCATAACTTTTGCATCGATTGTCCAATTTTCCTCAAACTTTCACTGATGTGTTCTACTAATATTGTTGCATTCTCTCAATCCTTATGTTTATGAAGGTGAACTTGTCCTTTAACAAGAATCGTAGTACATGTAGTATTCATTTTTTGTATGGAAACATTGCTTTTGTTTGATTGTGGGAATACTTACAAGTATAATAGAACTGATGCCTGCTATATGCCACATTTTCAGTGTCCAAAAAGGATATTTTCATGTATGACGTACCACAGAAAAGAAAATTATTGAAGGTGGAAGCTCTTCTAGATATTAATACACATTGCATTTGCTGTGCTGAATCCCTCTCCACTATTGTCAATATAAATATGATACATAACTTTATCATGCAATTAACGTGGTAATTGTGTATTTCGTTCGTCTTTTGAAGGTTCACAGTTCACAAATGGTTGGTGTTGACCTTGATCTTGAGATGGATTCCAACAGAAAAACCTCTGCCCAAGACGTCACCTGTCCACTGTGTAAACTCCCACACAGAGAACCCTTTTCTGGTGACTGCAAGCATGCATGCTGTAAAAGCTGCTGGGCTGTGTACTTGACAAAGTTAGTGTGATATCTGTTTGTGATGTGCAACCATCCATGATCTGCCATTTTTCCATGTTGCTTTCATCAAGTATAGTACATAGCACTCTCTCTTTCCACTGTGTATTCTTATGAAGTGGAAGGTGTTTAAGCTAAGAAAACTGCAAATTATGATGATCTGACCAGAGAACAAGAAATAGAAGATTGTTGTTCAAAAGTAGACAGACTGATATTTTACTTCTCTCTTTTTTGCTTGTATGATTTGAAAAAAAAAAATGTGTAAAACTCAAGTTTTATAAAGCATGGTTATACTGTTAATGTTTTTAAGTGAGCTATTGTGTTTGGATGCTTTCGATTTGCTTGCAAAACTTATCTACCCATCCCAAAGTTCTTAGCTGTTTTATCTGAAATTTGTTATCTAGTGGCAGGTCTTTTTTTGTTGTTGTTCTTTACTACTTCCAACTTATTGTGGGCTCATTAAGTGAAGTTGGACAAATATTTATTTCTTCAATTGTTCTGCTGATGCCGTATTGAAGTAGTCTTTATTTCATTCATTGTCATACAGAATGTACCTTTTCTAATTTTTATGGCAAATTCCTGTCCTTCAATTTTTTTTTTTTTGGAAAATTAACACATCTTTTAATGAGTCATCTTTATGATGCCCAGAAGAAGAGTTTCCTTGCCTGCTCCCTCTGCAAAGAATGTATTTCATTTATTCCATACCCAACAAAAATGCAGTCACATTTTAGCATTAACATGCACAAAGATATGTAACCGAAAACATTGTGATAAAAGAAAGGACTGTGAATGGAAATGCAGTTAAATACGCTGTGACTGTTATGACTGTACTGTATGTATGTTATTGTTTCTTTTAAACAGAAATTTGCCAGCATTGGAACAGATAAAATGCCCAACATGTGGTGCTGCTCTGAAGCTGAGAGAGGTAGAATTTCTTCTCTTATTTCTTTAATATATATATATATATATATATATATATATATATTATTTCTTTGATATATATATATATTTATGTGACCCGCTACATCAAAATGATCCTAAAGTCGGGCGAGGTCGATTATTGTCCCTGCCGAACGAGTTCGAGCAGGGGACTATGAAACAGGCTCCGTACGTGTGTGTGTCTGTGTGTCCGTCCGTCCGTCTGTGCGTCCGTGTGTGATCAAAATGTTCAATTTGCTACTTCTCTGTCATTTATGAGCCAATTTTGATTCTGTTTGCTTTATATGATAGCACTACATGGGAGCTTTGAAATTTCTACACAGAATTTCAGTGACCTTTGACCTTGACCTTTGACTTATATTGTACATTTTGCTTCAAAATGCTACTCCTTCGTAGCCTTTAAACAAGGCGACTCGCTCTGCGTGCCCCCGTATAGCGCGTTTACCCCACAAACCTGTTGGCCGGCGAGCGGAGCGAGCCGCCTTTATCCACTCGTTCAGGGATGTGTACGCAGAAAATACACACGGCACCAAGGCAAGCCTCGTTAATATTAAGTAGTGTGCCGTGTGTGCCGTAGTGTGCCGTGTGTATTTTCTGCGTCAAATTTGTACGCAAATTTGTCAAAGAATATAAAGCAACAACAACGACAAAAGTACACATCCCTGAACGAGTGGATAAAGGCGGCCAACAGGTTTGTGGGGTAAACGCGCTATACGTGGGCACGCAGAGCGAGTCGCCTTGTTTAAAGGCTAACTCCTTCGCCATTTCTAACCCGATTTTGATTCTGTTTGCTTTATATGATAGCACTACATGGGAGCTTTGAAACTTCTACACAGAATTTCAGTTGTGACCTTTGACCTTGACCTTTGACCTATATTGTACATTTTGCTTCAAAATGTTACTCCTTCGCCATTTCTAACCCGATTTTGATTCCGTTTGCTTTATGTGATGGCACTAGGTGAGGGCCTCAAAACTTCTACACAGAATTTTGACCTTTGACTTCTTTGACCTTTGACCTTGATTTTTTACCTATATTGTACATTGGCTACAAAATGCTACTCCGCCATTTCTAACCCAATTTCGATTCCGTTTGCTTTATGTGATGGCACTAGGTGAGGGCTTCAAAACTTCTACACAGAATTTTGACCTTTGACTTCTTTGACCTTTGACCTTGATTTTTTACCTATATTGTACATTATGCTACAAAATGTTGCTCCTTCGCCATTTGTAACCCGATTTCGATTCCGTTTGCTTTATGTGATGGCACTAGGTGAGGGCTTCAAAACTTCTACACAGAATTTTGACCTTTGACTTCTTTGACCTTTGACCATGATCTTTTTACCTGTATTGTACATTTTGCTACTAAATGCTACTTTCGGCGAGGACATATATTATGCACCGCGTAATTTCTACTTTTCCTTGTTTGAAAATTGCATGATATAATCCCCCAATCTTTCTGCTTTAAATTGATATAACACATTTTATAAAAACAATCGGCTGCGGAGATATCGATGTTTAAAAGAGAGCATGTCAAGACGTCTGGAAAATCACTGTTTCGAGAAAAGCGCCCTAAAAGTCTTCCTTTCGACGCAATCGCGATCAAGGGACACGCAAGTCAGTTTTCACCTCTGGACAATAGAAGGTAAGCCCTAGCAACCCCCGAAGAGTTCATTCAAGCACATCAGCGTCAGCGGTCTCCTCACCAACCAATCAGTGACCAGGATGTGATAAGCGGCTGAGCATAGAGCATCCCGCCCGCACGCACTAGTCGACTGGGCAGTGCGCGAGCTTCACATTTCGGTTAGCAGCAAGCAGCAAACTGACCAATGAGATCACTCTGGTTGTTGTTAGGGGCGGAACCTGTCTGTGGCGCTCAATCCATATTTTCGAACCAGTTTCTGCGTCGTTGAAACGCCAAAAAACATGGCTCAGAAAGACGCTATTTTTTCCTTTGTTCATTTTGCTTCAAAATTTCGACAGATGATAGAAGACATGTTAGACTCCAATAATATATCAAAATCAGAAAATTGTATGTTTTGACCAATTTTAATGCTCTGACTTCAAACTCGATTTTCACGGCTTGTTGTAGCGGGTCACATATATGGGTAATTCCATGAAGTTGGGGCAGTGTCCATGTAGCATCGTGATATTTAAAAAATACATTTCAGCATAACTCAATATCAATTATGCTATACATTTATTGTTTGAAGGCTTTACATTTGCATTGAGGCCACACATTTTCCTGGAAATTTTGTGCCATTCAGACTCAATTTTGATGAAGTTATTAAACAATATGTAACAGAGTCCTGTAGCATCGTGACGTGTCCATGTAGCATCTTGATATTTTAGAATTTGGTCCTAAGAGACAAATTATGGCAATTAGCTTCACCAAAATTTGATGCAAATATGCATTTACAAGATATGAATGAGATAGCTAAATATCTCAAATTTCCTGTACACAGTTTTAATTTCAAAAGAAAATTACAAAATGTATCACGATGCTATGCGGTGTCCTTTTTTGTTACATTTGGTGGACACCGGGTGGCATAGTGACACATCGTGTAATTTTCTTGTAAAAGTAAAACTGTGGAAAGGAGAGTTCAGATATTTAGCTATCTGACTAATCTAGTAATTATGCATATTATATCAAATTTTGGTCAAGCTAATTGCATTAATTTGTCTTTTAGGACCAGATTTTAACTATCACGATGCTACATGGACACGTACGATGCTACAGGACACCGTTACATATTGTTTTAATAACTTCATCAAAACCGAGTCTGAATGGCACAAAATTTCCAGGAAAATGTATGGTCTCAATACAAATGTAAAGCCTATAAACAATATATAAATGTATAGCACAATTAGTATTGAGTTATGCTAAAGTGTAACACTTTGTGCCCCAACTTCACGGAATTACCCATATATATTATATAAACATGATATTTGTGGTGCTTTTGTTTCCTTTCTTTACTCAGAGTTTGTGTGCAAGAATGAATACATTGACTATGAGCACACCCCTGCCAAAGCTTCTTTTTTTTTTCAGTAAATAAATGTTGAGTGAATGAAATGATTTTGCAACAATACCAATTGAAACCAAATGCCACTTCAATATATCAAAACAATGCATCAACTCATTTTGAATCAGAATATGTAATACAGATGAATTCGACTAACTGAAGATTTTCTGTGAAGAATGTGAGATTTCTAGAAAATTCATAACATTGCTCATTGTGCAGTCGTGATATAGGAAATGCCATTGAAGCAAGCTTTGTAAATTGTAATGATGCAACTTGAATTACAAGTGTGAATAGTGTTCGTAGGAATATGTGCAGTTATTTACCTCGTTGAGGATGGGTTGATTTTACTACAACATGCATTTCCCATCTAGACACTTGCCCGAGTACACTCGGGACTCGTCCTGAATGGGTTAAAGATGGACAGAATGTAGCGACTACCAAAAACCTTTGCTTGAATGTACACAAAACATTCACTGCCCATTGATTTTAGGTTGATATTGATAGTGTCATGCTATGCTATGTCATTGTGTGTTTGTACAATTTGTTTTTGAAAATGAAGCAGAGCAAGACACCAAAAAGTAAATCAGGTCTGTGTCACAAGGTGGCTAGCAATTTAAAATATTCTAATTACAGTTACCGGAGTAACCATCACAATACATGCAGCTCATTTACTGGCGTCCAGCTGCCAGCTTTGCTACCCATGAAGCTTGTATTACTTGGAAATATCTTCATGAATTGCTGGCTGCATTTTTGTTTTTAATTTTTCTTCTTTTCCTCTTTCTTAAAGCTTAAGCCTGATCAAACAGCACAGCGACGGCTTCAGAAATTTAAGAATGCCCGTTGTAAAAACTGCTCCTGGAGAGGATCCTATAGTGATTATATTGAGGTATGAAAGATTTTTACTGATACCATGATATTATTTGATCTGTCAGAATTTAGAACCCTTTACATTTTTGCTTCACTTTCCATCTGAGAAGAAAGCTGGAAACCCCATATTCAGCTAATAGGACATTAGCTTGTCTTCCATGGGGTCCAGTTGATATGCGATGAATTTTAATAACTGTTGTACTGCTGCTAATCAGGAGAGCTGCAAAGTAAGAAAATTTGCCTTAAGACATGTAATTTCTAACTGTTGAGATCTAGCAAATGTGATATCTGCACTTCCTCCAGTCCAAACTCGAATGTTGAAAAGTGTTTATGTAGCATCTGGTCACACTCTACTGTAAAACTGGATATTTTCGCGTGACTAATTTTTCGCGCTTGGCCGGGTAAGAAGAGTTTTGCGTGTTTTTGATTCCGCGGAATCAAGACATTACGCACAGGAACATACAATGGCAAGCAAAAATATTCGCGTGCTTTAATTTTCGCGTTAATTTCTGGTTGCGCGAAATGCGCGAAAATGTCCACTTATACAGTATATCGGTAAATGTCTATAATGGTCTTATAACATACGTATACCTCATCTCTGGATTTGATTGTTTGATTTCCAGCAATATCAAACCTTCAAAATCATTTTGGAGAGTCCATAACATGTAAAAACTATCGAAATCAAGTCATCAAACCTTGAGAGTTATATTTAGAGAGAGGATTTCTTTCTTGAATTCTTGTCACCACTTTGCTGCTTTATGAAAAAGTGATATACTGAAACAATAGGATAGGATGCCTAAAAGAATTGCACTAAAGAGGCTACATCAGTAAGGATAAATAGTAAGCTTGGAAACAGACATTTATAGCAAGGTTTGCTTTGGTCAGAATGTTGTTTGGGTATCTAAAAGTCAGGCACACTTTTGTTATTAAACAAATCCCTCTAGAAATTGGAAGTATTTTACAAGGGTAGCAAATTTTCTGTACAGGGAAAATCTGTTATAATGGAGGTTGCTTTGACCACCAGTTTGACCTTATTATGATTGATAACTTACTTTTAATAATCTTCTGTGCAAGAGATTCCTCCTTGTTGGCAAACTTGTATTCCAGGAACCATGTCACTTGTATTGAAAGAGATGGGAGAGAAAGGGAGAGACAGTTTGGTGTTTGATATCACAAACAAAAACAACCAGTACAAAACTAAGGCTCGACACTATTTACCTTTTCTTTTTAATAGTGGCCTCTGTGGGCCACCAAAAAATCATTAAATTTTCTGTTTTGGTGGCCTGATAATGAAATATGATGGCTGTAGAAAATACAGAAAAACACTGAACATGAAGTAATTTGGTGACACACGGCCACCAAAACTATTTCTGGTAGCCCTTGGCCATGTCTAATGTCGAGCCTTGCATAGGGCATGGGAAGCATCTTTAGACTTAATCTACAGATTAGGTTTGATCAAGGACTACAGTTAGACAGGGATACCATGTTGTATTATTTGATTGTATGATTTGGCAACATAGCACACAAATTTGAAGTTAGGTTTCAAATTTTCCTCAATTCTTAACCCTAAAAAGACTGGGCTATTTTGGTAGCTCGAAAGACTGGGGGGGGGGGGGCCTAAAGGGCCCCCCCTTAAGATCTCGGCTGTGGATTGCGCGATCACCGCAGAAATTTGCACAATGGTAGTGTGCGATGTAATCTACAAGATCGTATATTCAAATTTTCCAAAATAGTCTTCTTTTATTTTATTTTGATTAATTATGCTAATCTATGCGAGAAATCAGACTTTTTTATGTAAATCAGTAAATAAAGCTCAAAATGTGCTCATTTTTGGTCTAGATATTCTTTGTAGCATTCTTAGCAAATGTACTTCAAAAACAATTCGGTATCAAAATTAATTTCTTATTTATTTTATTGTTTTATGAATTTCTTATGTATTTCTTTGTTTTTTGGACCTTTTGTTTTTGAAGCATAATACTACTAAAACAAATTGATTTTAGCCATTGAGAGTAAAAATAAGCATATTTATATGAACCATGTGATAAAACTCAATTTGTATTGACTTTGTACACAAAATCACATTTTTTAGCCATTTGCGGTCTCACGTGCATGTACAAAAAGTTATGTAACTTCAGAACCGTACCCCCGGGCGTCACAAATTTGGTGTCAAAATGTGCGGGAAACTCGAAAGAAAAAAGTCATAAAGCATCGCGGCGAGAGCATTGCGTGTTGCTGAGTAATCGCGCGAAATGTCGAGGGGGGGGGGGGGCCTTTTAGGCCCCCCCCCCAGTCTTTTTAGGGTTAACACTCGAGCTTAATTTTGGGCAAATTATTCATAAACATGAGACATTATGCCAAAAAATGAAACAAACTATCAAGTCTATACCTCAGTTTATTCTTTTTTGGACAGTTTAACATTATTTCCTACTGTAAGAATGCATCCGTATGATGTGTTTAACCTAAATATTTCAGAGCATTGTTAGGTACTTGCTGTATATGAAGTTACTTGTCATTTCTAAAGAAGGTTTTAAAATCATTATGTCTTGCCATATCATGTATCCACATGTCACATTATTATGAAATCATATCCTGATGATAAGTTATGTTGCTTCTAAATGATATTAATCGAATGATAATATGGGATGAACTTGTGTGTGATATCATTGAGTTGCCAATTTGTTTTCATTGAATACAAATGTACAATAGTTCTAAACAAAATCGTAACTTTCTTTCCGGAAACTTTTGCTCAAACTTTTAGTGTCCTATTTTGTTTTGTTTTTTTTGCTTCGATTCATGCAAACTAATATTCAGTATGTATTTCCAGACTCATGGACAGGAGATCCTAGGTTGATGTCCTGCCCAATGGATGCAACATCCATTGGTGAAATGTTGGATTTTATCCAAAATGTTCACCCCCCCCCCCCCTCCACCTTGCACTGTTGGGCAAGTAATATGATTGGAAACTTACCTGTTCACAACCCTCATAATTTTGCAAGTCAGAGAAATCCACCTTGTACTGCCCTTGCCTGCAATACTGGGGCAGTAATAGTGGAAGGGCTGTCCTAAAGAGTAGTGCTCAAACACCACATCATGTTTGGCTCTTCTTTCAGAATCATGAACGAGTGTGTGGAAAAGTTGTCCGCATCCAGTGCAAGGTGTTTGGCTGTGGCAAGTGGCTACCTAAGAACAGAGCCCTGGAGCTGCACAGAGCGGACGACTGGTGTCCCATGATCCTCCTAATGAAGACTCGCCTCACACAGGCCGAGATCCTTCACCTTAGCATGAGGGTGAGTACCGTCACTGCAAGATAAGTTCCACATGGTATTAAAAGAAACAAATCATTTGTTGTAAAATCTCTAAAGGTCATACAATAGTATCAGTATTAAGACTTTGTGAAGACTGATAGGTAAAGTTTAGCACATTATACACCCAAGCATGTTTCGAAAGTGTATGTCTCTACGTGTAATGTAGGTCTGTATTTTTTTTCACAAAATTTAATTGAATCAGTACTATTGTCAAAATGAGATTCACACCTGGTGAGGAGAGGAACCAACAGAGCTTGCTGTTACTGGCCCAGTATGCAAGTGACTATCAGTGACAATATTTCATCTAAGCAGAATCATTGCTTGTTTAACCCTAATCCCACCGGGTTTTTTGAAGGACTTGAAACCACCGGGCGGCCTTTTTAGCCCCCCCCCCCCCCCCCCCCCAGATCGTAGTTATAGTTAGATTTTTCAAATTTTAATTTATGTATTTTACATTAATTGATTTATGCTAATTTATGCAAAATTTTTTTTTGCCTATAAATAAAAAAAATAAGGCTCCAAGACTTCTAATTTTTGGTGAACATATCCTTTTCAATATCCTCAACAATGATATTGAAGCAAAAATTTGGCTTCATAATTATTTATGTATTTTAATGTTTCTTGAATATTTCTATGTATTTCTCTGTTTTTTACTCTTTTTTTTTTCGCCAATATTTGTCGCAGATAAAATAAATCATTACCAGCCATTGAAAGTAAAAATATCTATTATTATAGATTATTTAGATAAATTGTTTGCTTCAGAATGGTCGCATATTCAAGTAATGTGCAGTTTAATGCCCCGCCACTGTACAGGCATGCTAACCTGGAAACATTAAACTGCACATTACTTGAATATGAGACCATTCTGAAGCAAACAATTTTCACACAACAATAGATACATAATGTACTCTTAAATGAATCCCACAAGAATTGGAACAATCATCCCCCAGCATTCCCATTGATTCCCACCGTTCAGTTACTAGCCATCCCCTTTAAGTAACAAACAATAGGACAGATTAAAGTGTGTTTTTGCATAAGTATCATAAATCTTTCAACATATCAAAGCTGATCAAAGGAAATCCTTGAGTGTTGTAGCCTTCAATGTCCTAAGAAAACGAATTGAGCTCGCTGTCTATTTTTATGCCTCCGCCACGAAGTGGTGCTAGAGGCATTATGTTTTTGGGTTGTCCTTCCGTCCATATGTCCGTACGTACGTCCGTCCGCATTTGTTTTATGCGATAACTTGAGTAATATTGACTGGAATTTTATCAAACTTGGTCGAAGTATAAAGTATGATGGAGCAATTACTTGATTACATTTTGGGTAGAATGGGCCAAAGATCAAAGGTCAAGGTCAAATCATGAAATTGTATCCATTTACGCGATAACTCAAGACTGGATCAAGCAAATCTCACCAAACTTTGTCAGAGGATGATGTATGATGGGACAATTACTTGATTAGTTTTTGAGTGAAATTGGACAGAGGTCAAAGGTAAAAAATCAAGGTCAAATCCTAAAATCTATCTGTTTACGTGATAACTCAAAAAACGTGGATGAAGCAGCTTTCACCAAACTTGGTCAAAGGATGATTTATGATGGGGCAATAAGCCAGTTCACAGTTAGCACTAGTCTGCAATGACCTCTCCAACCACAGACTTTGCAAAACATGGAATAGTTCTCAAAAAGAGAAGTTGACAGTAATGCAGGAAGTGTTGATTCACATGTCAGTGCTGCATGAATGGCTTTTGTTAATCTTGCTGAAAAGCGAAAAGAATGCACATTCACCTGTAAATACCAATCTGCACCTGATTCATTTACAACACAGTTGTCAAGAAGCCCTATCTAGGTTTTGAATACCTCAGTTGCAAATTCATTTCAAGAGAAGGTCTGCAGTGACCTTTATCTGCACATGCTCAGATTGTAACTGTGAACTGGCTTATTAGTTGAATAGATTTTAGTGACATTGGCAAGAGGTCAAAGGTCAAAAGTCAAGGTCAAACGCTAAAAATGTTGCTATTTCCCCCATATCCATGCAATGCCCGAAGGTATTTTCTTGAAATTTAGTGTAGACATGTACTACTGCATATAAAGATTCTCCAGAGAGTTTCATGTCATAAGGTCAAAAGTCAAAAGGTCAAAAGGTCAAGAGGAGAAAATGTTACAATTTCACCTTTCTCGCAAATGGTTTAATGTATCTTCATGAAAATTGGTACATACGCATGTACTGACTGGCAGAGATTATCTAGGGAATTTAGGGGTCATGGGTCAATAGTCAGGGGTCAAAGGTCAAGGTCTACTCCTCAAAATTTTTTCTGTTTCCCTCATATACTAGTGTATATTATGCAATGCTTGCATTATTATGTTTAAAACTTGATATATACATGTTACCTAATGGAGATTCTCGGGGAAATTTCCAGCCAGAAGGTCAAAGGTCAAAGATTAAGGGTCAAAGGCCAGGTTTAAATGCATAAAAATATATATATCGTCGCTGGGGCGACAAGACCTCGTATCTACAAAATGTCAAATGTTCGGGAGAGCCAAAAAACATGGCTGCCAAAGCACTGTGGTGAATGGGATAGCCTTTCCTTTGACATGCCGTGGTGGCTTCATTTTTGGAGTAAGACAGTTGGGATTTGGACAGGACATCACTTAATCCATTATTTGACCATTAATCCAAAAAAGTCATTTTCACCAAAATTGCAGATACAAGGTCTTGTCACCCCAGCGACGATATATTTTATACTGTAATTACACTCTTTCTTCATACCTTGAAAATTACTCAGTTGATGCATAAACTTATAAAAGGGTCGGTCAGAAGTCAAGTAAAAATCCTCAATTCCCCAAATACATGTACCTGCACTCTTAGACAATTATAGCAAACCTAGTTCAAGGAAAGTGAACATTCAAGATATTTCTGACAAACCTGTCATTTCAATATTTTGTCAGTCATGTGAAACTGTCATCACACATTGTGAAGACATTGTACCATACACCTATTGGGAGAATCATGCATTATGGCGGAGGCATTAGTTGCCATAGCGACATTTCTAGTTTTATTTGAATTTCGCTCCCTCTTCTTGGCTATCATTGTTTGCTAGCCAGATTTGCAAACAACACCATGGGAGACAGACACACATCACACTGAAAACAAACAGGAATTTTCACCTTTGTCAATATAATGTATGTCCTTTTATGATTTGTCTTCAGATGACTTTTTGAGTAATCATCTGAGAAATGAAGTTATCAAAATTCACACTGAAAACAGAAGTGCGATATCAGGTGATGTAGCGTAAGCAGTTCCAGCGTGATGAAATCTGGCATGCAGTAGTAATGCTAACACTAGTCATGCAGAGAAGAATGTAATTGTCAATATCGACACTGGATACTGCATCACGCAGATGATTTTAAACTACTTTTAATAGAAGAACTTCTATTAAAGAGCTTATTTTCTTAAAATTATTTCGATCCACAGGAGACTTGGGATTGGACATGTGGACTGGTTCTCCGCAGCGAAAAAGCTGAGGTTAAATTATACATTGAAAGGTTAGTTGTAGTATTTAGCGTCTTGGACCCCGCAATGCCAACTGCTCTGGAAAACGATGAGTATGGGGCTACTGCTCAGATCACGGAAGACATGTGTGATGGAGATGTGTCAGCTTCGAGAACTGCATCTCAAAGGACAGACAATTCCTCTCAGAAAAAGTTCTCGAGTGATGAAAGTAGTGGAAGCAATGCTAGTAGGAATGAACCTGATGGCCACTCGCGGATTGGTCTTTCGCGCGAGAACAGTATGGTTGGGTCAGCAGCACTAAATGGTACCTACGCAGATTTGAGCCGATCAGCTGAGGTTGTGGGGACTGTGCTCCACAGACGGACATCAGGACATGGACAAGATAATGACACACAAGTAAATTTGCATGTTTTGAACCAGGAAATATCCAAGTTACACCAAGAAGTAGACAAATGCAACAAATACTTTGACGACTTGCAAAAGCTGCCTAAAGCAGTTGCTGCTATGAATGATAAAAATACTGTACTAGAGGGAATTATAGCTACCCTGCATCGCGAAATTATTGCAGGAAATAGCAAGATGGACAGTCTGCAAGCTTCAAGTGATTTTGGATCTCAAAAAAAGCTTGAAAAATTGTCTAAAAGTATTGATAAGATGGAGCAGGAGATAAATTCACTTTTTCAGTCCTTGCAGAAGCAAGAAATTAGAACACTAGAGTTAGAATACTCCTACAGTGGAGTCTTTCTCTGGAAGATTGAAAGCTACTCCCAGAGGAAGAAAGAGGCAGCAACAACTAACGTGAAGTCTATCTACTCTAAGCCCTTCTTTACCAGCCAGTATGGCTACAAGCTTTGCGGTAGAGTGTTTTTGATGGGAGATGGAGTTGGCAAGGGAACCCACATCTCTCTCTTTCTAACCATCATGCGAGGGCCACATGATGCGGTGTTGCCTTGGCCTTTCAAGCAGAAGATCACCTTCCAGCTGGTGAACCAGGCCGACCCCCTCAACAAGAGCATCGTCGAAGCGTTTCGGCCAGACCCAACGAGCTCCTCGTTCAAGCGACCGACCTCTGACAGAAACATTGGAGCTGGATGTCCACTCTTTGCAAAGATACAACTGGTAGAAGATCCCAATCAAGGCTTTCTGAAGGATGAGACCCTCTACTTGAAGATTATTTCTCAGACATCCGACGTACCAGAACTCAAGTAATTTTGGGATAACATGACCAAATTTGGTTCTGGTACTTTCTTGTTATGATGTGTATTTGATGATGAGTGGCGTGCACAGTCTTCAAAGAGGATCTTATCTTCGGCAGAAATGTATTTTATTACCTGTGTTTGTTCTTCGGTTTGTGGGGTCCAGGGCTAGTGCATTCACGTTGCGGTCCCTGTCACGGTCTGAAGTTTGTTTGTTTCATTGAGCTTGCCCTGCAATGTGTGGTCTCCCATTCACAAGTCACTCGTCACAATCTCATCACTCTTTGCAATCAGAAACTTCCCTCAAAAGTTATCCACACTCAACTTCATCAAATTTGTTGCCTGCACAGAAAGCCATCGTTGTCAAGCTTCAAAACGTGTGAGTGGTGACACATTATTAAATGCATGTGGCATCTCATCAAGCAGGATTGGAACGCTGTATTCCAAGCTGATAAAAATGTTCAGAAAAGAAAGTGCACAAAAGGAAAAGGAAAGCATTTGATTTGTGAGGATTAATGAGGCATGTCAAGTTATTGGATTGACGGTAATGAAGACCTGAAAAGTGTCTGGAATCAAGCAGCTTTTGGTTCTTTTACTTTGTGTCCTGTCACAAAAAGTTTGGGAAGGAGACCATCTGAATGTGCTTCATTTGATAAGTAATGAGCAGGATTGACAGGGAGTGTACATGAATTTTTACATGTGAATTAGGTTTAAACCCGGGAAGGAAAGAAAAGTGTTTGGAAATGCATCAGTGAAATGTCATGGAGTCTTGGAACAGTGAAAATCCTGCGGAACATTCAGACTTGCAGATTAACCAAATCTAGCCATCAAACTGTGGACAGTTGAGTGAGAAAGCTTATGATTGATATACACGATGCTAGAGGGGGAGGCATAAATACTTCCCTCAAATCCAGCATAATTGCACTTTGTCTTTCCGTAATGAAGTGGGTCAAAGTATACAAATGTGGATGCATTGATCAGAGGCAAAATTCCTGAAAACTACAGTGTAGGTACAGCTGTACTCCCTGAGCTTGTAAGTACAATGTAATGTGCATGCTTGCTTTTGCTGTGTTGTTAAGTTGGTGCAGAATGCTTCTATTATCATTTGAATGAATACATTTACAATTGTTGTTTGTAAATATCATCTTGCACATTATTTCATGCTTGTGTATATATTTTATGAGAAATTGCATGAAAAGTTCACAGTAGAGGGGAGAAAAACAAGACATGAGATTTACACAGGACTACATTTCTGTTTACCCTTCACTTCATGAGAGTTCAATTGATCATGTGTGTATTAAACATGTACACTGTATAATATCAAAAAAAAAAAAATTGATATTGAGTGTTTTGCATGTAAATGTTCTTGCTGAGACAGAGGAGACCCAATATTATCAGTTACTTAGCATTTTCTAATTTTTTAACCCAGGGCTCGTCAAGCTATTCTGATTTTCGTTGGTTTCGTTTTTTACTAATATGAACTTTGCTTACTTTCATCTTCTGTAAAAACCCATATGGAGATTTCAGCCAAGTTGTCTGGAATCCAACAATTATGTTGTTTTTTTTTTTCTTTCTGTGGAATACAAAATTCTGTGTTCACAGACAAGTGCATGGTACACATTTAACTTGTATGCTTTGTTTCTGAACTTGCACTTTATTGAGGCAATTGGAGGGGAGGAGGGTACAGGGTCATATCAAAATATGGATATGTGTATCAAAACAGAGTGAAAGACTGATCTGAAATGATAATGATGACGTAATTTGGGGATGTGAGTAAAGGCAGACTAAATTTTCCAGCCATGTTTATGTGAGATAAGAATTTACCACAGTGACATCATTTGGAAGAATTGATAATATGAACAATATAAATGATGTTGCAGTGGTCAAAGGTACTTTTGTACTCTACTTTCATTTAAAAACTTCTAACTTCTGACAATATCAGCAGAGAAGGTAAATAGTAGTACATTCAGTAGGTGGTATATGTAGGAAAAATACAAAGTAGAAGTGAAAAATTTGCAGGACATAAATGTGATGGAAGGTCGAGATCACTGAGTAACTGCACTTTCTTGTGCAAATTTCAGCTCTAACTTCAGCAAGGAATGTCAAAAGGTACTACTACTTAGCAAGAGGGACAGCAGTATGAGTTACAATTTGCATTCAATTACAGTTTCTAGATAAAATGATAATGGCATGATTTCAACTGCCATATTTTGGCCTTGTTACCAGTAAAGTTTAGTGGCACTATGTATTGACATGTGGTACGATGCATATATAAATGATTAAAGTGCAAAATACTGGCTTTGATTCGAAGAGCCACTTAGTCTCCTGGAGTCAAAAAGTTATTCCTCAGGGTCATTGGTAGTAGTGGTGGGCTATACAGGGGGTAAAAAAGAGTCATGTTTCGAAATCCTTAGGGTCCCTGCTTATTTGAAGCAGCTTATCATACTGAGCATTTTGACACCTTTCATTAAAAAATCGGTTGAAAAATGAGATGGAGTCGGCCAAAAGACTGATTTGGGGGGGGGGGGGCAAAATTACTGTCGCGCGTTGGTCAAAATATAGTGAAAAAATAATAAATTCACTATCCAAAGGAGTATGAAGATGATTTAAGTGTCCAGATATATGTTTTTTAGGTCAAGAAATTGATTGGAAATGTCAGAAATCCTTGATATGCTATAGAAAGCTTTCAAATTCTCAAATTTTGCTTTTTGTGGGGGGGGGGGGGGGCGTAGGGCTAAGTTTCGGCCCATTTCTGGTATTTGAGTCACCCAACATATGCACTTTGCCATCTTCCAAATTTTTGTAGTCACAGGCTTATGTGATGATAATTAATATATAAACAACAGTAGATATAGGAAGGGTATGTTATGCTCTTTCAAGCAATTCAAATTTTGAAAATGAAAAATCTGTTAAAAACACTGCTTTCCCAACTGCAACAGTTACACTAAAGGACACCACATACCGGCGTAAAAAATTACTACATTTAAGTTCCATTTGTTATCAAACTTGCATAATTTGCTTGCCATAATGATGTGATTATTCTCCTCTCTACTCAAAAGAGTGATTGGAACAGGGCATCAACAAAGTTATTGTGTGGTAATTGTCAAGTCCAAATATCACCGTACACTTTCGAGGTCTCCTGGTCCCATGCTGTTGCATGGTATAATTTGCAGGACACTTACAGTCTGTATGTCATGTCGCTTTGGGTATCTCCAATGTAACCCATTATCAGGATCACAACACTTTATAAGATGTTCTACTAAACGTGTACATGTATGTGCCCTTTCCATTGTCATTTTGGCACATGCTGAGGTACCGCTGTCTGACATTATTAACAATGCAACACAAATAAGGGCACAAGGTTCATTGACCGCAATATCTGGTTTAGTAGCGCCACTTGCAACTTTAAACTTTGAAGGTGCTTGTTGAACCTCAGTGATGTTCAGAATCAGTTGCATACATGTACAACTGCATATCCTTTTCCATGGGCATGTCCGGCAATGCACTGATTGTGGCGGACTCTTCAAAGTATTGTACGAATGAGGGTCAGACGATTTTCAGCTCTGTTACTGAAATCTGGTTAAGGTTGTAGAAGTGAGATCGTGCTTGGAAATAAGAAGTGTGCCTTCTGTATGACACTCCAATTTGAATACATGAGAAGAGTCGGATCTTGCTGCCAGCTTGTCAAGATCTCTCTCCCAATCCAAATTGTTAGTTTGTAGACCTTCAAGCTCCTCATCATGTAGGGTATCGAGAGATGTTGCATGCGGTGTAAGATCAAACTGTGCCCCAAATCTACATTCGCCACCTTGTTGCAATGCAACACAGACACAGCATTTGTACGGCACAGTACTGTACATACATGTAGGAGATGTTTCTCAACAGCTAATGTTGGTTCTTCTGGTTGAAATAACTAGAATGTCACATAAAACCCTGAGAGAGTATTCACTTTCTGAGCTGCTAGATCTCTGTGAAGTTGTGGAAAAACTTGAACAGGTTCTACTTGAGTTGCCTTCTCCATGTTGAGAAACAGCACTTGGCATACATTGTAGGAAAACCAAGTCCACAGAATTCGGTTACTGCAACAGATTCTTCAGTGTGGAGATTCTTTGAAACAGAATCTGTCACCAGCTTCTGAAAGCCTGTGTACCAGGTAGTTGTTCAACCTACAACCTTGTGATGTTCTGCCTATTTTCTACGTCATGTGATAGAGGATGAAGACGGAAAGATAGTCCACTGCTGAAACTCTGCTGAAGTTAACAACAAGGAATGTCCACTCTCCCTTTGATATTATCAGAGAAAGTAATGTTGAATTATTTTCTTTACAACTTGTTATCATAATCTGCAGTCTACACATTTGAGATGGGTCATTTATGGACAGAAAATACAATGAAACTTAGAGTCTACCCCACCACTAACCCCCCCACCCCCCCCCCCAAAAAAAAAGAGAAACAATGAATGCTTTCTATACCAAATTAGGGTTTTAAAACACATTTACAATCAGTTTCTTGACCTAAATTCTACTGTTGTTTATATCTTCAGTATCATCAAATTTATAAATCTGTGACAATTGGAAGATGACAAAGTGCATGTTGGGTGACTGGAATACCGGAAATGAGCCAGAAACTTAGCCCTATGCCCCCCCCCAAAAAAAAGCACAATTTGAGAATTTGAATGCTTTCTATAGTATATTAAGGGTTTCTGACATTTGCAACCAATTTCTTAACCTCAAAAACATATATCTGGACACTTAAATCATCTTCGTACTCCTTTGGATAGTGAATTTATTATTTTTTTCACTATATTTTGACGACGCTCGACAGTAATTTTGCGCCCCCCCCAATCAGTTTTTTGGCAGACTCCATCTCATTTTTCAACCGATTGTTTAACGAAAGGTGTCAAAATGCTCAGTACGATAAGCCGCTTCAAATAAGCAGGGACCCTAAGGATTTTGAAACATCACCCATTTATAGCCCACCACTATTGGTAGACATCGGTCAACTTTATTTAATGCATTAGTGGTTATAGAATGAAACTCATGAAAACAACTAAATTATATAACAATGTACATTTGTTGCTCATGCCAATCTATTCCATTATCTTAAGCCATGACTCTAAGACTGGCAAATTATGTTTGCTGTGTTCGCAACTAATTTTAAAAGAAAACTGATTTCTGAATTATATACATGTAGTGTACAGTTAAGTAAGTAGTTCAAAGTCATTTTGTAAGAAGCATGTAATGTAAAGTCCATTTATTTCCATAATACGACAGATATTGATTGATATATTTTGAAAATGTATAATGATGAAATTAGGTTTGCTGAAATACAGCAGAGTTTAAATAATGTCTGCATGGCAAGTGTGTTTCGTTAGTTATATTATACTATTTTTTTATGTAATTGGAGCAACATTGATGTTCTGCCTGTCAATAAGATAAAATTTTGACATAGGGGCGTACATGTGCTGCAATTGAATCAAGCCTGCTCACTGATAATGCCATGTACAAGAAGAAGTCGGTGAAAAGCAGAACCCCATGGGTAGTGTGCTATTTAATTCATTTCATTGTGGTCAACATTCTGATGAAATCGGACAGCATATCAAGCATTTTTTTTTTTTTATTCAGGGGGGGGGGGGTGTTTTGGCAATATATTCAGTTTTAAATACCAAATATGTAAAGGCAATAGTACAATATACAAGAAGACATGCATATACATTATAGTTGGTATGTAATTGTTCCCTGTGTTTGATTATCTACTTCACAAAACACTCAATGCACTTTTAGTTGAGTAATACCTGTTGATGGAAAGGGATTTTTAGCTCACCTGAGCCAAAGGCTCAAGTGAGCTATTGCGATCGCCCTTCGTCCGACGTCCGTCGTGCGTCGTGCGTCGTCCGTCGTGCGTCGTCCGTCGTGCGTCGTCCGTCGTGCGTAAACTTTTTACATTTTCATCTTCTTCTTGAAAACCCCAAGACCGATTTCCATCAAACTTGGCAGGTAGCATCCCTAGGGGGTTAGGAACTCAATTTGTTAAAATGGGCACCATGCCACACCCAGGGGGCCCCCAGGGGGGCCCAAACCCCCCAAAATTAAGGAATCTGTAAAAATCTTCTTCTCTAGAACCAGAAGTGATAGAGCTATTAAGTTAATACTATGAGTAAGTACATTGATGACTGTAGTTTCAAGTTTGTTCATGGCAGAATCAGGGGTGCCCCCCCTTGGGACCCAGGGGAGGGGGGTGGGGAGCGGTCCTAATGGGGCCTAAATTGTACATTTTCATCTTCTTCTTGAGAACCCCATGACCCATTTTCACCAAACTTGGCAGGTAGCATCCCTAGGGGGTTAGGATCTCAATCTGTTAAAATGGGCACCATGCCCCACCCAGGGGGCCCCCAGGGGGCCCCAAACCCCCCAAAATGAAGAAATCTATAAAAATCTTCTTCTCTAGAACCAGAAGTTATAGAGCTAAGATAATACTATGAGTGAGTACATTAATGACTGTAGTTTCAAGTTTGTTCATAGCAGATCCAGGGGTGCCCCTCTTGGGGGTGGGGGAAGATCCGAATGGGGGCCTGAATTGTACATTTTCATCTTCTTCCTGAAAACCTCATGATGGATTTTTGTCAAACTTGGCAGGTAGCATCCCTAGGGGGTCAGGATCTCAATTTATCAAAATGGGCACCATGCCCCACCCAGGGGGCCCCAGGGGGCACCAGGGGGCCCCAATCTTCCCAAATTAAGGAATCTTAAAAAAATTTGGGCCCTTTTTTTATTGTACATTTTCATCTTCTACTTGAGAATGCCTGGTCAAATTTTAGTAGAGCTGTGAATAATTTAGATTAGCGACTGCGTGAAAGGTGAACTTGCGATACTCAGGTGAGCGCTAGACCCGCGGGTCTCTTGTTAAATTTAGATTGTCATATTCCCATTGTCCAAGGTTCTACAAATGTATACTGTAGCAATTCATATGGGACAACTTGTAAGTATGGTATGTATATAATAAAAATGCAGTAGGGCAATTCCGCGGTTAGTAACGTTACATTTGAACAAATTTGGATATTTGTTTTTACCACTAAATTACCATTTATTCATTTTAAGTCAAAATTATGTCAAAAACATGTTCATCCTTCCCAGGTTTATGATACAAAAAAGAATGAACACAATCCAAGAAATATTAGAATTGCTATAGCAACTTAAAGGGCTGGTTAGTAATGTTACGAAAAAAGGACATGACAAAAAAATCAATGTCTTGTAACAAAAAGTGTGCAAAAATTCAAGTTACTTCAAACAAAGTGTTGCATTAATTTCAATTATTGCATCATGACAAATGTTCATGCAATTTTTTTAGCAGTTCGATCGATAATTTTTTAGCTAGACCCCCAAAAGCATGGTTAGTAACGTTACGGTTAGTAACGTTACATTTGTCCGGAGTAATTCCGCAGGTCATTTCACCCTTTTGTAATTGACAAAATGTCACATGACTTCTGGAGTATTTAAATGTATTCATCTTTTACCCTTTAGCAAAACTTTGAGGAAAAAAATTTCAAAGGAACCCACTGTAATTTGCATTTAAGTGAATTTCAGCGTCCCCAGTCCCACATGTACATTTTAAATGATGGTTTTAGATCTCGCAAAATCAATAAATACAAAAAATAAAATCTACTAAATTTGAAAGACCCTAATGATTGGTGAACATCCATGGCATTAGTTGATACCTAGATCAAAGGGTAAGATAAAGAGGCACATTTCTTTTATCCATGTCCTGTCCACCTAACTGCGGAATTGCCCAGTACATACAGTGTCACTTTAATAGGAATGCATCATTTCATGCCATGATAGTAAACTCTTGTGAATGTTTCAGTAGCTGGCATAATTTTATTCTTCATTAGGGCAATTCCGCGGTTAGTAACGTTACATTTGAACAAATTTAGATATTTGTTTTTACCACTAAATTACCATTTATTCACTTCAAGTCAAAATTATGTCAAAAACATGTTCATCCTTCCCAGGTTTATGATACAGAAAAGAATGAACACAATCCAAGAAATATTAGAATTGCTATAGCAACTTAAAGGGCTGGTTAGTAACGTTACGAAAAAAGGACATGACAAAAAAATCAATGTCTTGTAACAAAAAGTGTGCAAAAATTCAAGTTACTTCAAACAAAGTGTTGCATTAATTTCAATTATTGCATCATGACAAATGTTCATGCAAATTATTTTAGCAGTTCGACCAATAATTTTTTAGCTAGACCCCCAAAATCAGGGTTAGTAACGTTACGGTTAGTAACGTTACATTTGTCCGGAGTAATTCCGCAGGTCATTTCACCCTTTTGTAATTGACAAAATGTCACATGACTTCTGGAGTATTTAAATGTATTCATCTATTACCCTTTAGCAAAACTTTGAGGAAAAAATTTCAAAGGAACCCACTGTAATTTGCATTTAAGTGAATTTCAGCGTCCCCAGTCCCACATGTACATTTTAAATGATGGTTTTAGATCTCACAAAATCAATGAATACGAAAAATAAAATCTACTGAATTTGAAAGACCCTAATGATTGGTGAACATCCATGGCATTAGTTGATACCTAGATTAAAGGGTAAGATAAAGAGGCACATTTCTTTTATCCATGTCATGTCCACCTAACTGCGGAATTGCCCATTATGATATCTTCTAGATAAAGTAGAACATGATATAGGTGTTTTCATGAAAAGTGTTTTAGGAAACAGTACAGACAGTCCAGAAGTGTAGAAATGTGATAAATATAATGAGATTACATTTTTATAGCATATACAAGTTTCATAAGTGCTTGTCAAAAGGTACAGATTTATTTTAACTTGTATCTTGACGTAACGGCTAGGATATTGAGTGTGTATAAATAATGTATAATACGTATAAAGAGCATGTATTATATCATGTTTCAATTACAATGTATTGCATTACAGTGGAGGTCATGGGAGTTCATGGAATTTTCTTGTTCATTGCTCATACAAGCTTCAAAACATTTAGAATATTTGTCGTATATATGAGAAGTTCAAGTCTTCTCATGATGTGCTGTGTATCTGCTCTCAACTTTTAAGTCTCAGAATATGAAGTACAGTATTTAATTTTTAAGGGAAAACTATTATACAGGCAATGTTAGGTAAATCATGTCCATCAGGTTTGTGTTTATCCTTAATAGTGGTTGTACATTGTACTCATACAATAGACAGAAAGCTATTTAGTAATATCTGCGGTATACAGCACTTGTAGTTAAACTTGTATTAGTTAGTCCTATGGTTTTGTTATGAATTCCCTAACACTTTGTTTAGATTAAACATGCATAATTAGTCAGATTTTTTATTATCTTTCTTTGATACTGTATTAAACGAGAGACAACTAAGTTGGAAGGAGTGAGAGATAAAAGTATATGGAATCCATCTGATTAATGGTAATCTGATCGATAACAAGCTGTATGACTATTGCCACCAGTGTCACTATATGAATGACATGCAGCTGCAGCTTTCAGAGTCCCAACACAGTGTATGCCACTTTTTTTCTTTTTTTTTTTTTTTTTGGGGGGGGGGGGGGGGGGGGTCAAAAGCCTTGAAAATATGTACTGAAACTCATTGGTTGAACAGCCAAAAATGTCAGACAGCATTAGCAAGTATAGATTTTGAAGTGTTTTACTGTATAAAATGACTCAAAACTAAAATTTCCCATGGTTTAATTTAAACAGGCTCCAGAGAAATTTGTTGAAGGAACAAATTTCTCTGGAGCCTGTTTTATATTTAAGCAGGGAGATCAAAGAGATGATGAATCAAACTTAAAGCCACTCAAAATACAAGACATCAATAAATGGTTTAAACCCAAAATATCAGAACAGAGGAAGTCTCGTTTAAAATTGGACATAAAATGAGAAAGTTGTGGAATTTTAAAGATTTCACTATTTGTATACAGTGATATTGTCTTCAGTCATGTATTAGATAAGGCAATATTGTCTTCACCTTTTTTTTTTTTGTGCAGAAAAAGGTATAGAATATGTCATAGGCAATAGCGTTAATTACACCCCTCCCGTTAAAGGGGCCTGTACCCAGGACTTGTACTACAACAGATTCGATAGATTATATTATTGATTCTAGTGTATTCTATTTTAAGCAAGGAATCTTTGTGGTCATCGTCTTTTCTGCAAGTCATTGGGAAATGTAACTGAATGATTGAATGGGCGGTAAGTTTGATTTTTTTTTTTAAATTTCTTTTTGAAGTCAATCAAACCCAAAAGTTTTAGGTACAAAACATATTTCCACAATAGATTGCACAAACTACAACAGAAAAAAAGAACAGATGGTAAAAGAAGAAAAAAAGAAAAGGGGGGCCAATAAAGAATGATCATTTCATTTATTTTGACCCTACTGCCAAATTTATGAGCAAGGTATAGATACGGGAAAAAATAATATGCCCAAGCATGAAGTGCTATTTAACTTTTGATATTCTGTGTACGAAATATCTTTGCAGTACATCAGGATTATACATACCAGCATGTCTATTGTTCTGTGTGTGATGTAGCCTTGCATGGTTCTGGGATGCTGTCTACTAAAGGACAACTATTACCTGGGATAGGACATGCAAGATGAAGTCATCCAGAGCATATACAAGCTTGTATAGTTATAGTTATCATTATCATTGTTACAAATTAATAACAATTATAATCAGTATACTCAGTAGAGATATAACAACGCAAAGTTCTGGTGCAGATTCATATATTCACCTAACAATATAATCAGTATACTCAGTAGAGATATACCAATGCAAAGTGCAGGTGCAGATTCATATACTGACCTAACTATACATGCCTTAACTTTTAGCCTCTTGTGTTCCACGGCCTGAATAGTAATTATTTGGGAGTGGTGCCATCTTATAATCGGGATGACTTTACTGGTACTGATAATTTGATAGTTTCCTGCACAGAGGTTGAAAATCATAAGAAGCAGTTGCCAACATTAAAATGGAGTGTACAAAAGAGCATTGCTGGGATTAGACTCCTTGTCATTGGGGAAGATACTCAAATGCCCTGACTACTGTGTATGCATATAATCCTAGATTTTTATTTTGATTGTATTGGCCATTAGAATTACATTGCCTACCAATGTTCCCATATATCTAAAAAGAAACAAGTAAAACAAACCCACCCCAAACCCCATAAAATTAAGATTTTGATCAATGACATACATGCAACTAAAACCCCTCCATGTCAAGAGACATCATTACTGAAATGTAGCATGTATGCAAGATATATATATTCGAATATATATATACATATATATATATATATATATATATAGCACTAATAAAGTCACAACAGAGGACTGCAGGGAATGCATTAATAGCCAATCTTGATTTAATGAATAATCCGAATTTTTCGGATTATTCATTAAATCAAGATTGGCTATTAATGCATTCCCTGCAGTCCTCTGTTGTGACTTTATTATTGCTATTTCTAGTACTGCCAATACGCGGAACAACTACAATATATATATATATATATGTATATGTATGTATATATATATATATATATATATATATAAGAGAAACTTCAAGTGTCCTGATAGGAGGAAGACTCATGAGGCAATGCCATCATCACCTCTATTTTGCATTTGTGATTGTGACGGAAATCGCTGTTCTGTGATAACCACAACTTTCTCATGTTACATTCAATTTCAAATGAGACTTCTGCCGTTCTGTTTGATTTTACTCTGTAAGTTACACATACTGTATTAATGAGGAGTGACATTTCAGTTTTAATTGTTGTACAATGTATTAGAAAAATGAATAGCATGTTATGTTGAGTATACATGTACTGTATTTGACTCTGAACATTTGGTTGGATATGAGGATGTTTGAAAAATATTTTAGTGTAGAGGAGCAATACGTGTTCTAAACGGACGAAGTGTGTCAGAAACGTTACAGGACTGGTGTCATAAAATATTTATTTCAAACCAAAACTTCAAACTAAGAGGTTTCACCTTCAAAGTAATCTATCTGGAGTATGTAACAGATCTTAGGTCTCTGTAGCCATCATATTTTTTTCTACATAATTTTGTACACATAGCCTCCGTTTCAGGTCGTTCAGCAATGAGCACAAAGTAACGAACAAACTTGAAGTTTCTGGTATCGTTGGGGAAAACTCCATTGAGCGTTGAGATTGCTGTAGCAAGAGTACGGAGATGAGACGATGTCACACATACGTTTTTGAGTGGTGCAACAAGTTTAAGAAAGATGAGAGGTTGTGGAAGATGACCCCAAGAGCGAAAGGCCGTCAATGACCAGGACTGAGGTCAAGGTTGAGCGCATTAGATGGTGCATGGTGATCGTCAGCTGTCCAATATTCTAATGATGGCAAATGAGCTGGGCATGAAACTTGCATGCGTCAGTTCTTCTGGTCATGACTCAGGAGTTTTGACACCATCTTTTCGCAGATTTTCCACATGTCCATGATTATCATCAGTGAGAATCTTCCAGACACTGTCCCGATTCATGCCCAGCTCATCTGCCATCATTCAAACAGTCAAGCCGAATTGCCATGTACCATCTGCCCAATGCGCTCAATGTTGAACCCAATTCTGGTCATTGAAGGCCTTCCGCTCCTGGGGTCATCTTCCACAACCTCTCATCCTTTAGTAAACCTGTTGCACCACTCGAAACATGTATGCGACATCGTCTCATCTCCTTACACTTGCTGCAGCAATCTCATCGCTTCTGACGGAGTTTTCCCCAACCGTACCGGAAACTTCCAAGTTTGTTCATTGCGCTGTGCTCATTGTTGAACGTCCTGAAACAGAAGATGTGTTTATAAAATTATGTAGAACAAAATCTGATGGCTGCAGAGAGCTAAGATCACAGTTACATACTCCAGATAGATTACTCCAAAGGTGAAACCTCTGAGTTTGAAGTTTTGGTTTGAAATAAATCTTTTATGACACCAGTCCTGGAACTCTTCTGACACACCTCGTATACTGACTTGATGTTATTGAGTATATTCCTTCTCGTGATTTTTTATTTTATTTATATGTTTATTTATTATCTATTTATTTATTTATTTATTTATTTTTTTTGGGGGGGGTCTGTTTTTATCAATACTTCATTATAGCTTGTCTGAATTTGCTGTAAATATGCTTTCAAATATAGTGTGATAGAATAAAGCATAGATAAAGCAAAGCATATCAAGTGCAACAGTTTTGAAAAAAAGTGCAGTGATTATGACATGTTAATTGAAATGTTTTGTAATATAGGCTCCTACAGCAATCATAACATATTTTTAAATAATACCGCATTGCTACGTACAGAACGCGAGTGGAACTACGTATTTCATTGTATCATTAGAACCTACATGTAGTTTGCATGATTTTGGGTTTTGCCAATTATCATAATATTCTGTAAAATAAGTGATAACTTGTTTTGTAGTTAACTTTGTCAGTTACCAGGTAAAATGTGTAATCCAATAAAGCACTTATTTTGTTTTTTCTTGATGTGAAACAATTATTGAGTTTTCCCACAGAGTTTCCACTCTCATTTTGTTCATTGTCTTCCTATTTCCATTTCAGGATGTGGCAACCAGCAACTTGCCTTCTGAAATGCTGGAATGGACTATTGAGCGATTTCTTTAAACCCTAAAGGGTAAAGGCCTACTCTATAAAGTTGAGGCCGTTGGTCATCCCTCATCAAAATCTACAAGGTCCTTATGCGGCACATGCATGAAAAGGGGATATTTGATTTCCACATCAGAAAAAGACTGGTATTGTCTTGTCAAGACATGAAAAGATATCTATGTTTTCCGGACGCCTCCTGCAAAATCACAGATAATTGGCAGATCTTGTTGACAACGTGGTTTTGATGGAGAGATCTTTATTATGGTGCCCCGCAGGACATGACATCTGGAGTGCATTCAGTCATCGGTATAAGTTCGTTACTATTATAGAAGTCCAACCCGATCACAGCATTTTGTTGCCTTCAGCTGATTACTAGTCGTCCTTGTAACTTTATTCAAACATTGTGTAGAGCTTGCTTCTTCCATGCAGGTAGCTCATTTGCTGAATATTTATGTAATAATGGTCAAGACTTGGGATTGTGGCGGAAGAATTCGTATGTTTTTGCATTTGATTATGTATATGCACCAAGCGTATGAGGCCCTGTCATTTCAAACTCAAAGCGCAGGTGGACTAATTTCTGTCGCATCATCCCTGTACCATGACCAAAGTGACTTTGTCACAGGAATCTGCTTGAAGGAAGGTGCTGTCTTGAAAGATGGTTGGAGAAGCTGCTCTGATAGCCGACATTCTTTATCAGGATTAGTACACTCCAACAGCTTTCTAGATAAGTAATAGCCTTTGGTTATGATTTACCCAGTAATCTGAAATCTGAACAATTCGCCTGACCTTCCAAATAACTCTTATACAGTGCCGAGTGTGATCCTCAGCCTCTCTGTGCAATCTCCAAGCAACTTTTCTCAGTCTACTGAAATATCCTTGGTGATTTTTCTATGTCTTGAACTTCCACCATTGACTTCGTTAACAGTCTGAGGAGTGTACTTGAATGTTGGTCAACAATTATAGCTTGCATCTTCCTGGCTTTCCATATGGGCTGGTTACCATGTTTAGGCTTTCTTCAGAGGGTGTTGTTAATCTCACTGAGCTCTTACGCACTTGCGACTTCGAAGTTTCCGCAGTCACGTTTGCATATGTTGCTGCACTTGCTTTTCCACAGTGGCACAATTTTGGATGTACTTGTACATGTATTTAGGATGTATCTACATCAACAAGTGACGAGAACACTTTGACAACGAATCGCACAGCGAGTACTTTCTTCGTATGCCAAGATTATTTTCGTATTTGTATTTTGAAGACAGCACCTTAGATGATTCTCATGAAATACATAAGTCATAATGTCACTGTCTCTTCGCTTCAAAGTTTATTGCGATCATTTACGTTATATCACTCATCTTCACTTCCACGTTATTGACTGGTTTGATGTTGGCTTTTCATTCCTTAGTATCACAAACTCAGTTTCATCATAGACTGTTTCATCAGTAAAACATCGCTCATCAGCGGCATTTGATTGTAGCATCCGGCGACCACACCCACACCTGCTGCTACATCGGACGCTTTCTCTCGGCTAACCCCAAATTCCTGTTGATTTCGTCACCAAGCTATTTATTGATTACCCAACTTTCCTGATATTTTTTTTCTTTTCTCAGTTCGTCCTTCGTTTTGCTTTCTTGTATATATTTTGAGTTGTCCTCTTTCTCTCTTGCACCTAACACGGACATGACCGATCGTTCTGTCCAGATCTACAGGCCTTGCGGATCTTTTCCGGTACATGACCCGCGTCCGCGAGGTAGCTCGTAGAATGGAAGTCTAACCTTGTTTAGGTCCTATCCATTTTTTACTCTCACAGCAGCATTAAGACGATATCGTCCCAAATCTCTAGCGTTCAATGCTCTTGATTTAGTGTTCAGCAGGGCTGGTCAGCCTTTGCGATGTGACGTTTAGCTGCATCCGGATATGGCTCAGAGGACTCTTCCCCTCTTATTTCCAGGTGTATACGCCAAGTTTTCTCCATTATTTGAAAGCATTAATAGACTTTCTACAAGTAACATTAATGTTGACGCTAAGCAGGTATCACCTTAAACGTCGTGGACTTTGCCATCTGCAGAAACTTTGTATATAGTGTCAATCATTTTTGGCGCAGCTAACCCATACTTTTTATCCACGTTGAAGCGCAATTTCGTCATCTTCTGGCACAATATTGATGGTTTAGTCGTTTGCATTCCAGATTAGCTGGAAACAGATTGACAGTCACACGAGAGTAGAGAAATACAGTACAGCTCTGTTCGTGAGTTTACTCTTTCCTATTATAGGACTCTGGTTATCAGTGTCCAAGAGTTTAGGCTTTACACTAAGAATCCTATGTCTATTGTTCAGAAAAACAGGTCTTTCAGTAAATTATCCTTTGCATCAATATTTCTCCGACACTTCACTTTTAGGGAGAACTCCATGGAGAATCCAAGGTGATGTGATTTCGGAAAGAAATTGAGACGCATCATTTTCTTTCTCTCATTTTTCTTCTTTTACATCATTCCCTTGTAGTTTGGAATCCCCGGAGCCGGAAGGTTCTATCCATCGAAGTGCATGGAAATTCTAATACCTGCAACATTTCATTTTACCCATTTTCTTGTACCCCATAATGTATTTGCGTGAATTGTAACGGCATATACATGTAATGATATCAATAACTTGAATTAAGCACAATTGTTTACACCAATGTAACAGTCTCTTGGCTTTCATTTTCAGGGAATGGAAGTAGGTAGGTAAATCTTGCAGAAAGACGTATGACCAGCAGGCTAGTTGTAATTGAGGAAATTTTGGACGTTCATGGAGCGGCAGGAGAAAGAAGGATTCAAGCGGGAACATTTCCTCGATGGAAGTCTTTCCCTGGAAATTGCAGTCTCTTAGCTCTACACTCCTAGCTGTCTGCTAACCATCCGAGAGCACCCATCATGCTTGGCCATTCCACGCAACGTACAGCACAAGCACCTCATCTCAAGAACACACTACCAATTGCACGGACACACAAGAGTTGCCGAAAAAATACATTGGCCTGACATGCTGGATTCTTCGTGATCTCATGCGATAAGGATTTCGCACACGTCCTTGCAGAAGTGGCATTTTTCCTGATGAACCTGTCATCTATATTAGATCAGTTTGCACTGTTTTAACCAGTCGATATGCCCTTCTGTACGCCCGTCTGTTTCAACACACATAGTGAAGACCGCCTCACTCTGTTTATAGCTACATGATTTCTCGATGTTATAAGAATGTTATAACTGGTGCTATCGAAAATGAAGTGTGATTGTCCCCGTCCGGCTCTGATGTCGTAGAAAAGTTCTGTACTGTTCGCACTAGCAAACATTGATGATTCTTTATGAGATAAAATATGTTACACATGCCGGACCATAAACATACCTGCTCCCTGATTATCTATAATCTTTCTCAACTGAACAGTGACCAAGTTCAGGGATATTCCTAGCCAACGTACCCCAACTGCATGTGAATCATCTGTTTTTCAAGAATTTAACAAAGATATCAAGACAACACTGGTGAACTTGCTCATTACATTTCAACATTACAATCAACCGGAATGGAAAGTGCAGTGAGAGGTTCATAAGACAACCTTCAGCAGCCTGTAATGCAGATATCAGAGGAGACTCAACTCGCCTGCGTGGAATCGTTCAAGCACGGGACAGTGCAGGATGGTGCGGCAAACATGGGTTCGTTTAAGCACGGGACAGTGCAGGATGGCGCGGGTACGTGGAATCGTTTAAGCACAGGACAGTGCAGGATGGCGCTGGTACATGGAATCGATTGAGCACGGACAGTGCAGGATGGTGCAGCTACTTGGAATCCTTTGAACACGGGTCAGTGCAGGATGGCGCGACTGCATAAAATTGTTTGAGCTCGGGACAGTGCAGGATTTCGCGGCTACATGGAATCGTTTTAGCACGGAACAGTGCAGGATGGTGCGGCTACGTGTACTTGGAATCGTTTGATCACGGGAGAGTGTAGGATGGCGCGATTGCATGGAATCGTTTGAGCTCGGGACAGGAGGATGGCGCGGCTACATGGAATCGTTTGATCACAGGACAGTGCAGGATGGCGCGGCTGCATGGGATCGTTTGAGCTCGGGACAGTGCAGGATGGTGCGGCTACTTAAAATCGTTTGAGCACGGGAGAGTGTAGGATGGCGCGACTGCATGGAATCGTTTGAGCACGGGACAGTGCAGGATGGCGCGGCTACTTGGAATCGTTTGAGCACGGGACAGTGCAGGATGTTGCGGCTACATTGAATCGTTTGAGCACGGACAGTGCAGGATGGCGCGGCTACTTGGAATCGTTTGAGCATGGGACAGTGCAGGATGGCGCGGCTACATTGAATCGTTTGAGCACGGACAGTGCAGGATGGCGCGGCTACTTGGAATCGTTTGAGCATGGGACAGTGCAGGATGTTGCGGCTACATGGAATCGTTTGAGCACGGGACAGTGCCGGATGGTGCGGCTACTTGGAATCGCTTGAGCACGGGACATTGCAGGATGGTGCAGCTGCATGGAGTTTTTGAGGGCGGGACAGTGCAGAATGGCGGAGCTACAACTTCTTCGTCGCCCCGTGAATTGATGACCCAGTGCAAATAATATCACATCCAGGTATAGTGCATTACACACACTGCCCATGAAAACAAATTCATGGAATTTTATATACTAAGTATTGGTAACCTTTCATAGCATCACTTTGATAGTTTTGATAATGATAATAATAGTTGAGTTCTATAAAGCAAACTCCTGTCTTGTTTTACACCGGCACTATGAACACAAAGGCATAATTGTGAAGAAATTACATTCAAAATAACAGTAAAAATGGCACAAAACCTATACTGTAACACACAAACACACACAAAAAAAGACGTCACAATAAAATTTTGCATCAACTGTAGGAAAGAAAAGTGATGTATGCTATGATCTGGTCAATAGCACAATCAGGGTATGCAATTGTGTAACAGGGCAAAAATGGAAAAAAAAACTTGGTGAAAATGCTTTTTTTGTTGTTTGTTGTAGCTGAGTGTTCAAATTTTCATTTCATGTAAAGAAAGAGTCCAAATTTTGCATTAACTGTGCATAAATTAGCATTTAAATTAGGGGTGTCGAATTACATTGAAATGACTAATATATTGGAAAAATTCATTAAAAAAAAAGGAGAATGTTTTTTTTTTCATCTGATATTGCTGTTAGATATTCCTGATAAATATCCCTTTCATTCACCACCAGCACATAGCCATGACATATCACAAAATATGAATAAATTTCATATTTTCACTTCTCGAAATGGATGATCAATTTTGTAGGCATCATTTTGAATTCAAATAAAACCACTTTTACATATTTTATCATATTTCACTTTTGCCAAAGAGTGAAGAGGCGAAACTTTTAGGAATAGGTAACAGACATATAGTGGCCATTATTACAAATTTTTCTGAAATTAGGGCTGGTACTTTGGAAGATATGATATTTTTCATCAAAAAATCATCTGTACAGTTTGACCTTGAATGTGCGCACAGTGTTTGGATCAATTCTCATATTTGTAAACACAGATAGAAGAATGAATGTTAGATTTATGATGACTTGAGTTGATATCTAAGCTGTGACACTCAAACAATGACATATTAAGTCAAAATATGTTTTTGCTTATGATATCTTTAGAAATTGAACAAGCATTGAAATATGAACACTGACCTTCATGACCTTCATGCAGTATAACATGGGCGTGTATCGCAATTTTTTATGCTCAGCAATTTGTAAAAATATAAAAAAAAAATAAGTTCCTATTGCTCAAATTTGCTAAAATTTTCACAATAGATTTCTACATATGTACAATTCATGGTTAAAAAAACAAGGATATTCAATAAGGGGAAAAGATTCTTTAAAGTAGTCAAATTAGGATATACCTCACTGAAAATACTGAAAAATGGCTGCACTTATTTTCCTCAGCATTTGAAAATGGCTCAAAACTCAAAACTGGCTGAACATTTATTGGCAAACAGCACACCATATTGTAGTGTGTCTTCAGTACTTTCAGGAAAAGCAGAAAAATAAGCTGTTTCTCCATGTATAGCTGTACAGCATGGGTTCAAAGGTCACAATGTCACAAAAATAAGCCAGCATTACACTCCTACCAGGATGGGACTTCAGACCTTATAACTTTCTCCAGCTGAAAGAACCACTGTTTTTTATTGCATGCAAGCAATGCCAGGAAAAAAAAAATCCATTAATTTGATACCAAACACATAGGGGTAGACTTAAAATATGGACCTCAAATCTTGATTTTAAGTAAGTTGTAAAACGATTTTTTTTTTGACGCATTACGTGGGTTTTGGGGGACTTTTTGGTAATTAATCTTTAATAATTAACAGTAAATGAGAAGAAATTAGCTATTGTCTTACCACATGTGATTACTGATGTCTTAGCGTGCTGCATGTGAATTTTTAAGTCAGTTGGTGCATTCTTTTAGAAGTTACAATTTTTTAAAGTGAGAAAGTCATGATTGCATACCCTAATTGTGCTTATCACCTTCTACGAATACTGTACATGTGGGGACAGTTGGGTTAACCCATTCCTTGAGATATTGTGGACTGATAATGTAGTTTGTAAACAAAATGAATACGTTTGATACAAGACGCTTTTTATGGAAAGCTAGTGAATGGGAGGAAGGCTATTTGATATTTTACCATGCATTTGGAGCTGTTCAATAATGCGTGAAATAATATTTTCAATCCTTTGAAGAATACTCTGGTTGTCTGAGGAAGATTCCTAGTTTATTAGCTAGCTACATGTATCTCAATTATCGCAGTTCAAAGACATCGACGTGCAGCTGTGATAAACTTGCAGACCTGCTTGATGTGCTCCTTGGCGAGATGTTTATCAAGAAGGACGCCAAGACTTCAGACACATAACGATAGTGTGATGTTGGCGTCACCGATATGCACTGCTATAGGAATTGGGAATAGGGGAGAAGTGAATGAATTCTCTTAGTCGTTCAAGTACGGCATTTTTGACAGACCAGCTAGCGTTTGATGTCAACAAGACACTTGTTCAGCTTGAGAACAGATGCTTCTAAATCGGCCGGATTGAAAGTGACCAGAATCTTTGTGTCATCTGCATAAACCATCGGTTGTAAGCAATGATATTGATGATGTCTATGACGTTGATAACTGAAGAACTGCAAAGAGTATAATATTGGTGGTCCCAACACCGAGCCATGTGGGACGCCACATATCCACTGCCGTCCTGAAATTTATAGATCTCGTCCCATCCCATTAAGCGCAGGAAATACAATGAAGGAGTTCATAGTGTATACCTATACATCGCACATCAAGCAGACTTTCTCTCTCTCTCTCTCTCTCTCTCTCTCCCTCTCTCTCTCTCTCTCACATACTGAAACACACAGGCTGCAGTAGCTATGACAAAGACGGAGACTTTTTCTGACATTTTTATACATGTGCTCAAATTTATTTCTGTCATCTGCCGACTCAACAGCATAATCAAACCTGTCAAAGTGCAGTGCCATCCAGGTCAAAAAGAATATACAAATTGTACCTGGATTCACCTTGTTAGGACTACTCTAAAAATTAATGCACATGTAGTTTCCTTATTTGCTTATTCCCTCCATGGAATTTTTATGAAACGATTACAAATACGACATAACAAATAGTTTCATACATTTCTTCTTTTTTTTTTTTTGCATGCACTGTTTATATTCTAGTATTATCTCAGTAGCCAGTTACATTTCTGGCTTAAGGAAAGTAATAAAAAAAGGCAATAGAGTTGTCATATACAAGCTTCACAAGGGTCATAAAATGTCACATAACGGCGTAGTTGTGCACTGCTGTAAGGGGAAAATACCGGCGGTACTCGGTACCTAAAAGTTACAATCTGTTTTAATATCACAAACAAAACACAACATCAGCTTCCACAAACAGATGAGCCATTCCTTCCTTTGACACTGTTTCTTCAGGCATATTCACACAAAAGCTCCATTTTTCAAATAGGGTGCCACAATACATGCAAAAAGTACTTGTATGTGAAATCTGCATACCACTGCAGTAACAGAGACTATCATTCATAACTCACTGTGTATGTGGTTTCACATTGTTGTGTGTGTGTAAAGAGAAGTAAAACAAAATATGAGAGCTATGGTAGCTGAGGGGGGGGGGGGGGAGGTCCTTATCTCGTGTATCAATAAGCAGCATCATTTATTGTTACACCATGACATTCCTCCAACAGTTTCATACATTTCTGATCAAGAACACATGTTTTCTAAAACTATATTTTGACTTCTCATTCTCCTCACTGAATACTGGTATTCATTTTACACTTATTTTGTCGCCTTGGGGTGAGCATGGGACGGATTTGTGTGTGTGTGTGTGTTGTTGTTGTTGTTGTTTTTTGTGGCACGTTTGTCATTGGCCAATCATCTACGGCTCGTATAATGCACAAGTGTACAATGTACACTACGTTTTATGTCTACCTATTCGATAGGCAAAGTGCAATGTTTTCCTTTTGTGTATCAGCATACACATGTAGGTCACAACTGAGTATCAGAAAATCTTTATTTCTAATGATTTCAAGTGAGGGATCTCTGCCCTGTGGTGTGTGTATTAAAATGTATATTCATGTACATACGTATACGTCCATTTAGGGATATATATACATATATGCATATATATACACAGTACAGTACACATATAATTATATACACCGTATGTATTATTGTATATGAAGAGTTTGTTCGCAAAAACCGATAAGTCCATATTTGCCAAATGAAGATATTTGCGATTAAAGATCAAGAAAAATAAAGAGAATAATATGAAAATGTGTGCTTCTTTTGGCCATAATTTCAAAAATATACCGTTATATGAAGTGACCAATATATCATTTAAAAGGTATTATTTTGTACTTCATGACAGAGACCGTAACTCAAAATCTTCAAAAATGGACTTATTGGCTTTTGCAAACAAACCCTTCATATGTATATATATATATATATATATATATATATATATATATATATATATACACACACACATATGAAGGGTTTAGAATAAGTGCATGTATATTCATATGATATGTATTTTCATATTACAGTGTGTGTGTGTGTGTATTATGTGTGTGTAGGCCTATCTTGTATTGCTCGTATAATAATTGGAAGTATATTATAGAGTGTCCAACTATTTGAAAGGCAAAGTTCAATGTTTTCCTTTCGTGTATTAGTACATGTATGTATATACATGTAGTTCACAATTGATTACTATCAGAAAGCCTTTATTTCACTCCAAGTGAGGGATCTCTGCCCTGTGGTGTATGTACATATGTACATACTCAATAAAGTAATGCACGTAGGGGTATACATTGTATATGTAAAGTAAGGCATATTTATTTTATGTATATTCATGATATATATATCGGATGTCCCCCCCCCCCAAAAAAAAAAAAAAAAAACCAAAACAAAAACAAAAACAAACAAAAAAACAAAAAAAAACACCAAAACCCCCCCCCCAAAAAAAAACAAAAAAAAAACAAAAAAAAAATAAAAAAAACATAAAAACATTAAAAAAAATACACACACACACACAAAAGCGGAACGGTGTATTTTCAGTTCCTTGCGTTCGTATAGTAATAATATTTTTTTTGACATCATTAGAAAAAGCATCTTCCGCAAAAGACAATAATACCAAAATCATTAAATTTGGTTCAGTGCTTTTTATTCTATGCCAATTTCTGTAAATGTCATTTTTAAATTTCGCTGGATTTTTACTTCTTATGAGATAATTTTGGCGCGACACGCGATCCATACGGTGAATATTGTGTAAGCTCGATGATCCATGTCAACAAAAGATACAGCTTTCATATTTGGCGCGGGCCAGGAAAAAAACAGTGTGTGTGTGCGCGCGCCCAATGTGAAAGTTGAATCTTTTGCTGACATGGATCAACGAGCTTACACAATTCACCGTATGGAACGCGTGTCGCACCCAAATTATTATCTCATACGTCGCAAAAATCCGACGAAATTTGAAAATGACTGCATTTCCAGAAATTGGCAAAGAATAAAAAGTACTGAACCAAATTTAATGATTTTGGTATAATTGTCTTCTGCGGAAGATGCTCTTTGCAATGATATATAAAAAAATATATCACTTTTAGAACCCAAGGTACTGAAAATCCACCGTTCCGCTTTTTTTGGGACGCCCGGTATATATATATATATATATATATATATATATATATGATACATAATATATATATATATATATATATATATATATATATATATATATATCATACATTGTATACACCGTATATGTATCCTACGTGTGTGTGTGTGCGTGTGTGTGTGAGCCTATGTGTTTATAGATATATATATACCGATATATATACATATATATATATATATATGAAGAGTTTGTTTGCAAAATTGATAAGTCCATATTTGCCAAATGGAGATATTTGCGATTAAAGGTCAAGAAAAAAAAGAAAATAATAAGAAAATTTGTGCTTCTTTTGACCATAACTTCAAAAATATACCTCTATATGTAGTGACCAATATATCATTTAAAAGGTATTATTTTGTACTTTATGACAGAGATCGTACTTCAAAATCTTCAAAAATGGACTTATCGGTTTTTGCAAACAAACCCTTCATATATAATTCTGACCCATATATGTGATAAAAACCTAAAATGGCATTAGGCGTTTTCAGCCTAATGCCATTTTAGGTTTTTATCATCTGTATATATATATATACAGAGAGAGAGAGAGAGAGAGAGATTACTATTCGCAGTAGAAACTGTCTTTAGATTGCCTGTACTTCTCTTTTATTCACAATATAATTTCACAAGGTTAGTCCTAATGAGCCTCCATGATTTATAGTGATGAGATAATAGAATAATCCAAACACTCGGACTGAGTTTTGTCAAGCCCATCAGAGGTGTGGGGAGACTAAGGGATCGTCCGCGGCGTCTGTCCGTCCGTCGTCCTCCGTCGTCCGTCCGTAACGCTACAAACACTTTACTCTTTACTCTGGGCTTCAATTGCAATCAAACTTCGAGGGAAGAGGGGTCATACAAAGTTTCACATTTACCATATATCGTCGTGCGCATGGCAGGTTGTCGTTAGCGCGCTTCCCTGCGCCTGGCAGATTGTCGTTACAGTAGCCGGGTTCACACGTACACCAATTAGCGGGATACAAATCTCGAGATTTGCACCGCGATCGCCATCCCGAGCTTTTTGCACGTGTGGACAGAAAAAACCCAAAAATTAGCGGGATAAGCATCGCGATGCTAATCCCAAGAAATCTTGCGCTGGTTCGCCAATTAGCGGGATAATATTGCGCACAACACAATTAACAGCGAGGCCTCTGCGAAGAGGTCTTTAACCTCTTTGGAGCACAACAACAGCAGCGCGCGAACCACACCACTGACGCGTAAAAGACAATGGACAAAGGTAAGTGCGCGCAGGCAGTGAGAGAGAAGGGCGCTGTGTGACCCAGTTTGCAGGCTTTGCTGTTATCTCTATCGGCAATTAGCGGGATAATTCGGCACGTGTGGACGCTCGCCAAATTAGCTGGATGCGTGTTTTTTTTAGACGGCACAGATTGGGGAAACTAAAAATCTGTCGGGGACCCTATCCCTAAACCTAACCCTAATCCTAATCCTAACCCTAACCATCAAACCCTAACCCTAACCCTAACCCTAACCCCAACCCTAACCCTAACCATAACCATAACCATAACCAAAAACCCTAACCCAACGTTTTTCCCATAGGTTTAACACGCGCCATGCCCCAATCTGTGCCGTCTTAAAAAAAAACGCTAGCGGGATACCAATCGCGATCGCTATCCCGCTAATTTGGTACATGTGGACGCTCGCAAAAAAACTCGGGATGTGCATCGCAATCGTCATCCCGCTATTTTGTACGTGTGAACCCGGCTAATGTGGGAGTGCGCAATATGGCAGATTGTCGTTAGGGTGTGGGAGTGCGCATAGGGTTAACAACATTCTGCCATGCGCACGGAAGTGCGCTAACAACAATCTGCCATGCGCACGGAAGCGCGCTAACGACAATCTGCCATGCGCACGACGATATATGAAGGTCACCTCAAGGTCAAGGCTCACAGGCAGGGGTCAACGAACTTTTAGAGCCCAATGTAAAGTGTTTATGGCGCGTTTCTGTTATGGGTCATAACTTTTGATCCATAACTCCATTTGTGACTAAACTTGGGCGGTAGATGTCCCTTGGGGAGTGGATGATCACCACAAGGTCAAAGGTCACAAGCTGGGGTCAACGAACTTGTAGAGCCCAATGTTAAGTTTTTATGACGTGTTTTTATTACGGGTCATAACTTTTGATCCATATAACTCCATTTGTGACTTAACTTGGATGGTAGATGTCCCTTGGGGAGTGGATGATCACCACAAGGTCAAAGGTCACAAGCAGGGGTCAACGAACTTTTAGGGCCCAATGTTATGTTTTTATGGTGTGTTTCTATTATGGGTCATAACTTTTGATCCATAACTTCATTTCTGACTAAACTTGGATGGTAGATGTCCCTTTGGGAGTGGATGGTCACCACAAGGTCTAAGGTCACAAGCAGGGGTTAACGAACTTTAAGATCCCAATTTTAAGTTTTTATGGTGCGTTTCTATTATGGGTCATAACTTTTAATCCATAACTCCATTTGTGACTAAACTTGGATGGTAGATGTCCCTTTGGGAGTGGATGATCACCACAAGGTCAAAGGTCACAAGCAGGGGTCAACGAACTGTAAGGCCTTAATGTTAAGTTTTTATGGCATGTTTCTTTTTTGTCATAAATGTTTACCCTTTTATATCTCTTTTTATCTATTCAAATTCATGAATTTCTTCCGTCGAGGAAGATTTACCTCTTTTTATCTGTTATATATCTTTTCATGCCTCCGCCACGAAGTGGTGCCGGAGGCATTATATGTTTTCGGGTTGTCCGTCCTTCCGTCCGTCCGTAATTAAATTTGTGGACAGCGTAACTTAAAAACCTTTTGAGGTGTCCTAATGAATCTTGCCATGTATGTGTATTAGTTGTGCCTATCAACTTTTTGGTGCACATACTCAAGGTCAAAGGTCAATAGGTCAAGGTCAAATATGTAAAATTTCACTATTTCCACCATATCTATGCAATGCCTGAAGATATTTTCTTGAAACTTAGTGTATACATGTATCACCCAATTTAGATTCTCTGGTGAAAGTTTGGGGTCATGAGGTCAAAGGTCAAACGTCAAAAGGTCAAGTAAAAATATTAAAACTTCACTTTTTTCTCCGTACCTTGGAAATTGTTTAAGGTATCTTCATGGAACATAATTATATATATACATGTACTGACTGGCAGTGATTATCGAGAGAATTTAGCGTTCATGGGGTCAAAGGCAACACTTCAACATTCTATTATTTTCCTCATATTTATGCAATGCAAGCAGAATTATTATTTTTTTTTTACACTTGGTGTATGCATGTATAACCTAATAGAGATTCTCTGGAAAGTTCTGTTTTTTTTTTCTTTTCTTTTCTTTTTTTTTGCCTTAAATGTCAAAAGGTCAAAGATCAAGTGAAAGTGCTGAACTAGCTTTTTCCTCCATATCCGGAAGTGGCTCAAGTTATCTTGAAACTTCTGCCTGACAGTGATTATTGTATGAATCTTAGGGTCAAAGGCCAGATGAAAATGGTAACAATTTACTATTCAATACAGAAATTGCACTTTTTCTCCCTACCTTGAAAATTACTCAATGCATAAACTTATGAATGGGTCAAAGTCAAGTTCAAGTCCTTAAATTCCCAAATACATGCTCTCCTATTCATCCAATTAAACCTAGGTCAAGGAAGGTGAACATTCAACACATTTGTGACAAACCTGTCATTTTAATATTTTGCCAATTTTGTGAAAATGTAATCACACATTGTCCATATGTACTATAGACCTATTAGGAGAATCATGCATTATGGCGGAGGCATACCAGTCGCCATAGCGACATTTCTAGTTTTTATCTGTTATATCACATTCACGTACAATTTGTTGTACGCGAATGGGCGAGACACATTATGGCACTTGTTTATTTTTTTTTTTTTACGTGATTGAGAAGCATTCAAGACAGATTTGCACTCGTTTTCAACGTTATGATCGTTTAAACTAAAAAGATGAATATTTTGATGGTTCTATTCACATGTACAAAGTATAGTGTTTTCATGTATAAGTCGACTTACGCGTAAGTCGACGTGTTTTGCTCAGTCCCGATTATGTCGACGTACGCGAGGTTGACTGTATTTCCAAAGGTATATACTTACGTGATCATCTTTGAATTGGCTTTCAGCTAGGCCCTACATGTTTGCCATTGGTACAAGGTTTACTTGATATTGGTTTGCTCTGTTTGTTCTTCAAAAAAGTTACCAAAGAAACGTATAATTACATGCCGTATACGGAGAAATTTCCGAGTTTACTGTAGCCTATTCCCACATAAATGGTGAATCATAATAATGGTAAAACGGATTATGGCTTGATGAGAGAGCATGGTGGTTGATGTATTTGTTTATGTTCTATAATAATAACCACCGTGAAATTAACCCGACAAAAATACCCGATAAAGGTATCTTGTATTCATTTTTTTTTTCTACTGCATTCGCAAAGGTTCTACTTTCGAAGCCATCACTGAGCGTGGTCCTTTCAGTGCCCTAAAGGATCTGCCTATTTATAAGACGGTTAACTTTGAGCAACATTTTATGCCTTATTGGCACAATTTTTCCTTGATATTTTATGGGTTCTCAAATAGAAGTTTTACCCCACAAATAAGGCAACTTGGTTATTTTAATCCTTAGTGCCTTGAATTTTGTGAGCAATGAGTTTACATGCATATGGAAATTATAACGACCAAAAATTAATATTGACAAATAAAACAATAACAGTTTAAAGGCCCTGCCACACCTTTCCGGGCAAGCCTTGCGTGTGATTTGCGGAGAGCATAATTTTTGCTACCCGGAGATCCCCGCAGATGGCCCGTATTGTGACAGTACCTTGCCCGGACTTGTTGCGTGTGGGGATTTTCCAGCATACATTACAATTTCTGAGGGCGGACAAGGACTTTGAGCGAGTTTTGCTTGCGTCCTACCTGCTGGATGCGTGCTACTTAAGTTCTACTTGCGGGTATTCTGTGTGACCTGCGTGCCAAGCGTGTTGGGGCTGACAATCAGTGAAGGATTTCCTCTGAAGGACTATTTATTTGGCAGAGTTCCCAGAGAATGTCATTTATCCTGGCCGCAGCCGACTCCGTTCAACTAATTCTAGCAGTAAGACACTCGGAGCGACACTCGGCATACACGCAACTTTGCTCGGATATGTCGTCACACCTGCTAAATTGACCAGGTACGTATACGGATGTTGGTAGTATCGACACCGTTCCTTGCAAGTAACCCCCCCCCCCCCCCCCGTATTATGCTCGTAGAATGCCCGTAGATTAAACGCGTGTCTGGCGCATAGGCCTAGGCATGCACAGATCCACGGGCAACCTACGTACATCGAGCGAATTTAATAACTGCCTGTTGCGGAAGCTACGGGCCTCCTACTGGTGTTCTGCGTGGACCTCGATCTGCTGGCAATCTCCACGGCTCATCCGGATGGTGATTACAATTTTTGAGCATGCTTTGTAAAGTGGCTGCGGGTATTATCGGACTTGCGTGCGCAACTACGGGCGACTGCGTGCTATATAGATACCGTCACTGTGCAGGCCATCTGCGGGCGACTTCCCCTGATAGCAGAGGCAGGTAAAAATCACGTCAAATTTACCTTTTTTTTCCCCCTCACGTCAGACGTCATATTCACGTCAAATATTTACGTCTTAGGCCTATAGTCGACAGTTTGCACCAGCACAAGACGTAAAATAAGACGTCATATTCTGCAAGACGTCTTTATGACGTCTTATTGGTTTTAAAATGAAGTCATTATGCTGTCTTTACAAGAATTTTGAATTCACACCGGTAAAAATCACGTCATATTCACGTTATTGTTGGTCGTGTTGCCGTCATATTGACGTCTTTTTTTACGTCTTCATGGACGTTATATATTGACGTCTTTAAGACGCCAGTTTGTACCGGCACAAGACGTATAATAAGACGTCATATATTTGGACGTCTTTTTACGCCTTTTTAAAAACAGGTCATATTCACGTCATATATTTACGTCTTTTTGACGACAGTTTGACCAGCGCGCAAGACGTAAAATAAGACGTCATACTTTGACGTCTTTTTTAGTTCTTTTTGTCACATTCCTATGAACAAAAAAAAAAGTCGACTGGTAAGTGTCACATCATTTTTACGACTCATTTCATATCGTACTCCTTAGTGCACAACCAATGAAGACGTAAACGACTCGGCATATTAAATATAAAAAATGACCTATCCTACACACCCTAGTATCCCAGATTCTATGTCTACCATATTGAATATGTAAATGACCTATCCTACACACCCTAGTATCCTAGATTCGATAATATATAATGTTATTATATTGTAGAATCTATATAGAATTATGTAATGTCTATGTCCTATTTCTAACTACAATCATAATGTATCACATTGTTTGTATGCCTACAAGAAATTGTAATGCTTGAAGGTATGATCACTAAGCTAGATTCTATTCTTATCAGGCCAGCTGAAATATGAAAATACATCCTGAAACACGTATAGTTGAAATAAATTTTGAATAATGAATATCACAATAAAGTATACAATTTCCTACACATTTTAAGTTTGCTCTCAATATGAATACCTTATATAGGATAATGTATTTACTTATTGCCACTAGCTTTTGCATATTAGATCATCTCTCACGAATATTCATGATCGATATAGAAACAAAACGTATGTCCACTTTTGACAACTTTATGACTTCTTAATGACGTTGTCTTTACGACCAAAACACACGCATTTAGACAAGTAGAACTCATGTCATGTGTAAACATGAAAGTTGAAAAAATATATGCTTTAATATTTTGTGTATATTCTCGTAATGAAAATTCATGATCGATATAAAAACAACAGTAATCAGTTTCCAACTGGAATCGCATTATTATTATTTTGTACATGGAAATGCATGATCGATATAAAACCAACAGAAATTACGTTTCAACTGAAAAACCCGCCCTTTATTCACGCGCACGCATACATAGTACACACAAACACAGAAGTAAAAATCATTTTGTATCTTTGTAAAGCCTATTGATTTTTCTTGTTAATAATTTTCGTAGCCAAGATTATTCCAGTTGTTTAATCTCGAATGAACTGATATAATTATTTTAGTATTCCATTTCATTTAATGATTTCACGATGAAATAAACTGGTAAATCTGCCACTTTTGACTAGTAACGTGCTTAGAGTCCAGCTGTTATAGTTGAACGTGGGACCAATGGTGAAAGGTACACCGATGGTATAAACGAATGGTGTATATATCATTCATGATCATAATCAAATGAGTTAGAATCCAAATTCTGAAAACTATATAGAAGAAAGACATGTAGATGAAAATGATTGCAATTTTTTCAATTCTATGCTGGAACTGAACCTTAACATCGTTAGGATATAGGCCCTATACATATCCCAGCTAACAATTGGACGTTTTCTGAACGTTCTTGAAACGTTCCAAGTTCGTTATTTGGACGTTTTGTCAAAACGTTTTCAAAACGTCTTTTGGTGGAAGATTTTCGACGTATTTAAAACGTTTCAAATGGACGTTACAAAAACTTTTTTTCAAACGTTTAAAAGACCAATAGAAAACCTTTCGGAATTTTTAAGGACCTGCAGAAAACCTTTTGGACGTCATAGACGTCAGTAAAACCTTTTTAGAATATTCAAAACATTCTGTGGATGTTCTGCGGACGTCCAGAAAACCTTCGAAAACCGTCTAGAACGGTCAAAAAACGTTTTAAGAACGTCTAAAAAGTCTTATGACCCGTTCAAAAACGTTTAGAGAACATTTTTCACATCCGTGTAGAACGTCCAGAAAACCTTTTAAGAACGTCTGTTTGTTTTGTATTGGGTATATAAAAAAGATATAGTTATGAGATTATACAGGCACAATGTGGGATTAATGTACCCTAGTCCTAACCCTATATTATCCTCTCCTATATAACCTGTTTCTAACGTCCTGCGCCTTTACGTAATACTACATCCTACATTCCCCACTGATGATTCTGTATTAATTCCTTTACTAACAAAATGTTGTAATGCATGAAGACATGGTTACTAAAATTTGATCACACATACCTTAAACAGGCCTATTTACATATTTATTATAAAAACACCTCTTTATAACACAATGTGAAATTGTGAATAACTGAGCAATAAAGTAGGTAAGTTTCCTTTCAACGCAGAAAGTTAGAACCCAGCATCTTTAGATATCAATGTCTTTTCCCTATTTCCACTAGTTTTCAAATCTTATATTTTCTTTTTACACATTCATAAATAGGCATGAATATTCGTGAACATGTATAGCGGACCAAATAAAATCGTTTTTTAAACTTTCATTAAAGACGAAGTCGACGTAGCAGACCTAATAAAAACGTTTTCGGGACGTTTATAATGGACGAAGACGTAGCAGACACAATAAAAACGTTTTGTAACGTCCATCGACGTTTTTAAAACGTTTTCCAAAAAAAAAAAAAAAAATGTGCTTTGCGGTAAGTGCTAAGTCCCAACTTTGGGGTTGTATGTACGTTTTAACGTTCATTATGAGGGAGCTTTAGATGTTAGACGCGCGGACGTTCAAAGGGAGAAAAAAAAACATGATCTGAGCGTGCGCAATATAATGACCCGCGCTACTGCGCACGCTCAGATCATGTTTTTTCCCCTTTGAACGTCCGCGCGTCTATAAAATCTAAGGCTCCCTGTTGTTTTATACGAAGACGTACGGAACCTAAAAAAAAAAAAAAAAAAAAAAAGTTCAGGAAACGTTCTGAAAACGTTATATGTGTTTGCTGGGATGTTTCATCACAAACTGTCATTAGGCATGAACTTGCGAGCCTATAGTGGTAAGATAACTATTACTTATAGAAATAAAATGAATTATCTAACCGGTGATCCTGATCGAGATTAAAAGGGAGAATGTTATATGCAGGTGTGTACGAAATTATGAATAGAACCTAAAGATCACAATAACTACCGGGACATGACAGCTATAGTGAAGAGCCAATAGGCTATATAATGTCAAAACTGGCTCATCAGCCCATTAAATTAGGGCCCCTTTTCGAAAGTAGTCAGTCCGGTACCTGGGCCCTGGTTGTTTCATCAAAAGAATAATCGATTTTAAATTTCCTTAACACACTGGCTGTCATCATGCATTTCGAAGAAGACTTATGACAGAAATCAACTTTATAATCAATTTCAACTCTTCATAAAACTCCAGGGCCCTGTGACATTGCAAGTTGTCAGTCTGTAACAGTCAATGACCAGATCTAGAGCTTGTCAGCCAATCAAAGATAAGGGTTTTGAAATTGCCAGATTGAGACTGGTCAGGGCTGACAACTTCAGTAAATCCTTTGTTCTAGTACTAATTGGCTGAGAGTGCTGGGCCCCGTTTTATCAAAAGATAAAATCGATTACTAGTATAAGTTTCCTCAACACATAGGCTGCCATAGACTTACAGAAATCAACCATATAATCAATTATATAGGGGAAGTGTGGGAGAGTTGAGCCACTTTTTACATTTAGTGATATTGTTCAATAACTATACACAATTTATGGATTATTCGTTCGCTGGTATATACTACAACTATTCAGGCATAATATAATAGCCCAATAAGACACCTAGCACAAACGACTTGGGGGTGACACTTCAACAAAAATATTTTGCAAAATGGCTCAAGTCTCCCTTGATGTGTGAGAGTTGAGCCACGGGGTTGGGAGAGTTGAGCCACTATGCTATAGGCCCTACATATCATAAGAAGTTCAGGCTTATAAAAGAAAATGACTATGGAAACCTATCTAAGGAAAGATGGTGTAATGGTAACAGAGGGGGCGGGGCGTCTGTTTGACTTACGGGTCATCGGATGGATAATGTGGATGTTGTTGGGGTCCACGTACGATCACATGATCAGGATTTCTAGATGCACCCTGATTGGATTTGCATAATCAGTCAACTGTTGGTGTGAGGAAGAATTAAGAAACCGCCCGTAGGGCGTCACCCCTGGCGAGAACACCACATACCTTTTCAATATTCCTCACCTCATCCAATTGCAGACCCGTTTCTTTGACCAAAAAATGACACTCATTGAGCCACTTGAACTTGCGGGAGGGTTGAGCCACTTGAGGGCTGAGCCATTAGAATACAGAGTTTAGCCATGGCACAACTCTCCCTTAACACGTTGGCACAACTCTCCCCACAGTCGCCATTTAAACTCACCCTCAAAACCTACGAAAGTGAACATACTCCAAACATGTTGAAATTTGCTGACAGAAACAAATGATATACAGACTATCTGCTACTCCAACTGATTCGCCCTTATCCTCGGGTGTGAGAGAAAACCACATATCTGACAAGTGGACATTCACTTTTGGTGACCAAAAATGGTTTTTCTTTGACTATTTTGTCATGCTTCGTCCAATTAACGTCGCTGCCTCATACACTGATAATAGTTAATTATAGGCATGAACTAGAAATGGCAGCAGCTGACTGCTGTCAGTCACTATGAAGATGTGAGGTGGCCTGGATCAACTCTCCCAGTGGCTCAACTCTCCCACACTTCCCCTATATAACCATCATAAAAGCTGACTGTTGCCATGGTGACTGTCAAAAACTGAATGACAACTTTTATATCAATTCTTACAACTTCATAGGCCTCTATTTTGTCAGATATTTTTTTTTTTCTGACCAACTGTTATAAGCTACGGAAATCCTTGCATCAGGGGGTGTTTCATCAACGTTTGTCAGCACTGACAACTCCATAGTAACAGTCGTGACCAGAGCATCTCAGCCAATCAAAACCAAGGATTTTGCTGAGATTGTCAGCGCTGACAAAACGTTGATGAAACACCCCCCCCCCCCTGATTTCCATGGGTCCATGGCTTAGAGCAACTTTAATTTGACAAATTTGTTGGACAAAATGCATCATGAAATGCCCCGGGCCCTGTCTGACTTTCCCCAACTGAACGTAGCTATTTATGGTACGTTCCCATTGCCGATCAGATCAACTCGATCAATCCCGATCAAGCTTTTTTGGCCTGGTCGGGCTCGCTCGGCATTGGTATTCGGGGTCGATCTACCTTGATCGGCATCGCTCCTGCTTCCTTCACGATAATTTTGGACATGTCCAAAATATTCGAGTAGGAAGCCCGAACACAAACAGCTCGGGTAGTGATCGAGAAAAGATCGAGCTTATCGGGAATCGGTCGTATAGAAATCTAGTGTGGTCGGGACGGATTTTTCCCCGAGCTCAGTTCCCGACCATCTCGAGTTATACTCGAATGCGACACGATTGATTTCAGATCATCTCGATCCAGGATTCATCAGTTTCATGAATAACTCGACCGCTGCACGACCGCTACAGGACTGCTGTCGATTGATACTCGACTAAACTCGATCATGCTTCGACCGGCACTCGATCAAATACCGAGCACTTTTTGATAGTGGTTGCAGCAGGTGCAGACGTACTTTCTTAGCACTCATTTATTGTTCTTGAAAATATATGCAGTCCTTGATCACGTTAAAAAGTTAAGTGTCGTCAGTATCTTCAGCCACTCCTGGCCCACTGAAGAAAAGAAAAGGGCCACGAAGAGAAAAGACAACAAATCCTAAACAGCAGACATGGTAGAATTAGACTTTCCAGACAAAAATTTCAGAAGAAAGAAAGGAAACACGACTGAAACTGAGAAAAATTCGGTATTCTGGCAATAATGACTGTAACGTGAAAGGAAATTTTCTAGATTATTTACTTTAGTTATAAACTGAGAAATGTTTCTTGAATTCTATTGCTAGCTTGTCTGTTTCAAAGTTGAAGCTGAGTACGTTGATATAAAATCTATTTCTTACGCTGACGTGTTAAAACGGTAGTTGTAACTTAGATTCATAAATCCTCAGTGACTTACTTTACTTTTATTTACGTAGATGTTACACTTTTGCTTCGCTTAATAATGTTTTTTTTTTCATTGAGAGTTGTATGTACATACACGCATTTGTAGCTTGAAGTCCACCTTGATATCGATTGGCTGGGATGAGTTGACAAAAAAATAAACAACCAAGATTTTCATCATTCTTGCTAATGTAAAATATAATATTGTTTTAATTTTCATAATAATGTACTCTGTTCCACATATCAGCACACTTCATGAATTTAGAAATTAATGTGATACATGTATTTCCTTTTACACACTCTTGGGCTTATACTTTATCAATGAATACATACATATTTTGCATTCACTTTTTCATTCTTAAATAATGAGAACAATAATGACAAAGCTAACACGACTCAATAGGGTTGTAGGACAGTCATTTGTTAAACTCTATATGATGGTGCATTTATGGGCATATAGGCCTATGTTTCATTTTAGACCAAGTTAATTTCAGCCCACCCTGTAATGCACTTACGAAGCGTGGCGGTGTATTTTTTTTTTTTTTTTTTTCACGAGAGATCAAACTTTGATTTGCTATTCTTCACATCCAATGCAAATATTGAATGCATATGAACGAACCTATTATATTAAACATGGTGTCCCGGCAGACAGAATGCTACAAAACTGTCTCTTATTTAAAAAGATATGAGCGACTGAATGAAATCGTTACATTGTTCAATAGGAAAAAACACCTCAAATTCTATTTGACACAATGATAATCAATCTTTATGCAGGCGCTTTGACCTCCATGAAAATTTGTGATTTACAAAATCTGTAACTTTGGGCACTGATATCCTACTTGACTGAGCGATAGTGCAGCCGTAAAAACTGATAACGAATGCGTCAAAAAGTAACTACTAAAAACGGATAAAATGAATGAATACAAGTGAATGCGTTTTTTTTTTTTTGGGGGGGGGTACCTTTTTGAGTGGCTCACAAACAGAGTGATCAGTCTTTATTATCGTTTTTTTTTTTCAGGAAAAATGACTATATAATCGAAACGCCTGCGCGAGAATTGATAATTGTGGTTTCAAAATAGGAAGTGTTCTTCTATCAACTATAGGTTTTCCCGGCCAATTTCGCTCTTTTGTCAGTCCAATTCCTAATTGATGAATTCAATTTAGCAAAATATAGCATAGATGACATGGTCGGAAGTTCAATTTTATGATCTCTTCATTCAAATTCATTTTGGAGCATTCAAATTACCTTTAGCCTCATTCTAATTAACACTTTTTCAATTGAAATTCGTAAAACAAGCACCATTTTGTTTTTCGTTCATTCAGTTTAGAATTATATAGTCACGTGATCACGGACATGCTGCTCTCGTTCATTCAAATTCATTTTGGCAATCAATTTAAACATCTTTTGCAGTCAATTTAGCACGCAAATTTATGGTTTGGTTCTTTCTTTTTTATAACTTAGTTACTGTTCTCTAAGCGTCATTACGTTTCATATTTTCGTACTCATTTTAGACATTTTGGCACCATTTTTTTTCTTTAATGTGCTTAGTGATTCTTGAAGTCCGAAGATAATGCAACATGTGCATGGCCACAACTTATCTCGCCGTTGAGCGCTTTATTCCGTGTGTCGGCCACTTCTAGGAAGTCAAGGTTATGATCATCAAATATTCCTATAATTCTTTTTCTGTCCCCCTTGACAAAATTGTAATACGTCTGTTTCTAACTTGTGCCGTCATGACTGGAAGAAGATGAAGTTAAACTTTATAACAGTGTTGGTACATGTAGACCTAAAATGGCATGTATGAAAGAAAAGGGGCGTTACAGAACAGCAGACTCGAGTAATGGTAAAAAATACGATACTTTTACTGCTTAACAGTGCGTGGATGAAACAATAAGTCACATAGAAATACGCGTCTAAATGTTATCCACTTTTCAAAAAAGAAATAACATGGCATTAATTTGAATGAACATGTTAGGAATTTGACTGCCCATACGCGAAATTGATGACTGAAGTACCCCTTTCGCCAGTGCTGGCGAATTTGAATGACTGAAAAGCACGTGCCAATTTGAATGCCCGTTTTACGAATTCGAAAGGCACATGTGCAAATCTCATGGATCGGAATGCTAATTGAACGAACAACTTGCAATTTTGAATGAAAGAATGTGCAGTGATGAGGATTTCGCTAAATTGAATGAACCTTTTATCAAATGGACTGACAAAAGTGCGAAATTGGCCGGGAAAACCTATACCAAAGATAATCATTTCTTTCGTTCATTCATGCTTTTGCGTCAGTTTTATAGCACTCTTTTGGTCCATGCCGTATTCAAGTATAAATACTGAATTGTCTCATATAACCTAACGAATAACTGTAACCAATTCTTCTTTCACTCGATCACTGTACGAACCTGCCGACCCGTTCGATGCAAGATCTTACACAGATCGTGTCATGTCGAGCTGGTCTAAGAAGTCTAGTAGAAATCGAGTATTGACCGTGTAGCGATTGTGTATTGATTGTGTGTAGATCGGGATGTTCGAGTAGAGATCTATGTGGTTGTCGAGGAGAGATTCTGGAGATGTCGAGAATGGTCGGGTGTGGATCGTACAAGATCGAATAGCGGTCGGGAAGGGATCGTGTTGAAGGACGATCGAGCATTTGGTCGGGATTGCTCTGGTAAAAATAGGTGATCACTCGCTTGATCGAGTTGATCTGATCGGCAGTGGGAACCACTGATCTCCCCTCTAACTGGATGTGCGGACGTGCAGTGATTGGCCTATTCCGCGCTGAAGTCACCGGAAGTTGTACAGTCGCCATGTTTGTTCCCCCAAAAGCGAATCCGGAGACGGAGAAAAGTACACGCTAATCACGCCGATCTGTACCGTGAATTCCTAATTTTACTTCATTTACTCCATTTTTCAAGTGAATGTGTCATGTAATGAGAAGTTGAAGATGCCGTCATGCGCTGCATTTGGTTGTATCAATCGGGATGACCGTAGGAACAGAGAAAAAAGTGTTACTTTTCACAGATAAACATTTTTAAAGAGCCCCATTTTTGATCTCAGTCCCATATGTTCAAATATGTGTGCGTTCTTGAATTAGTCATTGAAAATATCCCGTTTTAATCCAATAATGTGTCCTAGTTTATTATCATTATTATTATTAAAAGCATGTGAAGTTAATGTGAATAATGTTAGAATATTAATGTGCTGCAAAACAAGAATTGAAGGCTACATATTTAATTGCTCTTTTGTGCGCTGCGATTCCCATGTTAATTACAGTCATGAGAGTGTATTCAACACGCGTAATTACATGTTGAACGCGATCTTATATTTGACATTCTTTTCAACCAATCAGATAGCATATTCAATCAAAATCCATGTTTTAGAATGTAATTGCTGCTTGGTATATAAAAGAAATATAGACTGCTTTGATATTCGAGTCATGGCTGATTTTATAGGCTCGCGGGGATCTCAGAGCCATGCTATGACCCGCGGCGCTTGCGCTCTCTGGGTCATAGCATGGTTCTGAGATCCCCTTGAGCCTATCTAAAATCAGCCATGACTCTCATAGCCGTCTATATTAGTTCTATGTGTGTAGGGTACAAGGGCAATAGAAGGCAAAGTTTTGACCAGTGCAAGTTATTACCACTAGTTTCCAATGTAAATCCTTTACATAAATATGCAATACATCAGTTTTACGCAATAATGCCTGTTTTTTTGCCTCTGCATATATCTTGCCTTGCATGAAATGCTTGTCATGCATTGTCCTGCAGGTTGGTTCGTGTAAAATTGCAATAATACATCTATGTGCCTTCAAAAAAATAAGGGATATTAGTCATTAATGAATAGAACAATTTGGAAGTTCTGTACTATGATTAATGTGACTATACCTTTATGCACTTCATTGTCTTAATTCATGGGTGCTTTAGATTCACTGTACCAATGAGGAGTTAAGGATTTACATTCATATTTTGAAAGGTCATGTGGTATAGGGAGGTGTTAGTTGGAAATGTTATCATCTTGGATTTGTCATTTTGGGGTGTAATGATTATGTTGATTTTACATACATGCAATTCAAGTGATTTTTAACCTTCTGTTCAATTAAAGACCTCAGTGGAAATGTGAACAGTATTACACAGAAATTCAATTTGGAGCTTATTCACATTTTAATACTCTGGGTATACTTACAAGCTTATTTCTCTGAGGTCCTTAATTGAAAATCATTGTTGCGGTTGGAAATAGATTCCGTTTGTTTTATGGAAGATGGCGAAAATTCATAAGAAATTGCGACATAAATGAAAATCTGTTTCAAAATTTTATATTGAAAATTGTTTTGTTTCAGTCAAAATTTGAATCAAAAAAAGAAAACAAAAGTCAGTCTTTGCCAGAAGTGTTCACTGTATGGTTAAATGAATGCTTAAATATGCTTTTACAAAAAAGAGTGACAAAAACGAAACTGTAAACAGTTTGTTTTGGGAAAGGGAGGGTTAGGGAGAGAGAGAGAGAGGTAGAGAAAGAAAGAGAGTGGGGGTTGGGTGGGAGGGAAGAAGGGTAGAGATTGATTGGGGAAGAAAGAGTTTGAAGTGGATGAGAGAGGGATAGGGGAGAGAGAGAGAAGAAAGAGCGATGAGGCTGGGGAAGAAGAGGGAATGATATGGAATAAGGAGAGAAGAGAGAGATAAATATTGAAAGGGATATGCATGTATTAATCTGAAGAAAGGGAGACGGATGGAGAGTGAGAAGATGACTAAAAAAAAACCAACAGTATATTTACGTGAAAAAAGAGCAATCGACCGCACGAGATAGAGATATGCGATGATGGGGAGAAAACAGAAAAGATCTACAGAGAATAAAAAGAAAAGTAGAGTAAATATGTAAATATGGATTTGAGAAGAGATGGGAAGGATAGATTGAATGTTTTCCAACGTTGTTATATTTTATTTTCCATGAAGATTTCCGAGAGTTTGCTGGCAGCTCCGTCACAACATGTCCAGTGTATGTCGGCAACGAGATCGCGCTCTTCTTGGGGGAACAAACATGGCGGACAATAGAACGCGGCGGCTTCCAATCAACGGACCGCTCCGCACATCCAGTTAGAGGGGAGATCAGTGGTGGGAACGGGGTATTAAAAACAACAACAACAGTATGAAACAAGCGAAAGAAGGGTCAGAGGTCAATTCGATGAAGCTCGATCTTCACATGACATCACTCTACATAAATACCAGAATTGGAAGCCTGCCAATCCCGGGACCGTTTGAAAGGAGTGCCTCGTAAGCTCATAGCATATCTTGACGGAAACTTGCTAATTTCAGCAGCAAAAGGTAATCGCCTATTAAGTGCTGGAAGTAATATAATGTTAGTTGTAGTTAGAAGCCAAGCCACAAGCCCACAGTTACAAATTTATTCTTCGCGTGAGTTGCATTACACTGCGTTCACTTTGCAGTACATGTCTTTGAGCGGTTTGTTTACGTAGGCCTGCGTACGACGGTGATTGTGATGTGTGTACGTGTCGTCAGAACTACGATCGAAACTCGGCTGCAAAGATGCAGTGCAATAGCACTGAGAGCACGGCCGCGTTTTTACAGCGACTGGGCTGTACTATGGACCCATCTCTACCGAGACAGAGTATTTCTAATTGTACTTCCGTTTACATGCAATCTTTACATGTCGCTACCCTGGGAGGTCAGTAGGTGGCATGCAGCATGCATTGGTATTCATAGCTGCCCCTAGGCTAGTCTAGTTTGCAGGCACAAACCCTTGTTGGTCGTAAAGGAGTCTGCGCCAAGACTACTATATGCACCACTTCGGCACTGTCCCATAGGCCCTGTGTTGTAGCTTCTAGGCTGCAGTGCAGTGTTGCGTGTATTAGTCTTGGTACATGCAGACTCCTATACGACCAACAAGGGTTTGTGCCTGCAAACTAAGGCTAGTCCACGTCCGGTCAGACCAAGTTTACAGGTCATGCATGGCCTTGCCCTGGCTGTTTGCATTGCACATCCAAGACTGTCATTATTTATAAAGAATATACTTCATGAAGGTAATGGTTGTGGCTGTGCTGGAGGTGGGGTATGTGGAGCCGGGAAATGTGCAAACGCCGGGAAATGTGCAAATCTCTAAATTTCATCAACGGGAAATGTGCAAACGTGACGCCGGGAAAAATGTGCAAATGTTCAGTTACTTGCTGGGAAATGTGCAAAAGCTGCCGGGAAATGTGCAAACCATTCATTTTACCTAGAGTCTCAATGGAAGAGAAACTCTCAATCAAAGCTGTGCATGAACCATTATCATCTTTACCACCTGTCTCTGCGACAATCCTTTTTTTTTTTTTTTAAACATTTTCGCCATTTTCTTGTAAACCCCACAAGGAAATTTCACCAGATTTGGCATACCTGGGGCCCGTTTCATAAAACTTGTCATCAGTGACAACTGCCACATTTCTATGACAAATCTGCTCTCAGCCAATCAGATGCAAGGATTTCAGTAGCTTGTCACATCTATGACAACTTGTCACTGATGACAAGTTTTATGAAACGGGCCCCTGTTATAACATCTTAATGGTGATCAGGGGTCGCACTTAACTTTTTTTTTTAACTAGCCAGGCGGACTACTTAGAATCAATTTTCACACTGAAGCAATATTTTGGCTAGCCAGACGGACTAGTAACTTCAGAATTTTTCGATTTTTAGCTAGTTCGACGTGATTTTGGGTGGCCAATGGCCAGCGGACCATCGCCAATTTCGAACCCTGGTGATATGATCGTAATTTGTTACAATGAGCACCCCCCCCCCCCCCCACCACCACCACCACCACCACCACCAAGGAGGTGGGAGGGAGGAAGGAGTTGAATCCTCAGAGTATTAAACGCTTGATGTTTTTCCTTCATATGTCGAACCGAAAAAGATAGAGTGAAGTTAGTGCTATAAAGACGTAAATGACTGAAATTCCATGTTTGATTATGGTGGACCCAGGGGTGCCCTGATCGGGGGGTGAGGGGAGGGGATTTTCCACATTTTCAGCATATTCTTGAAAAATCTACAGTGTAGGAAGGATTTTCATCCAACTTGGCAGATACAGTCACATTTATGGTAATGACATGATCTTGATTTGTTAGAATGAGCCCCCCCCCCATCGCCGAAGGAGGGGGGGGGGGGGGGGGCTAAAGCCTCAGTGTCCCTAAAATCCTGATTTTTAAAAAAATCTTCTTTTATCAAACCGAAAAAGATAGAGCTAAGTTAGTGCAATGAATACATTTATTAATGAGATTTCATGTTTCATTATGGTGGTTCAAGGGGTGCCCAGATCTGGGGGTGGGAAGGGTGGAGGGGATATTCCACATTTTTGGCATCTCCCTGAAATAGCTACAAGGTGTTTTCACCAAACTTTACAGATAGCATGTTTATGGTAATAATTATGATCTTAATTTGTTCAAATGAGCCCCCCCCCCCCACACACACACACACCGCCGAAGGGGGGTTTGAAGCTTCAGCACTCCCAAACTCTGATATTTCTTTAATCTTCTTCTGTCAAACCAAAAAAGATAGAGCTAAGTTATTGGTATGAAGACACAGCATTAATTCATTAATGCTGTGTCTTCATACCAATAACTTAGAGGATCAAGGGTCTCCAGATCGAGGGGGGGGGGGGGGGGGGGGGTAAGGGCAAGGAGAGGAATATTCCACATTTTCAGCATCTTCTTGAAATATCTACAACAGATTTTCACCAAACTTGGCAAATTGCATCTTTATTGTCCCCGCCGAACGAGTTCGAGCAGGGGACTATGAAACGGGCTCCGTACGTGTGTGTGTCCGTGTGTCCGTCCGTGCGTCCGTGTGTCCGTCCGTGCGTCCGTGTGTCCGTGCGTCCGTGTGTGATCAAAATGTTCAAAATGCTACTCCTTCGCCATTTCTAACCCGATTTTGATTCTGTTTGCTTTATATGATAGCACTACATAGGAGCTTTGAAACTTCTATACAGAATTTCAGTTGTGACCTTTGACCTTGACCTTTGACCTATATTGTACATTTTGCTTCAAAATGCTACTCCTTCGCCATTTGTAACCCGATTTCGATTCCGTTTGCTTTATATGATGGCACTAGGTGAGGGCTTCAAAACTTCTACACAGAATTTTGACCTTTGACTTCTTTGACCTTTGACCTTGATTTTTGACCTATATTGTACTTTTTTGCTACAAAATGCTACTCCTTCGCCATTTGTAACCCGATTTCAATTCCGTTTGCTTCATGTGATGGCACTAGGTGAGGGCTTCAAAACTTCTACACGGAATTTTGACCTTTGACTTCTTTGACCTTTGACCTTGATTTTTTACCTATATTGTACTTTTTTGCTACCAAATGCTACTCCTTCGCCATTTGTAACCCGATTTCGATTCCGTTTGCTTTAAGTGATGGCACTAGGTGAGGGCTTCAAAACTTCTACACAGAATTTTGACCTTTGACTTCTTTGACCTTTGACCTTGATTTTTGACCTGTATTGTACATTTTGCTACCAAATGCTACTCCTTCGCCATTTCTAACCCGATTTCGATTCCGTTTGCTTTATGTGATGGCACTAGGTGAGGGCTTCAAAACTTCTACACAGAATTTTGACCTTTGACTTCTTTGACCTTTGACCTTGATTTTTTTACCTATATTGTACATTGGCTACAAAATGCTACTCCTTCGTCATTTCTAACCCGATTTCGATTCCGTTTGCTTTATGTGATGGCACTAGGTGAGGGCTTCAAAACTTCTACATAGAATTTTGACCCTTGACTTCTTTCACCTTTGACCTTGATCTTTTTACCTATATTGTACATTTTGCTACTAAATGCTACTTCCGGCGGGGACATATTTTACGCACCGCGTAATTTCTACTTTTCCTTGTGGTGATATGCTCTTAATTTGTTAAAATGAGCCCCCTCCCATACACACACACACACACACACACACCGCCGAAAGGGGGGTTGAAGCCTCAGAGACCCTAAACTCTGGAATTTTTATCTTCTTCTGTCAAACCGGAAAAGATAGAGCTTAGTTAGTGTGAAGACATTAATGCCATGAAATTTTGTTTCACGTTTGATTGTGGCGAATAGAGGGGTGTTGCTACATGTATAAGGGGGGGGGGGGGGTGAGTGAGGGGGAGGGGGATTTTCACATATTCTGCATCCTCTTGAGAAATCTTTGCCGGATTTTCACCAAACGTGGGAGGTAGCATCTCTAGGGTAACTTGTAGAATCCCACTTTGTTCGAAGGGACAACAAGTCCCAATTTGTTACCCTTCCCCAAAGCGGGGGATAAGACCAAGGTGTCCCCCACGTCATAAGCAGAGGTGAAATTTCATCAAAGTATAGGTCTACCTTCTAAAAATGTGGTAAAATTGTGTTCAATTACTCTTGGTTGTAAAAGAAAATTTCTTGAAGTATACCTTCCTATTTTCATATGTAGGATTTTCCAGAAAATTCTGAAATTCCACGCCAACGACCCCACTCCCCTTGTTTTGTTCAAGGGGCGGAGATGGGGGGGGGGGGGAGCTCCATCTCCTCCCTTCTTATGGGTTGGCAGTGCTCATTTAAACAAATTGAGGTCATATCACCAGATAAAATCTATACGCTAGCTACGTGCCAAGCTTGGCAAATATCTAAAATATAAGGGTTTCAAGAAGAAGCTGAATATGTGAAAAATCCGCCTCCCCCGCCCTTGAAATTAATTCATGAATTTACTTTAACAGCACTCTATTAGCTCCATCACTTTGGTATGGAAGGCTTTTGTTTTAAAGCTGAAATGGAATCTACTACCTGAGGGATGTGTCTTGAGTTTTCAAGAAAAAGACGAAAATGTGAAAATTAAGCCTCCTTAATACCCCCTCCCCTTTTTGGGCATCCCTTTGAACCTACTCCATGCATTAACTGTACTTACTAAAAAAGCGCGGTAATATCTTTATATCTCTCACGTAAGGTGAGAGAGATGATATACTCACTCTCAATCCCTTACAGTAGGTTTGAGCCTTCGTCTCACCCCAATCACGCCTGTCTTCCCCCCCCCCCCCGTCCCCCCCCCCCCCCCCGCTGTTTGTTGCCCCTTAGTGAGATTCTATTACTGTATAGTGATGCTACCTCCCACATTTGCTGAAAATCTGTCATAGATTTGTTTAAGGAGATGCTGAAAATACATTCTTCATCATCCATCCCGCAACACCCCTTATTCCCCCCCCCCCCCCCTGCCCCCATCAGGGCACCCCTGGATCTGGTATGATTAGGCATGAAAGTCTTCACAACACTAACTTAGCTCTATCGTCTTTTTTTCGGGTCGACAGATCAGAAAAATCCAGAGTTTAGCAAATTGGAGACTTCAACTCCCCCCCCCCCCCCCTTATCCCCCACCTCAATCTTCGGTGGGGGGGGCTCTATTTAACAAATTAAGATCGTATCACCATATAAGGATGCTATCTGCCAAGTTTGGTGAAAATTTGTCATAGAGTTTTCAAGAAGATGGAGAACATTTTGAAAATCCTTCTCACCCCCACCTACCCCCGACCAGAGCACCCCTGGACCCGCCATAATCAAACATGATATCTCTGTCATTAATGTCTTTATCGCACGAACTTTTCGGTTCGACAGAAGTTAAAAAAAAAACAAGAGTATAGCGACTCTGAGGGTTCAACCCCCCCCCCCCCCCTTCGGCGGTGGGGGGGGGGGGGTCATTTTAACAAATTAAGATCGAATCACCATAAATATACTATCTGCCAAGTTTGGTGAAAATCCGTCATAGATTTTACAAGATTATGCAGAAAATGTGGAAAATCCGCCTCACCCCCCTTATCAGGGCACTCCTGGACCAGTCATAATCAAACCTGAAATTTTAGTAACTAGTATCTTCATATAACCTAGTTCTATATTCTTCAGTTCGACAGAAGATGACAAATTCCAGAGTTTAGGGACCTGAAGCTTCAAACCCCCCCCCCCCCCCCCCGGTGGTGGGAGGGGGTGGGGCTCATTTGAACGAAATTTAGTAAAGATCATATCACCATAAAGATGCTATGCATTTCGCGCAACCAGAAACTAGCGCGAAAATAAAAGCACGCAAATATTTTTGCTTGCCATATGTTCCTGTGCGTGATGTCTTGATTCCGCGGAATTAAAAACACGCGAAACTCTTCTTACCCGGCCAAGCACGAAAAATTAGTCGCGTGAAAAACTCCACTTTTACAGTATGTGGACAATCCCCCTCCTCTCCATCACTCCCCCCCCCCCCCCCCCTCAAAATAAGGGCACCCCCGGATCCGCCATAATGAAACATGAGATTTCAGTCATTAATGTCTTCAAGGTACTAACTTTAAGGCACTTTTTCTTTTTTGTTCGACAGAAGAAGATTTAAAAATCCAGAGTTTAGGGACTCTGAGGCTTCAACCCCCCCCCCCCCCCCCCCTTGACGGGGGGAGGAGGGGGGTTTACTTGGGGGCTAATTTCAACTTATAAAGATCATATCACCTTAATGAGGCTATCTGACAAGTTTGGCGAAAATCTGTTGTAGACTTTTCAAGAAAATACTGAAAATGTAGAAAATCCCTCTCCTCCCCATCACCTCTAACCCCCCCCCCCCCCCCCCCCCCGCGATCCGGGCACCTATGAATCCGTCATAATCAAACATGCAATTTCAGTCATTAATGTCTTCATAGCACTAGTTTTACCATATAGGGACTCTGAGGCTTCAATTTGAAGCCTCCTCCCTACTTATGGCCGGTGCCCTGCATCCCTGGATCTGCCATTAAACTTGAACTACTGTCATCAATGTCTGCTAGTCATTGCTACACTTCACATTTTAATGAATTTCAAAGTGAAAATCAAAGAATTTAAATGGTATAGCCTACTTGAAAAGGCCAGTTTCTAATTGAGGATGATGATGTATACATTGATCACAATATCCACGTACATACATTTCATGATGTAAATACACGAACTATTGGATTAGTTTGTACTTGTTATAAGAATGTACTTGTGCAGGCTATTATGTCACTTGGATGATACTATATTTAATATTACCATGCACTGCGTCCAGATTGAGGAGTAATTTTCTCCCCTCAAGACTTTACCAGCTACTAGTAATCATGCAGTAAACCAAACTAATGGCATATGTCACCAAAGTGCACAGTTGGGATGTAAGCCCCCATTGATTGTTTGTACTGGTATGTCACTGTCAGGAAACTTTCTGGTTTAATGCCAGGAACAATGATGGATTACTTTGTAAACGTTAGCTGAAATATGCCCAGTATGCAATCCATTAGACTATTCTATTCTCCAGCACTCTGAACTCCTTGCCCAAACTGTGAGAAGTATACTTAATTGAATGGTATTTATATGAACTGTTAAGATAGAAGATACCCATTCTTTGTGAGCAAGCTATACATTTTTTTTTTTAAAGAATCAGAAAGATGTTGCCAATTTGCTGTATTCCACTATTGTCACAACATTTCCTAAACTGTTTGTAGTTGGACCTATTCGTTGTTCATACATACTAGGTCTTCATTATCTATCCATACATATGAAGAGTTTGCTCGCAAAAAACGATAAGTCCATTTTTGAAGATTTTGAAGTACAGTCTCTGTCATAAAGTACAAAATAATACCTTTTAAATGATATATTGGTCACTACAAAAGGTACATTTTTGAAGTTATGGTCAAAAGAAGCAACAATTTTCTTATTATTCTCTTCATTTTTCTTGACCTTTAATCGTAAATATCTCCATTTGGCAAATATGGACATCGGTTTTTGCGAACAAACTCTTCATATGTTTTATAATAGATCTCAGAAGGACATGTTCTTTTTGTATTAGTAGGAAAACTATGATCTCATCATCTTTTGGCAACCATGTCACATGATTTTCCTCTACTTGAGAGATTCTCTAGCATAATTTACATTTATTTTTCTTGTTGAAGATGAAAATGAGTATTAAATGAAGTTTAATAAAATGAAATGAAATGAAACAAACTGAATGAAGAGTACTGTGTGCTTCTTGCTTACAGACCACAAAGTTAAAACCCATGAATCATGGGAGGCTTGGACATGGAGCTGCCACAGGATCTAGAGAGGAGCAGAGTTGGTAGAGAGCTCTGCTGCCACCTGTGCAAGCACCCCTACAGGGAGCCCTTCTCTGGCACCTGCAAGCACCCCTTCTGCAAGAGCTGCCTGGTAGTACGCTTTACCAGGTGCACATTTTGAAAACTGAATGCAATGTGCAGAAACTCTTTGATATGTATCACATAGTCCCACTATTACTTTCTTTTGAATACAATTTGCCATTCCCTCCCCAACCTAGCTCCCATCCAGAAGTAGATACAGCTGTAGATAGATAGATACAATAGATAGATAGAATAGATGAATAGATGAGTGAATAAATAAATAAATGAACATAAAGTGGAAATGAGAGAGCTATTTATAGGAGAGCCAATAACTTTGTAGTCTTTGTCAAAGCCCCTTTGATTGTACTTAGTAGACCTATCAATTTGCAAAAGAAGAGAACAGCGAGGGTTGTCATTCGATAGCATTAGACACGGTCAAGCCACCAGCAAAATCAAGCCTATGTGGGGAACCCATACAAATTTCTTAACCTCTGCCTTTGAATTTACTCAATTTTGCTACCAGTGTTTGCTTTGGAGGAAAGGCATGACCATCCTAGTTCATGAGTAATGGTCACACATTCACAGATCAAAAAGCCCTTGCTCTCAGCATTTAGGAGTGATTCAGTCACTATTGTTGATGCTGCCAACCACCATAAGTTTCAGTGAAAAAGGCTAGTTCTATGGAGCTCCTGAATGAAGACATGGACCCCCTCTGTGCGTGTTATAATGGGAATTCATACATTTGTGAATGGATTGATGTACCTGTAGATTGTTATGAGGAATGAGGTTCTGGTGCATTTTGTTGGTATACAACACACTTTTTGTAATGCATTGTTAATATGCAATAAATGTTTGCTAGTACTACAGTGACTTAGTACAGTAACGTAAATGTACAATTTGCATGTCTCATGATTTAAATGATGGTAGTAAAATAAATTCTGACTAGACAATCCCTGCAGATCTTGCATGTCTTCTTGCTTTGAGTTTGCTGACATGCAAGAATACTGTAATCAATCCTTAGAGGTTATCCTCTCAGCTCCATTCTCTCTCTCCCATCTCCCTTATGGGACTGCCAAACAAGCAGCACTCCTTTTCCTTCCTGCAACAGCTTTTTGGTCAACAAAAATTATGCATGGTACTATAGTGAACATTGCTTACATCCTACTTGTCTTAGGGGGTGTTGCAAGAAAGTCGAGTTGCAATTAATTGCAAATACAGTATTCATCGCATAATCGGGACAGGTTGGGAGTAGCAAACACGGCCCCTTTAAGCGGGGTGCCCGATTTCGCGATGAGCACTCACCATACACTAACGGCATACGACATGTACATTATGTAGTGCACACACACATACACACACATGCACACTGACGCACTGTACATGTACATGAATATACAACCACGCTACCCCTCGGCGCGACCCTCTAGCTGTCCCTGCATTCTCGCAATGATGTAGAGTAATCGCAATCGGGTTCTTCTTCTGTCGCCTCTCTTTGAACACAAAATATGTGGATTAAAAGCTAGCACTTTCTTAAACATTTGTAGAATTCTTGGACACGTAGGGCGTTCTGTATAAATACATATCCGCAACCATGGGAAATGATTACCCAGAACTGATGTGGGAATGTCAATGAAAAGTCCTTCAATCATTCAATCATCACGGCTTGATTGTTTACTTGCCGCGATCACTGCACTGCACATGTGTTGTAGCGATCTGGCTCGCCACATATACACATGTACAGAAAAGCGAAGGCGGGCAGCGAGCTGAAATGTACGTGTACTGGATGGACGGAAGTCAAAACACAACTGTCCGAAGATTGCTTTGTAAGTTTGATGTAAACGACAACTGATCGGGAATCTTTGAAATATTGTTGTGGTATTTTGGTAGATTTTTTGTGTAAAATATCAACAAAATCAAAGATCGCTTGAAGAAAAATTGTCCCGTTTATCAGAGGTCCCCGCCCGATTATCCAGTGAAAATAACGTGCATTGGAAATGTTTCTGGGAAGCATATGTCATTTAAGCGAGGTTCCCGATTATCAGATGCCCGATTATGCGATGAATACTGTATCTATTGCAAACTTTGCAATAAATAGATCTATTGCAACTTGCAATTGATTGCAAATTTGCAATGGATTTCAGGATTTGCAATAGATTTTGGGGAGTTGCAATCAATTGCAACTTTCTTGCAACACCCCCTTTAAGTTGTCTACCATGAAGAGAATGCAATTTAACTTTTGCATTATATTAGTAAAGTACTGTATTGGGCAAGGCATGAAAATGCAAAGACAATTGTATGCTTACCCATTTTCTAAATAAAAAGAGATTTGAAAGAAAAAAAAATGAAGTAAACGATAGGGGTTACCATGCATTGTACATCTTTTGCCACTTCAGAGAAATCACAGAGAACCATTCGTCAAGCTGGAATGCATTTGATGACCTGAATTTGCGACAGAATGCTTAAGTATATTCTGTGTGGTCGGTTAGGCATTGCATCAAAATTATGACCAGCAGGATCCTGAGGGATCCTGCTGGTCATAATCTTGATGCAACGCCTTACAATGAGTGAAAATGTTAGTGAAAGTGAGCTCTGAGTATGACAACTTTCTGCATATTAAAGTTAAAAAGATCTTACAAAGATTAGCAAGCTTACCTTTTCTGTGTTCCAGACAACAGGTGGAGGTGGGCCACTGTTGGACCGGCTGTAGATTTAAAGAAATGACTTGTCAGGAGAAACCCAGTGCTATTGTTCTACATTTTATAATTTATTTGTTTCTTTATCTTTCCTTTAACCCATGGAACTTTGCAATTCTGCACTTTCTCAGCAGAGTGAAATCTTGGATTAAAAACAAAATAAATACAAAGTATAAAGAGGCACATTATCTTTAATTGTCACATTTCTTTCTTGATGCAACGCCTTACAATGAGTGAAAATGTTAGTGAAAGTGAGCTCTGAGTATGACAACTTTCTGCATATTAAAGTTACAAAGATCTTACAAAGATTGGCAAGCTTACCTTTTCTGTGTTCCAGACAACAGGTGGAGGTGGGCCACTGTTGGACCGGCTGTAGATTTAAAGAAATGACTTGTCAGGAGAACCCAGTGCTATTGTTCTACATTTTATAATTTATTTGTTTCTTTATCTTTCCTTTAACCCATGGAACTTTGCAATTCTGCACTTTCTCAGCAGAGTGAAATCTTGGATTAAAAACAAAATAAATACAAAGTATAAAGAGGCACATTATCTTTAATTGTCACATTTCTACCTAACTTACTGTGATTTCTGCATTTTGTATTAAAAGATGAAAGTAAAGATGTGATGCTTTGATACATATTTTTGGAAGAGGAGTGATACCAAGTATAATCCAAATACATGATAGTATTAAACAACATGAAATAGATTTGTAGAGCATGATGCAGCCTGTGTACCTATCATAATCGTGAAAAAGGTGGGATTGATGTTTAACTCTTTATGTGCCACGTGCGCACGTCTGACTCAGTCAATGGCATGCCAACTTTGCAGATTCTGCTCAAACGCTGAAATCCGCCCAAACCAATCGATAAATTCGCCAAATGGCTTGTATTTTATGTGGAGATTGACTATCAAGCAGTGTTCCCTTCTGGATTTGCAAGTAAGTTCTTAAAGTTTTTGTCACTGTTTTGTGTGCAAAGTCATGCCTTGTCAGTAATGTAGCTACTGGTCATTTGAAAGAAAAGCAATCATAGATTTGCCTTACAATTTACAGCAGAGCAAAGCGTGACATTTTCTCTGCAACTTTGCTCACTTTATGCCCAGGTTAACAGAAATCTATAGGCAAGTTACAAAGATTTGAACAACAGAATGCTTTCCCAAAGCGCGACTACATTGGTGTCTCGGAATGTGGCACACAGGGGGTTTCCACCATGGCATACAAAGAGTTAATTTCAGTTGACCATAGGGCAGTGAGGTGGCTCACTCAGTTGGTATAAGGTATTCACCTTTCAGTTGAATGGTTCGGGCAGGTAGGTGCTAGAAAAGGAGAGGCAACTAAAGCTCTCCTTTGAAGTCATGCGCGGCACTGCCGAGAAGTTATGCATTAAACTACAGGTGTTACCCATGTGCTTTGACAAAAGAGAGCATCAATAATCGGGACTATAGTGCTCTCACATGTAGAAATATTTGCTCCTACGGCAATTCGCGCTCTCTTTCAATGTGATGGCAACAATGAATTTGTGTACCTTGAATTGGAGCAGCGAATCAAAATGCAGTGTAAAACTCACAATTTTAACCCGTTGAGGACGGTTTGATTTTGCTACAACACGCATTTCCCATAGACACCTGCCCGAGTATACTCGGGACTCGTCCTCAACGGGTTAACAGCAAATAGTTTAAAAACACGCTGGAACATGCTTTAACGGAGTACTTTATTTGAAAGATCAAAATATCCCCTTATTAACAGATAGAAAATTACCAGTAACATGCAGAAATGTGCGCATTATAGAAAAAATTCGGTTTTTAAGAGGGCCTAATTTTTATTTCCTTTCGATTTGCGAATTACGAAGAAACTAGAAATACATGTTAAAAATATTGAATTCTTTCCTAAACAATTCTAAATCAATTCGAGTATTTCATTTAAAATTTTGCCGTGAAATAAAGCTTGTAATTCAACGAAAGGTGAAATGCGTTCTTCGTCTCCGAACTTCGTCTTGCAACTAGAGCGGTGCCGAGCATGACTTCAAAGCGTAATGGAACGCCTTGAACCCAAACATGTGTTTGCATGAATTACGAAGAGTTGCCACTCCATCTCTGTAACACCTCCCTGGTTCGGGTTTGAGCACAGATTTAAATCCAATTGGTCTTAATACCGAGCATTGTTACGTGTCATCATGCTGTGCTCTCTATAGTAGCTCCAGGCAAAAATGCTGTCCCTCAGATGGGACATATAATGGAGGTCCCATGTGTGAGAGTCATAACCCATGCACATAAAACATCCCACTTAATTCATTGCATTCCTACACATACATGCAACTGGAACCCATGGAAAACTAACTAGGTGCAGCTGAATAAATAGGCTATCCAGCCATCTGCTGGTATCCAGATGGAAAGTGAAAAATAAACAAGCCAAATAGAAAATGCAGGAGGCCTCCATCTCAAGCCGGTGCTTGATCTTGATAGAGATCTTGTTAAATCAGAAATGACGTACTGTACCATAAGGTTCATCATCGTATTCTAAACATGGAGTCAGCTGAAGGCTGGGGGGAATTCCCGAGTACAGACATGGAGAGTGCGAATGTGATTAGCTACACATAGTGCGTAATGTCTGTGTGCGTGCGTGCGTGCGTGCCTGCGTGCGTGCCTGCATGTCGGAAAGGGTCAATGTACAATACAGGGCTTCTGTGAACCAGGAATATAGACACATGTATGCAAAGTCACACACAACCACACACATTTTTAAATAAGGACCATTAGCTTTGATTGATTTGAGGGATTGAAGGGTTAATAGTCCCAGCTCAGTATTTCATCAAAGTACATGCTTGTGCAAATTAAGAATCTGTCTGAACTTGTTTATCTGGTAAAAACTTATTTTTAAAGGGAGGAAGTGTACATTGTAGTACAAACCTGATGGTTACAACAAAGTGTTACAATTCACCCAAACAAAGCAACTCAAACTATCATAATTATGTTTTTTTTTTTTTTTTTTTTTTTTTTTAATACCGGTACTCTGCTACTGAGAAGACAATATCTGGTGTACTGAACAAAATGTTTTAGTTGCCATGATTTTGAAAGGGTCCTCTTACTCCTCACTTTGCATGTTGTCAAACCTCTTAAAGGACAAGTCCACCTTCATAATGTGGATTGCAGATGAGTGAATGCAACAATATTAGTAGAACACATCGGTGAAAGTTTGGGGAAAATCTGCCAATACGTTCAAAAGTTACTAATTTTTGAAGTATTTGTGCAGTCCCTGCTGGATGACAAGACTACTAAAGTGTATGATGTCACATGCATCCAACAATAAAGGAAAATAAAAAGAATTTCACAAAATTTTACTTTTTGAATAATAAAGTGCAAGTTCAATTTTTTTTCAACTTGTTGCTGACATATGTTAAGGGTAATATTATTCACCCTGCCTACTGAGAGCGAGAAGTCTAGTGTTTTTCTGTTATGTGAGGAAAGTGAAAATATGTTGATTTTTTTTTATTCTTTCTTTGTATCTTTGTACTTGTGTTACATCACAAGTTATAGTAGTCTTTTCATCCAGCCATGACTGAGCAGAAACTTAAAATTCATAACTTTTGAACAGATTGTCTGATTTTCCTTAAACTCTCACTGATGTTTTCTCACTAATATTGCTGCATTCACTCAACCCACATGTGTGTGAAGGGTGAACTTGTCCTTTAAGAAGTTCAAAAAGCCACGCAAGACAGGAATATATTTGCAATTAAGGCAATTTAGAACTAGATCAAATGTTATGGTCAAAATTCATGATTCCTTTATTTTCACATAGTCTGAAAGGGATGCAAAACTATTTATCCCATTTTATGAATGATAAAATGTTGCTTTGAATTTTATATGCTCAGAATTTTTGGCCTGTATCGTAAAGAGAGAGCATCATAGGTCACGGTGAGAGAATGACAATATAACTCCAAAGCATGGTGTAATTAACAAGTAAAAAACAAAACAAAACATATTGTCATGCAGATGGATAAGATGATTTATAGTTTACAGGGAGAGGGACAGAGGGAGGCAATTGTAAAGGCATTACAAGTGAATGATTCTTCAGTTGATTTTTGTTTTGTTTTTTATTTGGTATATTTATATGTTTATGTATTCATATTTTGATTGGTTGTTTATCTTACTCAGAGACTTGCCTGCCATCAGTGGTGTCCTGTGTGATATTTGTGATCGTCCGCTCAAGCTGTCTGAGGTATTGCATGATTTCTGTTTGTAAAACTTTCTCAATGCACATTTTACCTGTTGACAACAAAAATTTTATTATTTCTTTTGTAATTCATCTGATTCACCTTATGTATACAGTACCTTGTAATTTTGTCATCCCACTGTTTGCATCTTCACCAAGTCACTACAACATGAACCAAAATTTTATTGCATTTTTATGGTACTCATGTGACTGTTCATATGAGGAATTAATATGACAGGGCATTATATCCACAGAGCATGTTTATATTTTCCTGTCATGCCACTAACTTGAAATCTCATTGGTATTTTTAATAGACAAGTAATCATCAGGGTTGTAGGATTAAATCAAAGGTCAAGGTCCCTCTGAAGGGCCAGTATCGAAAATAACACTTCATTTTATGCAAGAACGTAATTCATATTTGTCAAACTTGGTGTTTGGTTTTAGCACATGCAGTGACAAGATCTTGGGCGAAATTATATTGAATGATGTGAATGTACTGCATTTTCAAAGCAAATTGAAAGAAATACAGACAGTATATTTTAAAGGGATAATGTGAAACTGCCTATTGATGTCATTTGCAGCTATTCTCTTAACAGAATTTAGGCAAAATGGGAGCAGTCAGGTTCAGTTACATCAGTTGATATTGCCATACATGCTCAATTGTTAATTCTTTTGCATTAAACTTATGACAGGTTAGTAGTAGGGTACTGTACATGAAATGAGATTGTACAATGAATGAATGAGAGATTGTACTTTTACAAAACATCTGGGACTTTTGGTGCATATAATATACTACTTTGGTTTACATGACTATTGTGATATGATCACAATTTTTCCATCCTTTTTGTCACAGAATTGGTTGTTATTGTAATTTTCATTTGTATTTTATGTCTTTCTTGTGTTTTTCTTGTCCTTTTATAGTTGAAACGAGACCAGGTAACCCAGCGGAAACTTCAGAAACAAGCAAAGTGCAAGTGCAGAAATTGTGACTGGAAAGGCTCATACACTGACTATATCGAGGTTTGGGCAGCTTTTGGTTTCATCTTGTTATCCTCGATTTTGCTTGCTTGTAGTCCCCTCTGTGAGAGAGGCCATTATCTTTTCCAGTATTGTTTTACTTCATGTCATTGTCAATTTTCCAATCTCAGTTTATTTGCATATTTCTCAAGACAATGTCATACAAAGAGTACAATTCAATACAAATATCAGTACAAATTGGGTAAAACTTTCACCTGAATGTGCAAATGTCTTGATATAACAATAAGCATAGTGGTCTGTTTACAGTACTTGGTGACTATAGTCTTGCAAAGTAGGAAAAATGTGATGGCAAGCCTACATACAAGGAAACTTGTTCAGTCACAGGTCCAAGAATAATGTTTGAATTGTAGAATCTGGATACCTATTTAGACCATATAATCAGGCAGAAACAAACAAACAAGCAAAGTGAAGTTGCTGCATATCATAAAACTTTTGTGCCTTTTTTTTTTTTTTTTTTTTGGGGGGGGGGGACTGTAGGGGCCTGTATGGTTGCACTTTTTCCCCTGGTATCTATCTGTTTCTATTTAGTGTTTGTGTTCACCTGTATGTTACGGATGAAGACTGCATTTTCAATGTCAGAAGTGAGCCAACAATAACTTAAGGGACAATTAATGTGTGTTTGTGGTTCTATCTGGAATACTGTCAAGATTCTGGAATTTCTTCTGTTGTTGTTGTTATAGGGTTCTTTATTATGAGATGGGGAGTTCACATACATTTTGTATCTGAACACAAGGGGGTGCAAATCATGCTGTATTGTGGAATGCTGGACGCCGTTACTAAGACCCCATTTACACTGCAGGGTTGGCCCCAAATGCAGTACTTGGGCCCACATTTAGTATTTCAGCACTAACAATTTTGGGCCGCCCTGTCTTAACATTTCAACATTTTATCATAGTAGCGCTGTCAATGTAATATGTGTGACGCTCCAACAAAATGAGTCATAAGTCGCACGGGGAGTTTTCCCGTAATGAGCCGAAAATGAAGGGGAAGCACTGTTCGGGTCGAAATTTTTTTATGACGGATTTTGATTTCTTGATGTTTTATCTATTTGTACAGAAAATTTCAGCGTGTAAAAATGAGTACAAGTGTCCCAAATCACAGTTTTTCTGAGACCATTTTTTTTTCGGTTACATTTTTTTCGAACGCTCGCCTTTGCGTTGCGTTTCGCACCTATTGTTCTCGCCCGATCGAGACTCCGCCTCCGTTGCTAGGGCGTATGCTAATGAAGCATTGCTCTTGACCCCATTGAAGACAAAACAAAGCATGGTGCGTGCGGCGGCGGCGGCGAGGGCTTTAGAATTACGCAATAACAGTGAGCTGACCAAGGCTATCAATTGCATGACCAGTTAGTTGCGTTTGATACATGCACCACATTCATGAAGTGGTGATGGATGTGACGCGCAAATGGCGCTGAAAAATTTTATTCCAACGACGATCACGCAAAATTTATGATACTTTATCAATGAGTTAAAATGATCACATATCGAACTTGAAACCTCTGTAGTGATGCGTGTGTGTACTTTTACAACGGTTATTGGCCTCATTAATGAATTCATTCAGATGATTATAACTTTCGTTCCGTGGTATGTGACTTGCTGTTTAAAGTTCATCTTTGGAGATATAGTAGGGCCTAAGTTGTCAATTATTCTCGTTTTTATAAAGTCGAAAATTCATGTGATAATTAGCCAAATGTATGTAATGCGTAATTTTATTTCCCTGGTTAATACAAATTATTGCCCTATTTACTTATGATGATTTGGGCCGTGACGGCATGGAGAGAAATCGGAAGACAAACATTATTATTATGCCCAAATAGCTCGTGTTCCCTTTGGAGGATATTCTGACTCTTGTCATCTGTGTATTTTTTAGAAGTAAGACCTATTTGAGAAAGTGACAGAAAGCTGTGTCGCTACTCAAAAGTGTGCTTCTTCATTTTGTTTGTTTTTATCAGAATGTTTGTAATGACAGCTGTTTGTCGTGTATTACGTGTAGCTGACATGTGAGAGGTCAAGTCTGCAAAGAATTTGGCTAACAGCTTTGCGAAGTAGCAGCGCATTAAATTTCCTATTGAATTGTGTATTGTGAGGAATTCGAATGAAAGAACTGGGGCGACACTGTTCACGCCTTTTATCCGAGTAAACTCCGCATCAACGAAGCCTTGAACAATGAAAGGTAAACTTCCTGCTATCAAGGGGTGGATAATCACGCAACCAGTATTCTTTCTTCGCCATTGATAGCAGAATCAGTGACATACTGTAATGGAGCAACAGTGTTGGAGGATCGGCATTATGTCTGCTAATTTGTAAAAGAATTTTTCAGTCCCCTTTTGTGTTCAGAACCACAGTCAGGGACGCTAACTTACTTTATCTCTTACAAGCTATCGTTACTATCTTAAAACGTGAATTTTATGAAAGGTTAAAAGCGATCGCGGAATCAGTTCTTCTGCATGACACCAGGCTTTTGTAAAAGCATACCAAGCTTAATTCGTTTACCTGTATAGAAAGGGCGGGAATACACACTTATCGCAATAATCCGGAATTGAGAGTGATACACTGTACTATTTTTCTTCATCTTTACCCCGACAAAGACCATGGTAATTCAAAACAAACAAACAAACAAACAAACAAGCAGTTGCATTATATCAGAACGTACAGAATTTTTGTGTTTCATTTATGTATAGGTCATCTCTTGATGTATAGTAGGCATTTGTTGTCGGGTTTTTTTTTTAGCATTTCCTAATAAATGCCTTTAGCGAAAACCCAACACAACTTTTATCGAGGGAAGGGAACTTAAATTTGAATATAACATAGTTTACAAAAATCAGACATGTAAATAAGGCAATCATATACATCCGCATGGCCGATTGTAATCTCTTACTTTGAATATTAAACATGATCGCCTGCATTTACATGCTTTTTCGAATTTCTTGAACTTTGCCTCATTTTCTCTTTCTTTTTTTTTAACAATTGCTCGCAATATTTAAAAATCGTAACACAGTCTGCTATCCCACAATATAATGTTCCATTTGATTCGGCACTTATTGTTGGTCGGGTCACGCCAAATGTTGGAAACTCGAGCGATGATACATGGCATTTTGTTTGTTGGTTTTCGTCTCATCGCTCAAAAGAATTTTGACTACGATTACAGAGGTATCATCTACAAGACTTAACTGATGGTTTACAGAAGTGATCATCAATTCAGTAAGAATAAGTCAACAAGTCATGAATTCACTTTACACATCATGTCTAATCGCACTACGATATTGTTGAGGTAACCGCGCCTTTTTATTCTCATAGTTCAAACTAATTCTTGACATAATAAAAAAAAAATAGTTCTTTATATAATTTCTCAAAATACTCAAAAGATGGCCTAAGACAAAACTTTCTACAAAGATTGCATACGACAATCTTTACTGGCCTAAACAAGTTTTCTAGAGCTATCAGTTCCCCCTATGACGATGACTTCGATTGCGTTTTGAACTTGTACCGAACTACTTTCAAAACGGCTATTACCTTTATAGTTCGATTAATGAACCAGTCTTTTGAATTCATAACCAACATTCGTAATCGTAACCATCACAGTAACATAATCCTGTCAATAACAGTTGAAAAATGTAAATGCTATTAGCGCAAAATAATTAAGTAACGATTATCTTCATACATTCTAATTCCTAAGTGGTGTCGCTACGAAAATTGCTACATTGCTATATACATGTAAGACGATCGTTCGCAACAGAGACAATCTGTTTCAATAGATGTAATTCTGTTTTCATAAATTGAAAGAGAAACGTAAAGAAGTCAACTTTTTAACTTCATTTAGCTTTCTCACCAATTGAACTTGATTTGATCTGCCATGCATGATATCGTTGTGTACAGTGTGTTCTATTAATTCTATTATTTAATTGGCGTGCTTGTTTTTTGCGCAGAATATTACAGGTAAGTACAAATTCATAATGTTTGTACATATGACATGTTCGTTGTTTTGTATTTTGGTCAATAGCACAATCAGGGTATGCAATTGTGTAACAGGGCAAAAATGAAAAAACTTGGTGAAAATGCTTTTTTCGTTGTTTGTTGTAGCTGAGTGTTCAAATTTTCATTTCATGTAAAGAACAAGTCAAAATTTTGCATTAAACTGTGCATAAATTAACATTTAAATTAGGGGTGTTGAATTACATTGAAATGACTAATATATTGGAAAAATTCATTAAAAAAAAGGAGAATGTTTTTTTCATCTGATATTGCTGTTAGATATTCCTGATAAATATCCCTTTCATTCACCACCAGCACATAGCCATGACATATCACAAAATATGAATGAATTTCATATTTTCACTTCTCGAAATGGATGATCAATTTTGTAGCCATTATTTTGAATTCAAATAAAACCAATTTTACATATTTTATCATATTTCACTTTTGCCAAAGAGTGAAGAGGAGAAACTTTCAGGAATAGGTAACAGACATATAGTGGCCATTATTACAAATTTTTATGAAATTAGGGCTGGTACTTTGGAAGATATTATATTTTTCATCAAAAAATTATCTGTACAGTTTGACCTTGAATGTGCGCACAGTGTTTGGATCAATTCCCATATTTGTAAACACAGATAGAAGAATGAATGTGAGATTTATGATGACTTGAGTTGATATCCAAGCTGTGACAGTCAAACAATGACATATTAAGCCGAAATACTATGTTTTTGCTTATGATATCTTTAGAAATTGAACAAGCATTGTAATATGAACACTGAACACTTATCATATGACCTTCATGCAGTATAACATGGGCGTGTATCGCACTTTTTATGCTCAGCAATTTGTAAAAATATAAAAAAATAAGTTCCTATTACTCAAATTTGCTCAAATTTTCACACAATAGATTTCTACATATGTACAATTCATGGTTAAAAAAACACGGATATTCAATAAGGGGAAAGGATTCTTTAAAGTAGTCAAATTAGGATATACCTCACTGAAAATACTGAAAAATGGCTGCACTTATTTTACTCAGCATTTGAAAATGGCTCAAAACTCAAAACTGGCTGAACATTTATTGGCAAACAGCGCACCATATTGTAGTGTGTCTTCAGTACTTTCAGGAAAAGCAGAAAAATAAGCTGTTTCTCCATGTATAGCTGTACAGCATGGGTTAAAAGGTCACAATGTCACAAAAATAAGCCAGCATTACACTCCTACCAGGATGGGACTTCAGACCTTATAGCTTTCTCCAGCTGAAAGAACCACTGTTTTTTATTGCATGCAAGCAATGCCAGGAAAAAATCCATTAATTTGATACCAAACACATAGGGGTAGACTTAAAGTATGGACCTCAAATCTTGATTTTACGTAAGTTGTAAAACGCTTTTTTTGACGCATTACGTGGGTTTTGGGGGACTTTTTGGTAATTAACCTTTAATAATTAACAGTAAATGAGAAGAAATTAGCTATTGTCTTACCACATGTGATTACTGATGTCTTAGCATGCTGCATGTGAATTTTTAAGTCAGTTGGTGCATTCTTTTAGAAGTTACAATTTTTTAAAGTGAGAAAGTCATGATTGCATACCCTGATTGTGCTTATCACCTTTTCATTTTTATAATATATCACGTGTCCATTATCTGATTCTGACCACGAAAATATGGCGACTGTTTAAATGCAGAGTATATACTGGAAAACTAATGTCTGCTGCCAGTATAGACAAACTAATTTCTAGTCTATCCCCGCTTGAAATGGAAATAAAAAAAAAAAACCGAAGTTCGACTTTCAGCACATTTCAACCGTTTTGTATAGTGCCTGATACATTAATGGACATAATTCTTCAGCGCACAAGCAATCACACAACTTTCGGGAATAAATGTATGTCTTAATGATTGTATCTCATGGAAGAAAACTCGTCTCCTTGCCTCAATTTTAGCTTCTTCCTTTTCAAGCTTGCGGGAAAGAAATAGTTGAACATCAATCGCAATCATAAAGAGAGGCACATCCTTAAAAATAAACACAGGAGTACTGAGACACACTACGAAATAAAAACGGGCCTATCACTATTGACAACGCATGACATTGAAATGCTTTTTTTTGGGGGGGGGGGGTAATACAATTGATTGTTTTGAAGGTTCGTTAATCACACAATGAAATATGGTTCGCTATTAGCTTAGGTTCGTTAACAAGAAAATCAAATGCGGTTCCTTTTCCGGTGGTTCCTTTACCCAAAAGTAATCAAGCAATCATTTTTGTTTTAGTAAGGTTTGTGAATACAAAACGAAATGAGGAATGCCTAAGTATTAATTCCGAATATTTGTCAGTATAATTATCTATCTCAAATGCAGAAAGATTGTAACTGTAAATGTGATGTAAAAAACATTAAGCTTAAGCCACAAGTTAATGGTTCTTTATATGCTATGGTATTACAAAAGTGACCGAGAATAAGAAATATATTTATGATACAATCATATAAACCCAACGTGAAGCTCTCAGGCCTGCATCAACCTTTGCTTCTGATACGTATAGTATGTGCAGCATTGGCAAGTGTGATAAGCGATAATTACTGTGGACGCTACGTCTATAAAGGAATGTGCCTAATATGGCGGGAATTCAGAATGTTACGACTGTATACAGCTGCAGCAGAACAGACGCGAAAGCAGTCTTTGATGCTTTGCAACATTACGACCATGTGCATAATTTGAGGGTTTTTAGTACATGCAAAGAACACAATCTCAAAAGACGACTATCGTTGATTAACTTCATTGATTTTCTCTACCGATGCTGTCTTTTGAACTCCCGCCTACAATGGGTTCACAGGTTCTATTTAGCTATTGGTACTTGCTAAACGTTTCCATTGACAACAACATGGGAGGAGAATGGAAGCGATCAACGCCCTCACTAAAAGACGCTTCTCGTAATACGCATTGCGTGCCTTTTTTTCTTTCTACTGTTTCCTATTGTTTGTGAGTTCAAAACTTGCGGCAAACTACACCGCAGCCGACACACAACGCGTACCGACTCATTCATGCGGCGGCAGCGGCACGGACACAAACGCACCGAAGTTTACATTCGGGCTGCAGTATTGGTCAGAATCGTTAATAATAGACCTGTCCTGCGATTGGTTAATTATCTTACACACCCAAGCTATCGCCTTATATGGTAGTGCGTGCGATGGAGCGTAAACGCCGTCGCTAAGCAGGACTGTTGTATTGTTTCGTCCCGTGAAAGAAGCAGGTCGTGAGTTTGAACATAGCCTGAACTTTGAGAGCGATTTTCTCCGTTATTTAGAAAATTGACTGACATCATAAGCGTAGTTAATATTTGTTTTTATGATCTATAGGGATGTCGAAATGAGTTGTATTTTATATCAGTGTAAAGCTTAGAGTCTGTAGAATTTACATATAGGCATAACTACGATTTCATTTTTTGCGACTTTTGACTCATTCCGACGGAGCGCATCACATATAAATAATTTTTCAGATCAGTAGTATGCAAAGGTTAGCATGCTACTGGTGACAGTGACTTCATAATATTTCATCTCTCAGTATCATCATGTGATGAATTTGGTACTAGTACTTCATCTGAGCTTGCATGCCTTTTCATCAAAAGTAGGCTAGCACAAGGCCTGCCAGAGACTTATGGAACCTCAGAATGCTGTATAACGTGACCAAATTTAGTATACATTTAGAGATCTAGATATTAAATTCAGCATTATAGTGTACTCCTTGTTCACTCAAATGGTGTATTAGAAACTCGTTCAAGCAATGCTGCCTATTCCTCTTAGTCATAGGCATTGTGACTTGTGTTGTTGTGAACTCTGAAGAGGGTTAATTTTGCAAAATAAATGACTGAAGGTTTGTTCAGATGGTGATACGATCTGCCAAAATTGTAAGACTGCTTTATCAATCCTTATCATTGTTTTATCACAGGGTGTTTTAATGCATGTGTTCATGTATAATTTATCGCCATGAATGTCGATGTGTTTTACAGTTTATAAACTCTTTATGTGCCATGTTCGCATGCTCGACTCAGTCGATGGTGTGCCAACTTCGCATATTCAGCTCAAACGCACAAAACCACCCAAATTGATTTTAATCACCAAATACCGCAATACAATAAAAGTGTTTGTGGCAATTCCATTCCTGTCACTTGAAGCTTGCATTTTATGTTAGTGATAAACTATCAAGGGTTGTTCCCTACTGGATTTCCAATTAAGTGCTAAGTTTCTGTCGCTGTTTTTTTGTGAAAAAAGTCACGGCTCTACAATAATGTAGCTACTGGTAATTTGAAAGAAAAGCAATCATAGATTTGCCATACACTTTATATCAAAGCAAAGCTTCCCATTCTCCTATGAATTTGCCCATAAAATTTCCAGGGAAACAAAAAGGTTACACATATTTGAAAAACAGAACAGGTTCCCAAAGTATGACTGTTACTCTCTCAGAATAATATGGCACACAGATGGTTTATACACCACTATGTGGCACATAATGAGTAAATGGTTTAATGGAAGATCACATGACAGGAAACGAGTAATGACAATTATGTTAGCCTTGATGGAAGCAGTGAGTGATGAGAGTGAGTTGTGGCTATGGTTCAGAAAATGGAAGAACAAGCCTTGAGAAAGGATTTTTTTTTGTTGACAAAATGATGTCAAGTGAGTGGGATTTGCATTAGTTCTGGGCATAGATAATTTGATTAAATAGACAAGATTGGAAATGGATCCTAGGCTTTTGAGGATGTGCATGGAAGAAACAGCATTTCCTGGGAGAAAAGTATGGAAGGAAGGGTGGTGTTGGAATTTTGCGATGAGGAGTTGTGTATTGTGAAAACATGATTCATGGAAATGGAGAACAGGAAGATGATATTCAGTGTAGCAGGGAATGAGATGGAGATTGATTTTATGTTGGATGGCCGCAAGGGAGACAAAAAGTGTTTTGATGGATGTGGAGACAATCCCAGGAGAAATGCAGCTGAGATTGGTAATCACTGATTTGGATTTGAAGAAGAAACTTAAGGAAGTGTGTGAACTGCAAAGAAGGAATGGTTGAGAGGAGAAAGGTGTGGTAATTAAAGTGAGAAGAGACAATTTAAGCCTAATTTGAGGAGAGGGTTAGAGCGGGAGTAAACATTGATGCACCATATTAATTGAAATCTTATTAGGAAGGGGTATCAGAAGCATGATGTAGAATACAGGAAGAAGAAAGGCAGGGGAGGTGAGGCAGTGCATAGTGGTGAGAAGACGAGGAGAAGGATATGATCATGAGGAGGAAAGCTCACATAACTGTATATGTAGTATTAAGAGGATTTAGCAAATGAAGGCTCGGTATGAAACATGACGCATTTGGGAAAGAAGATGGTTGAGATATCTATGGGGTCATCCCACTAGACCGATGCCCACAAGTCATACAGAAAACAGGTCCATGAGTCATACAGCCCATGTTGTGAGTTTGACACTACAATCGAAGGCAACTAAAGCCCATGAGTTCGACACCAGGTAAAAGCAGCCCATGAGTTTGACAAATAGATACAACATGAGGCTTTATATGTTGGTCTCGTCGGCCTTGTTTGCTTAAGTGTCAAACTAATGGGCTATATGACTCATGAGCTGTATAACTCATGGGCTCTATGACTCGTGGGTGTCAGTCCTGTGACGTGCACCCATATCTATGAGGGAAGAGGCTGAGGAGAAGTTGGGCAAATTTGATGATTTAAACCCAAACAGTGTTTTGGCTTTATGAAGTTAAAATGTAAAATAATGGAAGAAATATTGAGGGAGGAAGGTGTATGAGAGGGAATGATGGTGGGTTGAATTTTAATAGTAAGAAAGACAAAGGAAGAATTTAGAGAGAACATGGGGGGAATTACATTGTATGAATTATGAGAATGACTGGATAAAAGGTTGGAAGCCGCTAATAATATGGTGAAGGGGCTGGTGGAGAGGGTCATCGGGATGAAGTAGTGGAGGCCATGGGGAAAGTCTTACCAAGTTCAAGGGTCAATGTCTGGTGGAATAAAGCCATCATTTTCCCGCTATTTCGTACCTCGTGACAAGCCTGTTGCTTATATTGCAATACAGTGCAGTTTCCTTCCCTTGTTCAAGCCTCCACATCTTCTGCGCATGCTCCCAAGACCTTGAAATGACCTATGCAAATGTTGCTGTGGGACTGCATAGTGGCACGCTTTATTCACATGCAGTGGCTAAAAAATTTGAACCTCTGCAGAAGTAAGTGTAAAAATGATAATTGCAAGTGGAGAGAGATAGGGGTTGCTCTAATGATGGTGATCTGTCAAGTTAATGCTAGAAGGAAGAGGAGTGCTTGATAACAGGACATTATTTAAAAGGATGAGTCCCAAGTATACTTGGGCAGGTGTCTTGGAAATGTGTGTTGTAGCAAAGTCAGTCCGTCCTCAATGGGTTGAAGTGTGGTGGTACGTAACAGTCCATAAGGGAAATGGGGTTGTGATGAGTTGTGGGGCGTACAGGGAAGTGAGGTTACTGGAGCATGCAGGGAAGATAGTGGAATGGGTGTAGGAGAACAGAATTCAGAAAATTGTAGAATTGGCCAAGATGCAATTTTGGTTTTGTGCCAGGAAAATGGATAATATGCAGTGTTAATCCAAAGAGATTGCAAGAGGAATACCAAGATGTGGAGAAGGAGTTGTACATGCAGGGACAGATCCAGGAATTCTGTAAAGAGGGGTGCCTTTATGAAATTAAAGGGGGTGCACGAACCCCTCCCCCATTTGTTCTTTTTATTTCTTTTGTTTTAGCAAAAAAATAGAGGGGAAAGGCACGCTTGGCGCGCTCCTCCCTGGACCCACCACTGACCTATGTTTTTATTGATCTGGATAATACAAATTTTGTGGGGTTCCGAGGAAGATGTTTGAGTGGTTAGGAAAGAGAAGTGTACCAGAAGTAATGATGAGAGCAGTGATGAGCTCGTGTACAGGAATATAAAGACAAGAGTTCAAGTTTTTCAGTGAATGAGCCACGAAAGTAAAAATGACCGAAGAAGTTGAAAAAGCAGGTGGAAAAGGAGCTCTTGAAGTTTAATTGCCTGAGAAAGGAGGATGCCCCAACTGCATGGTGTGGAGAGTGAGAGTGATCTGGTAAACTTGCAGATTCAACCACCCGTTATTGGAGACAAACCTGGATTTAAAAGAAAAAAGAAAAAAGGAATAATTGTGATGAATATGCCTCTAATCCAACATACAGCATTTGTGCCTGAAATTGTTGTAGTTGGCAGGTAATCTTTGGTGAGAAGCAAAGTTGCCATGTAATTTCTAGCCAGCATTAATGCAGCATGCATAACATATTACTTTCATATAGTGCTATAATGATAGATGAGAGCAGCAGAATGAAGTGGTTTTCATGCAAGGAAATTGTACTGAACAGGTGTTGTGCTTGACTGTAGGAATGCAAAATAAATCAAACATACAGAAATCACAGTCATATCAGCCACATGTGCCTTTTGAGAAAAAAACAATTGTGGAAGTCAGTTACTGTGCATTACAATTTATGTATCTTGCCTATATAAGATGGCTCTATAGTCACACAGATTTCGAGTACATTATGCTATAGTGCAGCACAAAATAAGACATACTCGGGGATATCGTATGGAGGTAGATCACATATCTAGCTAGTATAAATGCCACAGCATCACGCTCTGAAACAACGATTGTAGCAGAACAGATAGGTATTTATGGAGGGAAATGGCACACTTTAAGCACATAGCATACAAGTCCTATACTTGACCATGTACAAAGTGCATAGAAGGCATGAGCACGTGTACACCTACGCTGTAGGCCTACATGCTCGGAAACAACCACGTGTTCCTCGCTGAATGGAATCAGACTGCATGAGGACTCCCCATTTGCAGTTTGATAAACATCATTACAGAATGGAAGTGATTTATGATGAACAACATCCACTCTAATAAGTCTTACCGAGTTCAAGGGTCAATGTCTGGTGGAATAAAGCCATCATTTTCCCGCTATTTCGTACCTCGTGACAAGCCTGTTGCTTATATTGCAATACAGTGCAGTTTCCTTCCCTTGTTCAAGCCTCCACATCTTCTGCGCATGCTCCCAAGACCTTGAAATGACCTATGCAAATGTTGCTGTGGGACTGCATAGTGGCACGCTTTACTCACATGCAGTGGCTAAAAAATTTCCGCTGCTGGAATTTAAGTAGGCCCATCTCCTCCCCGAGTGAAGTGAATGAGCATATTTTTTTTTTTCTTTTCATTTCAACCCATCAGCCATTAGCTTTGTTAATGCAGTATTATATCTGCCAGCATTTTACTAGATCATGATGCGTGTCAAGATCCATTACGAGAGCTGGGAAGTCTGACATGCTGAGTGGTTCAAGTTCGATATCATGTACACTGTATCAAACTCATGATTTGCTTTGATGGTGGGAATTTTTCATACAGGAGGGCAAGTGGTGTGAGCTGTAATGTTTGGGGTATATGGGAGAAGATATTGGCATTGCAATATGAGAGATGTCTCTATGATGTACCAAAAAAAATTATAAAGAGGAAGGAAATATATAGTACAGAGGAATAATTATAACAGAGGGTGGCTAGTATTGAGAGAGAGGAAAAATTGAGGGACTACCAAAAAAAAAAAAAAAAAAAAAAAAAAAATCAAGTACATTGAATCGTATAATACAAAAGCATGACAGATGGATTTAACCCAGCCAGGGTCTTCACTAAAGATGTCATTGATAATTAAACACAAGCTGGTTGCTGAATGTAATACAAACTCTTTCAGACTATGGAAAGTGACAGAACTTATTAGATTTAAAGATAAATTATTTGAGGTCAAATCTGAAAAGGGAGGTTCTTGGTTATTAAGATAATATATAGCTCATGAAATTGGATATTCCTATTAAACCTGCTAAATAAAATATGATAGAGAATCAATCACTTAGGAATGTTACTTTTCAGAAAAGGAACTTTGAACGTTTGGTCTGTTCAATTCCACTTATATATGTCCTGTCTATAGAAAAGAAAAAAGAGAAATGTAAAACTCCTTGTAACCACTGTGAAGAGATCATATATCCAAAGCTATTGTTTACTATAAAGTTTAAAGTAGGGTATGTGTTCATTTGTACTTTATGGTATCGCATGGGTGGAAATGGAGAAAATTATTAGTGTTTTCCTGAAATTAAGATTCAAGGAAAATAAACCCTTACTCTATGGGTTGGAAGTGTAAAAAAAAATATACATGTGACTGTACATTTTAACTTATACAAAGTACGCTTCATCATACAAGCTAAAATTATTCATAGGTTGCCTCCTCAAATATTCCATGGGAAATGTTACATTAAATCATTGGAAGCGAAGAATTAATGCCTAAATTTCTCCAAAACTACAATTTTGATGCCATTCATATTGATGCTCTTTTAGAACCATGAACGGGTGTGTGGGAATGTGGAGCGCATCCAGTGCAAGGTGTTTGGCTGTGGCAAGTGGCTGCCCAAGAACAGAGCCCTGGAGCTGCACAGAGCAGATGACTGGTGTCCCATGATCCTTCTAATGAAGACTCGCCTCACACAGGCTGAGATCCTTCACCTCAGCATGAGGGTGAGTACCAAGAAATGCAGAACCGTTTGAAATGGCAGATGACCCTTCGTTATAATTTTCTTGTGGTAAGACATGTACTTTAATACTGAACATGTGCATGCCGTCAATCCCTCGTTTGAGGCGAGACCCCACTTCCACGATGCTGATGGGGTGCTACATTTGTATACCTCACTAAAGATTTTTCGTTTGGGAGTTGGGAGTCGAAGTATTTGTCCATTGCAAATTAACTTTCTGCTCAGGCGTGACAAACCTGGAGGCCAAGCCAGGGTTTAATGACTCCAGCAGCAAAGGTATTATGTAAGAGCATGATAAGGATATCTGCCTGTAGCAGACCACTCAAAGTGAACTCAATTTTCTCTATCCTTTCTAAAGTTTTCAATTTTATATTCTATTGAGAAATTCTATGGTCATCCATTTTACATTTCGAACGAAAAAAATTGACCCGCAAATAACGAAAATACAGCTACATAGCCCATGCCAAAACCAAAACAATCACCTCCTCTCGCGGTGCCCCCCCCCCCCCATCCCCCGTGGCGCTGTGGCGATGACTGATGCTTAGATTAGGCCAGGGTCAAGAAACAGGTGTTTTATATATTTGATTTTTAAGTCATTGATTGCCAAGATATACACTGGCATTATTTACGGGGTGTAGCCTCTTCAAACGAGAGATTTGCGTCATGTCTAGAAGAAAAAGCTATAAATGTAGTCAGAGTTTGTTCTCTTGTCAAAAAATTTACCAAAAGTAAGAATAGCTGATGTCATGGCATTCACTGCCAGGAGTAGCCACAAAAATTTGTATGTAATTGCCCCTATGTTGAAGGCAAAAAATTATTTTCTTATCTTGATATCAATACTTTTGTAATGGTAGCACTAACAATAATAACCATTATAATGACATAAAAAAAACAATAACAAAATATGAGGCATTTACCATAATTTTTAATAGATAATTTTCATGGTTATTATGTTATTTTTTGTTTTGTTTTTGTTTTCCTGGGAGGCATGAGAAAATTATTGCTGGGGGGGGGGGGGGGGGTTAGAAATGAGTCGCTGTAACTTGGTAGGCTTGACAGCTAATGCTCAAGTGAAATTCTACACCACACTCAAGTTCAGTTTTAAATGAACTTTAGGAAATCTGACCAACAGAAAGGTGGATGTTTCATCAAAATCGGACATAAAATATAAAGAAAGTAATGACTTTTGAAGTTTCACATTAGTCACCAAATAATACTTGTAGATGCAAGTCCGGTGAGATCATAGCAAACTACTGTAGCTGAGGTAATCATGTCATCAATTCACAACTCTCCCATATGTACACACAAATATATCAGCAATAATGGGTCAGTAATTTAGCAATATTTTATCAGAAGCATCATATATTTCCAGCATTCAGCAAAGAAGGAAACAAAAAAGACAAATACAAACTGCAATGATTTCTACTCTGAAAAGTGACAAGTTACATACTGCATGTGCCTCTATAGCTGTGAATTTATGTGGTGATTTAGGAGCAGAATGGGATCCATATGTGTATGATACACGTCTTGCTGTCATATAATATGTTAATACATTTATCAAAATTTGGATCTATTTAGTAGTTGCTGGCTTTCCTCTCATTTCCATCAATATCTCATGCTAAGTTATGCAGAGGGATGTTCATAGCCTCAACTGACAAAAAAAAGGGGGGGGGGAATAAAAGTAAGCTCTTTTCTACATAGAAGCAATTTTCATTCAGTGTGCTATTTTATTGCAGCTGGTTTTGGCTTCAATTTGCCTACATTGCTCAATGTTGAGCAGTAGACATGGAGTACTATGATAATTGTACCATACCACTGTAACTACCAGCACGCCTCAGCTGCACTGTATAGTGTCAAGCTCATTTGCATGGCTTGATCAAGCATGAAGGACACGACCTAGAGGGAGAATGTATTTACACTTTATGATTTGTATTGGATTTCACGCTTTGTTTTCCCCTACATTAGGCTCAAAGTCCAAGTTGATGTAGGCAACAGAACTTGAAAAAATGGAACAGTCCAAATTTCATCTTACTGAATTCCCTTTGTCCTGTCTCGGGACATTGTGTGTTCAGCTACTTACATGTAACTCCACACACTGTATCATGAGTCCTGTGTGTTATCACGCTGCATTGCATATCAATACAGATCATACATACAATATGTAGATTGTGTGTATGATTGATCAGTCATGAATTAATACCTGATCACGTGTCATGATGATTTGCATTCAGCGCTATACGTTGCATGGTGGGAGACCTACTTGCCAGGATACACACAAACGCCTACGTACAAAATACCCTAGCTCGATGATTACAACCCACCGTCAAATCTTGCCATACATAATTTGATACACAGACAGGACTGTGAGTGTTTTGTATGTCTGTGGACTTTGCACCGCAGTGCACACACTCTAAAAAGGAAGTTGGTGAAATTTCCTTTTCCTCTCGAGAGTTCAAGTTCTCATGTGTAGCCTTCTTCCCAGGAGTGAATAAAAATATTTATCCGTTTCTTACTGTAGTGGAGAAAATATCACCAAGAAATAATTGAGCTTTGACTGAAAGATGTGAAATTGAAAGAAATATATTGTTAGGATTTTATGAGAAGCTTTTAGGAAGTCAAAATTTGCATGACATAAAATCCGAGACCAATAATCACAGTTTAAGATGGCAGTGATATCTCTAGTAAAAGGACTCTTTTGCTTTGTGCAAGTACAAAAGAAAAACCAAAAACAAACAAAACAAAACAAAACAAAATTATTATACAAAGGGTTTTTTCCTTTCTATATCATTCAGATTACCAAAACTAGTGCAAACAAAAAGGAAATATTATCAGTGGTCATGTGCATATCATTATTGAGCAAATGATCATACAGTGTGAGAATTGTATGTCATTTATGCTGTATGGTACTATACCTGTAACAAAGTGACATAATACAGTATGCCGATATATAACAGTACTAGCTTTCATACATTGAGATGCCACAGCTTCAAAATGCATCATTAACATAAAAAAATGTAAGTGATTACTAAGTACATCCATGGAAAGCCATATGTTTCTGTATGTCTGTCCATCCATCAATCTATCAGGCTTCTGTCCATCCATCTGTCTGACTGCCCACCCACTGAGCTCTATCCATCTCAGATTGCATTCGCAAATCGAGAAAATCTCTAACTGGATTTCCATGTAGGGGTCTACCTAGCCCAGGTATGCTACATGGGGTGTATATTTTGCTTAGAAGGCTGTTAACACTGACAGCTCAAAAGGTCAAAGGTCACTGAACTTTAGCTAAAAGTAGCAGTTTCAGCTGCTACCTCCATTAAGATCCAGTCACAATGCAATTTAAAATTTTAATTGCAGGTGAAAATCCAGGGTCAAGGGTCATAGTGTACAGCTCAAAATCTCAAATTTAACCATTATTTTAAAGATGGGAATTTCCAGTGGTATTAATCAGGTAACAAGAACAATTGTCGCACGATCAAACAAATGGTTCCATATAATGATGGGGGAAAGATAAAGGAAAAAAAAAATTACCTTTTAACTCCAGTAATGATGTTATCTAGTATTGTTGGAACTGATAAGTTGTTAAATATTTCTTTCATCCATACACATAGCAAGTTGGAGGTTATAATCATGGGTCTTTGATTATAACTCTTTATGCGCCGTGGTGAAACCCCCTGTGTGCCACATTCTGAGACAACAGCGTAGTCATGATTTGAGAAAACATTCTGTTTTTCAAGTCGATGTAACATAGATAGATTTCTGTTAAGCTTGACATGCAGTGATCAATGTTGTAGAGAAAATGCCAAGCTTTGCTTTGATGGAAATTGTAAGACAAACAAATGATTGTTTTTCTTTGAAATGACCAGTAGCTACATTTTCTGTAAAGACATGACTTTGCACACAAAACAGTGACAGACACTTGAATTTACAAGCAAATCTAGTAGAGAACACCGCTTGTGAGTTAATCACCACATAAAATGCAAGCTATTAGTGAGACGAACGGAAGCGTGAGAAAAACTTTCATTGTACTGCGGCATTTGGCGATTTTTTGATCGGTTTGGGCGAGTTTTTGGGTTTGAGCAAAATATGCGAAGTTGGTACGCCGTTGACAGAGTTGGACGTGCGAACATGGCACATAAAGACTTTAAGACAGATAAACATCGTGAACATGTAAATGCAGTTTGATGTACCCACATGACTGTACATTACATATCTGATATAGTGACTGCATGCATAGAGTGGACGGGGGTCATCCCACTAGACCAACACCCTCGAGTCATAAAGCCCACGAGTTTGACGAAAAAAAATGTCCATGAGTCATATAGCTCATGAGTCATACAGCCCATGAGTTTGACACTAGGCAAATAAAGCCCATCTGAGTTTGACACGAGGTAAAAACAGCCCACGAGTTTAACAGATCCAACACGGGTCTTAATGTGTCGGCCTCGTAGGCCTTGTTAGCTTTAAATAGTTTCGAACTAATGGGCTGTATGACTCGTGAGCTGTATAACTCGTGGGCTGTATGACTTGTGAGCTGTATGACTCGTAGGCTGTATGACCCGTGGGTGTCGGTCTAGTGACGTGCACCCAAATGGACGAATCCTAGTAAACCGTGTGCAATGGTTAAATTGCTCCTGTTAAAAGCATGTACAAAAATATAGAAATGTAACTTGGTTACTGGTAAGTGAAAAACAAGATTGACAAACAGTGAGATTTCCAACAATGAAAGTGCTTGCTAATGAATTATGCTTATTGATACATACAACTGTAAGTGGATTTTCAGGTAACTTACCTCATTGTGTAAACTTTCCCCTCTGATGCTCAGTAGAGTTTGAGGTATATACACCTTGGCTGGAAAGAAGGGGTCAACTATAAAAGACAGCTGCAGTAACAATGTAGGAGAGAGATGCAAATCAGTATGGGACAGTATTTTGTCCTTTTGCTAGAAGATGTTGATCCCTAGTGACGTGGCTGCAATGTTTACAGTGGAGATGGGTTGAGGAGTGCAGTAGCTTTAAGGTGTTTATATTCCTATCATATGGTGCGAATTATGACTCATAAGGATGGAATGTCGTCACATGTTTACCACCAGTGGGAGGATGCCCAGGCACCACTCTTTGCTCTGTGATTAAAAAGACAAGTGGCTGTGACTGAAAAGGAAAAAGGATGAAGCTGCAGGAGCACCCCCCCCCCCAAAAAAAAAAGAAGAAGAAGTGAACTTCTATTTAGTAATAGGAGAAGACAAAACAACTACTACCAATTATGACTCATAAGGATGGAATGTCGTCACATGTTTACCACCAGTGGGAGGATGCCCAGGCACCACTCTTTGCTCTGTGATTAAAAAGACAAGTGGCTGTGACTGAAAAGGAAAAAGGATGAAGCTGCAGGAGCACCCCCCCCCCCCCAAAAAAAAAAGAAGAAGAAGTGAACTTCTATTTAGTAATAGGAGAAGACAAAACAACTACTACCACTTTTGAGAGAGAAAGAGAGAGCTAGAGAGAGATAGAGATAGAGAAAGAGAGAGAGAGGGAGAGAGAGGGGGAGAGATTGACGCAAAGCTTGATCACCAAATAAGGAAGTATTTGTTGTGATGACATCATTAGCACATTTCAAAAGAAAAGGAAATTGATTCTTTTCTCTGAAAAGAAGAAGAAGAAACTAAAGTCAGTGCGGCATGCCAATAAACGCTGTATTGGTTCCACCAAAAGAGGGCGCTGTTTCTCAAAAATAACCTGGTAAGAATAGTTGTTTCAGTTGAAACTAACAGATGTTTGCATGACAACAGTTTGAATCTCTTCAGACAGATAAATAAAGACACTGAAAATTGTGTTTACTGCCTTGTGGTAGTAGTTTTTGATATGAGATACATGTGTAGTATGAAAATGATATTTGTAGTAATGCAAGACAAAAATGGGATTATTTTAGTGAAATTCCATTTGTACTGATGACATTATGTACATTCAAAGGCCCATGTATATTGTGAAAGGTGTAAATTAGTGGATGATAAGTAATACAGGACTATGAGCTAGCACTGCAATAAAGCTTTCAAAACTAACCCTGAACCATACAGCTTTAAATCCATGCACAAACTCTGTGCAATAATCTATTTCTCCTGATTTTAATTAAGAACTATACAAGAATTTCTTAAAATGACAAGTAACAACCCGAAAGTCTCTTTCCTTCAGTGAGAGCTTGTCCTCCGGAAGAGGGTAATGCCATTCATTGAGGAGATTTGGTTAGAAATCATGTCACTCATAATCTCAATGGAATGTTCTGTGTGCGGGTAGAATATGATGCTTTTCAGTCTTATTGTATTATGAGAAATGACCTTTCATTTCATTCAGTAACAATAAAAGAGACTAAAACGCATATAGGTAGAAATAGTGGTATTCTCAGTGAATGATCATCCGCTATTATTCTCTTCTTCTGCCCACCTCCCTCCTGGCATGATGTTATAGCTTTTGTTTATTTTGTTTGTTTATGTTTTCTCCAGGAAAGCTGGGAGTGGACCTGTGGACTTGTCTTGCGGAGTGAGAGTTCTGCTGTTAGGAAGGTCATTAAAAGATTGGAAGAAATATTTGGTGTTCTCGACCCTACGGTTCCAATAGCACTTGAATATGATGAATATTCAGCCTCAGCAAAGCATGAGATCACATCAATGTCTTCAGATGGGTCAAAGTTGGAATACATCGCAGACAACAAGGAAAAGGAACTTGCAGCTGAGCAGAACAGAAGGTCCACGTCGACGGAGAAACCTGATGCCCGCAGCGGTAGCAACAGCTTTTCTAGTGAAGGCAGGATGTCTACCCTTGATGCTCAAGGTGCTACAGGAATGTCGAGTGGTCAAACTGACCGTCACTTCAGTCATGTCCAGCCTGGTATCAATGTGACCATGGAAATACGGAGAGTGGAGAGTGATGTGAAGAAAGCTTCGGTAGACATTGCCTCACTCATCAGGAAACTGGATAATCTGAAGAATTTGCCAAGGGCTTTTGCTGCACTGAGTGACAAATTTACTCTTCTGGAAGGGGTGATTGCAACTGTCAACAATGATGTAATCTCCATGAACATGAAGATGAACAACTTTCCGCTTCCTGGCAAGTTAGCTAATGTGGATGAAATCGAGAGAGCAATTTTTGACATCAAAGAGCTGCAAAATCATATTTTATCACTAGAGCAAGCAAGGCAAAAGATGGAAACAAGAATCCTGGACCTTGAGTGCTCCCACAGTGGAGTCTTTCTCTGGAAGATTGACAACTACAGCCAGAGGAAGAAAGAGGCAGCAACAACCAATAAGAAATCCATCTACTCCCCACCCTTCTTCACCAGCCAGTATGGCTACAAGCTGTGTGGTCGAGTGTTCTTGATTGGAGATGGTGTTGGCATAGGGACCCACATCTCTCTCTTTCTAACCATCATGCGAGGGCCATATGATGCCGTGTTGCCATGGCCTTTCAAGGAGAAGATCACCTTCCAGCTGGTGAACCAGGCTGACCCCATCAATAGGAGCATCGTTGAATCGTTTCGGCCTGACCCAACAAGCTCCTCATTCAAGCGACCAACTTCTGAGAGAAACATTGGGGCTGGATGTCCTCTCTTCGTCAAGATACAGCAGGTTGAAGATCTCAATCAAGGCTTTCTGAAGGATGATACCCTCTACTTGAAGATTATTTCTCAGACATCTGATGTACCAGAATTCAAGTAAGTATACGACTGTGAAATTCAGACAGAATGCAGAAAACCAAGATATGTGCATTGTACATAGTTCTGCATCTATTGTACAAACATTTTTCAGTCCTACCTGTCACAATGAAGCAGGATGCACATTGAATATCAAATATCAGAGTTTGAGAATACTGCGTAGTGTGATATCTATGCAGGGAAAGATTAAATCTTGATATCGGGATTGATCATTTTGTTCACAGGATGGTCTTTTGCTGTTGATCATACAAACTTCATAAAGGCAAGCTGCAGTTTGCATGTGTCATTTTAGTGTTTTGTATCATACATGGTGAATGATCTGCACCTCCAGACATTCATGAAGAATGCATGAAAGTCAAAATTTACCACACAGCATTAGTCATTGACTTCAAGACTGGAAAGTCAGCTGTAAGTGGTTGCATTGTGATTTCTATGTTCTTCAGTCTCACTAAAGAACTGTCATGAGCTGTAATGTGAAGCATATCTGGTCACTATGGAGTCTTTACTTTATAGATAATTTTTGAGTGACATCTTTCATTTAGCATTTGCCAATTTTTTGTTTCTTTATTTTTTTCACATCAATTGAGGTCCTTGAATGAAATTTCAAAGTAATGGAGAAGTCATCCATATTATTTGATTAAGATAGACTTTGATGAAAAGAAGGAACACCATGAGCACCATAAAGAGAGATCTAGAAGAGTTCCAAGAGTTTGTCAATACTCTCAGTATGCTGCTTTACAGCACACCAAGAGTGTTGCTACAGGCACACCTGTTCATCAGGGCCTCAGTAGGAGTGTGCCTGTATCACTGGTTAGTACTGGTTGTACTGTCAACTTTACTTCAAGGGGAACTCCAGTCCAAATAAAAGTTTAGTCTGATAGTAAAAGAGTAAAATATTACGAGTTCAACTGTAGAGTTTTGATCGAAATCTGATGGAAGTTAAGGAAGGTATGTCATTTTGAAGTTTCACTTTTTTCACAATTCTTGAACAGGCAGTATGAATATATGCAAATGGCAAAGTGAGCATGTCATTTCCTCACAACTTACCATATAGTTTGTACATAAAATTGTGAAATTTCAAATTTTTTCATTTAAACGCAATTATCCCCGAGGCTCAAATTCTCTCTTATCACCCTTCTGAAGGTATTCAACCAGGAATAACATCATATTTCAGACTTCAATGACAAATATATTGAATTTTCATCTTTTCTTCTTTTTTATTTGGCACACGTTCAGTGGAAAATTGTGAGGGTATGACATGGTTAGCTCACTCATTTGCGTATTCATATCCACTGTACAAGAACTATTTTGCAGAAATTATCAAAACTACAAAATGTCATAACTTCCTTATTTTTCATCCAATTTCAGTCAAATTTTTACCGATGAACTCAGAAGATTTTACTCTTTAAAAAAAAAAAATCAAACTAACTTGTATTTGGACTGGATAAGTCGACCTCGCATAAGTCTAATAGTCAATTTAAAGTTGAAGGCCTTTCAAGTCCTCTTTTCTTATATTCTATTGATTTTAATTCCTCATCAATCGAATTTTCACTGAGTTGAAGCAATTTCCTTGGTCTAAAATAGATTTGACTTTAATAGACAAGGTTGACAGTATGTTGGCTTCAAGTACTCGCCCATTAGTGAGTGCTCATTCTGTCCCACTATTAAACAATTATATTTTTTTTTCTCTTTGTGTCTGTGTGTGTGTGTGTTTGTGTGTGTATGGGTGTGGATTTTGTTTTGTTGTTTTTGCTGCCTAAATACTGAATGGAATGGAGATTCTGACATAGACATAATGGTAGGAAATAACAGCAAGAGATTATCAAGCAGAGGGATGAAGGTTGAGATGTCAGTTTTCTTCAATTTTGTCACCTTCTCATTTGTAGAGGGAGATAAAGTTGAAGAAAACTTGGATCTCAATAGTAATTTGTGCATAAAGGAGATACAGGAGCATGGTGGCAAACTTTTCTGTGTATATTGATGTGGAGTTTCCTTACGGAAAAGTAAAACAATTTGTACAGTATGTGTGATGTTTATATTTACTGTAATATCTTCTTAATTTTTCAGCTTTTTTTTTTCCGATAATGGCATATATAGTGGTTGGTGTTGGATGAGGGTGTTTTGGGAAAGATTGTTTGATACGATAGAAATGTGTCTGCACCTGCCAGAAATTTAGAATGAATGATCAATACCTATGTGACACTTACTTGGGATAAGAGCATTTATTTCTTGACTCAACTTTTCAAGTGTGTTGATATTTGTACATGGTGAACATGCACTTGTCTGTGTATAAACAGGATAAGTAGCAGTTTAAATATATGCATTTATTGCATTGTAGAAATGTCTTTGATTCTATTCGTGCGCATCTCTTTCAGCATTTGTCGTCCCAAATTACTGTACAAACGTAAAGATTATCTTGAGTTCTTATAATAATGCTTATTTTTCTCAGGTTTTTGCATTATTCTGCCACTGTTTTATTTTTGTTTAGTAGTAGGGGATATATTTTCTTTGTCTTGATTGTTGCAGTCTGTTCTGTATCAACAGTGCAAATCTATGAGTATGTGTATTTCAGTTTGTAAATACTGTACAAATTTGAACATAGTGGTAGCAGGATTTACTCCATGCCAAGGTCAGAGCACGTTTGCTGAAGAGGCACCAAATGTTGACGACGTTTTGTCTTCAAGGGTTGAATCATATATTACTTATTTTGTGTATTTGACATTAACTCTTTTCTCCCTTCCACTGACAAATGATTTGTAATGTATGCTGAAGTGTTTTATATCACGCTTCACTAATACATTGTTGCTATGGACATTTGTATGTCACTGTATATATGTACATTGTATCATGATATTTCTTAACTTTCTTTTGAGGGGAGCTACATGTATACCCTCTAATAATACATTACCAATGTGGTAACAAATTTTTTTGAGAGCTTATATCCTATATTTTTCTGAGAAAGCCAGTCAATTATCATAGAAGAAACTCATTTTTGCATTTACAGTTGTATGTGTGTGTATTTTGTGTTATATGAATAATACATAGCATATATTCAACAAGCCCAGATATTTTTGTAATAATTCATAAAGCAGGAGTAAAATCGTTTATCCCTGAAGAATGAAAAGTTTGGATATAATATTCATATGAAAGTTTAAGAATAAACTTTCCTTGTCAAAGACTACTGTGAAATCTCAAAAATTATGACTTGGTGTGATAATTTCTGAATTAGTTATAAAAAAAAAAGTGAAATTCATGTAAGGAATTAAGTCTTGATTACAATTAATTGTAATTACACTGTACAGTCATACAGTAGCAATGAGCTCCATATCAGAGCTTAAAGATCTGTCTGCCAGGGGCCTGTTACATTAAAGAGTTGTGATTGATCGTGTGCTCGATTTATTGAGCATAGCTTCCTGAATTGAATGTAAGATCAATATTGAGCATACAATGTAAGTCCAGTTTCATAAAGACACTTAGCTTGATTTCATTAAAAATCAAACATAACTTTCAGTAGATTGAGCGTTACTAGCGATAAATCGCAAAATTGTGTAAGAAATGTAATTTGTGATTAATAATTATAAATTATGCTCAATCTTTATGAAACAGGCCCCTGATCTGATCATTGAGAAAGTAGTTTGTGTGATGAAGTTTGATAGGATTAAAGGGAAAAAACAACTACATGTAGTCATTAGGTAACATCCTCACACAGTGGTAGCTTGAGGATGGAACACCGTTTGAGAACATGCGGTAGATGAAATAGAAAAATAATGCACATGGAATAGAATGCAAATACTAATTGTACAGTGGGCAGTGATTAGATTGAGATCTGGTGAAAAAAAAGGGTCCTCTTTGGTCATATTATAACAGTTGTATTTTAAGGTACTTAAATGCATTAACTGCTAGGCTCTCAACTGCAATTAACACTTTTCTGTGAAAGTTTCAATCAAGATTGACCACTTCATTTCTCATACTCGTTAAAGCAGTGATGCTGTGGTTTCTTGTTAAACATTATTCTACTAGTGAGCTCTATCTTCTCTATAGTAGTTTATTATCAGAAGATTTCTGAGTTCTACATACACACTGTAGCGGTGTAGACGAGCGTACAGTATGTTTAACTTGTGAATTGTCTGCATAGCAGTCAATTACTTTTGTCATTCGTAATGCATTATATGGTAGGTCTACATTTAGCCTTTTCACAAGGCTTCGTTGCTGAGGGAGGAGACTAACTCACCCCACTGAGCATTGAGATAAACGAGTGGCGCATCCAGGAGGTTTTTTTTTTTTTTTTTTTTTTTTATACCTGCTTTTTTTAAATGCCTCTGCCACAAAGTGTCACTGAAAGTAGTCACATGTTTTTGGGTTGTCGATCCATCCATCTGTCTGTCTGTCTTTCCATCCGTAATCGATGTTGTGGACGGCGTAGCTTAAAAACTTTTTGAGGTATGCTCATCATATTGCTTGGCATATGTAAGCTGTATGTATGAGTGGACAAAGTTGTGCCTAGCAACTTTTGGGTGCACATACATGTACCTTAAAGGTTAAAGGTCTAGGTCAAATCATCAAAATGTTACTTTCTCCACCCATATCTATGCAATGCCTACAGGCATTTTTTTTTTTTTAAATTGAGTGTATGAATGTATTAGCCAATTATAATGAAGATTCTCTCGGGAAAGTTTTGGACCATGGGATCAAAAGTGTAAGGTCAAAGGTCAAGTGGAATATCATTTTTTCATTCTGTCTACATCTCAGAAATGAATCATGATTATTGTGATATTTAGTACCAGTACATATGTGCATGTATTGTCTGACAGTAAACACCCTGGGTATTTTGCAGTCATGGGATCAAAGGTCAAAGATTAAAGGTCAGGATAAAATGCTAAAATTCTACTTCTTAATGCTGACACTACACCTTTTTCTCCTTAACTTGGAGATTACTCAATGCATAAACTTAATAAAACTTGGGATATACATGCAATTCCTGAATACCTGCTATCTTAAACAATTTTGCCATCCATTCGAATGACACCTAGTCCAAAGAAATTTAACACTCACCACATTTGACAGACATGTCATGGTAGTTCCCCCCCCCCCCCACCCCCCTGTTATGTGAAACTGTCATCTCCCATTGTCAAGACATACTCTAGACCTATTGGGAAAACCATGCATTATGGCAGAGGCATACCAGTTGCATAGAAGAGACTATTCTATTTTTCCCCCGTCTCACGACATTCTGAGTAAGTGAAGTATGAATTATTCATGTGTTCATAAGTCAATTCCAGTTGGTATGCTAATGAATCATGTGCCAACACAGGCAGCATTGACAGCTGCCGCAGACAGTGTAGGCTGGACTAAAAAAAGGAGGAAGCTGCTGATATGCATTATGGTCTTATGCATATTGAGTATATATGCTGACGTCATTGCAAGCAAAGCAGTTGCTGATGGGTAGCTACCTTGTTCATAGAAAAATTGACAAGAAACAGGGTTCAAAATATTTAAGAAATTCATGTGTAGTTCCATAAGGCCTCCTGACTGCACCACTCAGTTTTGTGTTCACTCTTTCCCTTGCTGGCTACGAGGTCTTGTGAAAAGGTCTATGGTATTATATGGGTATATTGTAACTCCCTCTTACGGTATGTAAGTGAATTTTTGAGGACCCAACTGTTTATATTCCTTTATTTCACTACAATTAGAAACCTGATACATGTATAACAAGGTAATTGGGATAGTTTATGAGTCTTCTTTTCAACAAGATTTTCATGTATATGATATACATGGAGAAAAGTTCATAAGGATTGGTATCACAAATAATGTTGTCTGCAGTTCAGTGCTGCTCTGCAGTTCAGTGCAGTAAAAAAAAAGTCTTCTGTACGCAATATTTACTTTCCACAAAGTAATGTCAGGTATGTCTATATTATGGATAGGTTTTGCTTATCTACACTGGTATGTAGGCTTGAAATGTATTCCATTTGTATGAAGAATTTGAATTATATGTTAGATAACATATACAAAGCAAGCATCAGTGAATTTGTATGGGTTTTGATATGTGCATTTTGCACCATAATGCACCATGCCTCGGTTACTTTGATAGGGTGTAAACTGCAACAATCTTCGTGTTTGTAAACAAGTGCCAAGATCTGAACCCCCCCCCCCAAATATTGTTTATAACGCTGTATGTCATTATATCCCGCCTTAGTCCACCTTTCGTTTATTTGTGAATGGATGCCTATTTTGAAAACCTAATTGCTGTCTGTGATGATTGGTCAAGATGACCAGAGCAAGATGAGCTACTATGGGTATCTTGATTACAAGTATGAACCTTTGTTTTCCTAGGTGTGAAAGTCGGGGTAAAAAGTTTAGGATTTTTTTGTTTTACTGTTTTTTGTTTGTGGATGAAACAACTGGAAAAACAAAGAATTAATTTTGTGTGACTTAATACCTCCACCAAAAGGCTAACTTTTAATGCAGGTGGAGGTGACTTGTTTCTTCAAAAATTTCTGCCATTAAAAAAAAAAAAAAGATGGGAATGAATTTTAATGAAAATTTAAGGTGGGGTCCTAACTAATGATTTTACGCCAAAAACAAAATTAATCTGCAAAGGAAGGGTGTAAGAAAAATATCTGAACCCTGGATTGTTTTTTCGTTACGACAGATATGTAATAATGAGATGGGGAGAGTTTCAATCTTGACGACGTCTTTACACCTCAAAGAATGTCTATCTTATAAGATGCTTGCTTAAAAAGAAAAGAAAAACAAAGAAAAACAAAATAAAACAAAACAAGGCAACTTTGTAACGAGCATTGACCACTGCCAATTTAATCTTTTGCTTTCTTTTTGTAAAGCGCATTGATTTTTATACTGCATTATATAGTCGCATGATATTTTTTTGGCAAAGAAGCTGCCCTGGCATCAACCTGTACTTTCTAATTCACTTTCAGGTGATTATAACCACTCAGTATTTTGCCTTTTCAATCGCAACAATTATATTGTTATATTTTTGTACAAGATCAAGGACCGCCATTTTTCAGAATCTCAAAATAAAGTGCAAATATAACTTTAAATGTTGAAAATCATTTTTTTTTTAACAAACTTTACTAACCTCATGACATGTGTTTCTATACGCGTAGTATCAGAAAGCAATGCTTGCTGTCTATATATTTGTTTTCTTTTTACATATTGTATTCTATTAAATATATCGATTAGTTTCCCATATTTGGTGTGTTTTCGTATGATTGTGTATAAGTGGTCTTCATGATTATTTCCTGTCCGTGGTCGTGTGATCGAGAGCGTCTTACAGTATGTGACACGAAGCTGGCCGAGGCGTGATGACGAATGTGCGATTATGGGATGTGTGTTAATCTCTCAAGGCTTGAAACAAACATATACAAACCACACACTTATTATGTACACAGAAATCGCCAAACTAGAAACGTGGACAAAGTAGCTTGAAAAAGGAAATCATACATCTGGTGTGTGTCTAGGCTGGCTAACACTGTACTTAGCAGTCATGTTGAGGGGAAATATGGGGGGTGAACATACAACTATAGCATTGCAAATTTTCACCTCGAATAAATGTACCATGGGTCAAATGGAAAAGCTTTATCCAAAGAGACACTGTACCCATACCCCAATTTGCATAAATCCAAATTAATCGGGAAGGGTATAAAAGTACAGTATTTTATCTAGTTTTGGGGATTGAAAAAAAAAAGTAATTGGGACAACGCAAAACAGCAAAATATTGTCCATGATCAAGGGTTATAAGCAGGGGCCGCGGAACGTTTTTCAGTTTGGGGGGGGGGGGGCTGCGGGACCGAAGGGGGTGTCAAGGTCATCCCGCCCCCCCCCCCCCCCCCCCCCCGCGTAGACGCACCGGCGTAGCCACGATAAGTTGTTATGATCTTGGGGGGGGGGGGGGGGGCAGTTACAATGCGATGGAGTGAAGCGACCGAGCCCGAGCGAACGGAGCTAGCGAGAGGGGGAGGGTGTGGGAGGGGGGTGTCCCCCCTCCCACGGTGAGAACTTTTTGCATTTTGATGTTGTAAATGGTGCAATTTGATGCATGTTTTTGCGTGTTTTGTCGACATGAAACGGCCCCACTTGTTAAAGGTAGCAGGATAGTTTATGTGGATTATTATTGAACAATGATTTGCCTATAAAGTGGCAGCATTTAAATAAAGTTCTTGTATTAATTCTAACAATGAATTTCATGAACGCTGTCTGTTAAGCAGTCAAACAGAAAAGGCACGCACACGAGGGTGTACATAGGGGATATCTCTCCTCCCACATGAAGGTAATTTTACATTTTCAGACCTGAAAGTCAGCGATCTGGTGCAAACTTTTGGTGCAATACTTGGATTTTTTTTTCTAGCCCCCCCCCCCCCCAAAAAAAAAAAAAAAAAATGATAATAATGGAAATGTAGGGCTTTTTCTCTCAGGGAAGTCACGGCAAAATCACGGCATTTAGCTCATATTCATCTGTATGTACAAAGTCTAATGAGGTAGAGGGGGAGGGTGTGGGAGGGGGATGCCCCTCCCGCTCGACGGAGCTTTTGCGTTTTTATACCCCGCCAAACGAAGTTTGAAGGGGGTATATAGGAATCAGCGGACGGTCGGGCGGTCGGGCGGTCGGTCGGGCGGTCGGTCGGTCGGGCGGTCGGTCCGTTGCAAATCTTGCGTCGCGAACTACTTCCTCAGTTTTCAACCGATTCCCATAAAACTTGGCACAGATGTGTGCCTTGGGTTGTAGATGTGCAAGACGTATTTTTTGACAGTACCCAAAAGTACGTTGCCATGGTAACGGCATATTATGGGCAAAAATGGGTACAAATCTTGCGTCGCGAACTCCTCCCACAGTTTTTGATCAATTTTTATGAAATTAGGTACAGATGTTCATCTGAATATGTTAATGTGCAAGACACATATTTCCGCAGTGGCAAAAAGTGCGTTGCCATGGTAACGGCATGTTATTGGTAAAATATAGGGCAAAATGCTTCATGGCAAAACTGCTTCATCAGTGTTCTTCCAATTCTCATGGAATTCATATTGAATGTCTGTCTTAGGATATAGGTCAGCATGACACATTTCTTGACAGTGACAAAAAGTATCTTGCCATGGTAACAGCTCACATATTATGAGCGAAAATGATGGAAAATTTTGTGTTGCAAACTACTTCCTCAGTTTTTGCCTAATTTCCATGAAACTTGGTACAGATGTGTGCCTTTGGTTGTAGATGTGCAAGACGCATTTTTCGACAGTACCCAAAAGTACGTTGCCATGGTAACGGCATATTAATGGCAGAAGATCAAGGAAAGATCTTGCGGATTTAACTACTTCCTCAGTTTTTTGACCAAAGCTTATGAAATGTTGTTTTGACCAAAGCTTATGAAATGTTGTTTGGCGGGGGTATAACCAGTCGCTGTAGCGACATTTCTAGTTAGAATTGAAATAAAGCGAAATAAAACGATCGGAATGTAAGTGATAAGTCTTGTGCACTCAGCATTATTCAGAATCTAAAGGGGGGCGACCGCCCCCATCGCTCCCCCCCTTTTTTTTTTGCTACGCCGGTGCTTAGACGGGAACTTTATGTAAGGGCGGAATCTGTGAAAATTCAAATTCATGGGTGTTGTGATTTTTTCCCCGATTTTTTCTTTTTTCCTTCTTTCTTTCTTTTTCTTTTTCTTTCACGAAACAAAAGTGTGTGTGTGTGTGTGGGGGGGGGGGGGGGGGGGCTGCAGCCCCCCCCCCCCCCCCTAGTGATAAGTCTTGTGGCCCCGTTGTGGCGACAAGACGTAGCTGCAAAGGCTCCTGACTAAGAGTGACTTACTAAATTCCCAAATTTATTTTCCTCCTCTTCGGAAGTGCATGGAGTGGTATTCAAACTGCGGGAATTATTTTTAGACCCTGTAAAATTATTGTGCATGATTATGTTTTAAGGTGGTCCCCTAATACATAACTGTATTTGGGATAATTCACATACCAGAATCTTGAGATTGATAATGACCACTACATGTATATGGACGTTTTTTAATGTTAAATGTTCTAATCGACCATGTTAAATGGAAAAACAGTAATTTACATGTACAAGTACGTTTGAGTTGATGTCCCATTCCCAGATGCAACTCAACCGCCATATTATGTTTTTAACGGACTTTGGCGATGCGCATTTTTTTTTTATGACCTTTCAAAATAATGGTCCAAACCACCTGCTGAATAACAGCATTCCTGCACTTGTTTTCCTGATTATGTACGGTGTGTATATGCTATATTCTCTGTGAATCTCTTATTTTCAAAGGAATTACCACTGTTACAGATCATATCTCCATTAGCTCTCGCTCTGAAGCCATTATCCATCATTTTCAATTACAGTCATCCCGTAGTGAGATTACCACATTTATATAATAATAAATAACATGTACTCAGCTTATGTAATTCTGCCTACCAAGCAAGTACAGGTATCATTAAATAACATATACAATGTACTTGGCTTATGTAATTCTGCCTACCAAGCAAGTACATGTATCATTTTTAGCTAGGCAACACGGAAGATTTCGTTATTGAAAAGAGTCCATCTGTTTTAATCCTTTGTAAACTTCAGACTGTAGTTTAAACTTCACTTCTAAACTGGTAACTATGGGCGAAAAACTAAATTTCCATTGTGAAGGGTGAGAAAACTATCTGAACCCTGGATTTTTTTTTTCTTCTGTAAAATGGATTTGTAATAAAGAGATATGGATAGCAAGCTTTGCGAACTTCAATAATCACCTGGTCCGCAGGTATGTACGTGAAAGTTTGTGCACATCTGGTAATCTGGTACATTGGTGTAGAAAATAATCACTTTTGGTGTGTCCATATGAAACGAGCCATTGTGAATAAACTATACCCTCCTTGAGCGTGAATACGAAGACACTACTTCAAGTTTGTGGGTATAAAGTTATGATGGCATTGTGATTTTTATGACATGCACGTCCTCTTTCAGCACCTTTTGTAGATTCGCAAACTACTGACCTTTCACACAGAACTGTCCCAATTCAAATTGTACACAGTTATGCTTTATAACAAAAACAATACTTGGACTGCTGAATACTTACATTTTGTTTCTTGTATGTCTTTTTTCTTTATTCGTATAACTCGCGTATATATCATCTCATCAAAACAGTATAGTTTATTTTATCAACACCGACAGAATATTGTGACATTTCAGGTGCGTATACAAAAACGAGTCATGTGACTATAGATATCTCACAAAATGATATACTGTGGTTTGCATAGTATTTATGAATTTCGACACACAGGAGTTGGCATTTCATACGATATCGTCTTCTCGCAATTATCCTTCACGGCTAGCACAGTGTGTCGACAAGTATCATTAATAGTTGCATGTATTTCTGTGACTTACCAATGATCCCAACCTGATCATGAAGCACCTGCAATTTTTCACCTAATACAAGTTTAATACTTGTCACTTTAATCAGTGCCAACATTATAACAGGTAAATGATTTAAAGAATGTATAAAGAATATTGTATAATTTTCCAATAATGTTTTATTTTAAATACAAGTAAGTCTGTAAATACGCTTGAAACTGGGATCTCAGGGCATTATGCCAACAGACTCTTGACGCCTACAGTGCAGGAATTGTTGATTTCAAAATTTAGCTTATCCAATTCATTTCACTTACTACCTGCGTCCTAAGTTTGAAATTTTGAAAAACGAACAAACAAAATTAATAGCCACTTAACAATACCACTGCAACACCATGCACGACCTGCACCATTTTCAGATTATTGTTTTTCTGAATGCATGATTGCGGTGATGAATCGAGGTTGCTTTCTTACAAGCAATCATTGCTTCCTTTGCGCCAACGTTAAACAAATCAAATTTAATGTGTTCAACATCTATACATAATGCCACGTACAACGGTCGTATAATATAGCTATATGTCATGTGTAGGCTATAATAGTCAGAACCCATAACAACATTCCGTTGATAAATACTGTATTTTATTGCTAGGTGCAAAATATCGAGAAGCTTGGTTGTAAAGGACTTCGGATACGTCCTGGTGGATGTAATAATATGGATGTCGAGAAGCACATTGTGCGATTTCAAGTTCGGTGCTAGTGCTGTTGCTATAGTGCTTTCTCCCAAACAACTGCCTTAAACAGTTAAATCGAGCTCCATCACCGACGGGCAGGGCCCTGTCTTTATAAAAACTTGTGATAGAAATCAATCACAAATCTCTTGAAAGCTGCAATGCAAGTTGCGATTGATTTGGGGACCTATGATTGATTTGAAGTCTTTATAAGACGGGGCCTGATACCGATCATAATTATCGATCTCTAACACTATAGTGTTACTTCACACCACTGTGTGAAGGGCACGGGATTGCGCTGGCACTATACGAAAAAAAAGTGATGACACTTTATTCAATTTAAAAAATGTCTGTTTAGGTTTAGACACAATCCATGATGGGAAGGACGGATTAAAATGCCACAATATTCATCATTTCTATAGAAAAAAACCCCAACAACATACAGTGTACAATTATACACCTTCATTTTGCTCTAAGGATAAGATTAGTAGCTATGTCTACAGTGTTCGTGTATGTTCCACATTATCTATAATACACGTACAATGTGGATCTATTGGATGTGATGGATCTCCCACAGAGCAACGGTAGTTAACACCAACACCGAACTAAAATGACAAATTTGATAATCCCTAGAGGATGGCGTTAGCCGCTGAGGAAAAACATGTAAATTGCCGACAAGAATAGTAGGGCTCGGTTCAGTAGACGACTTTCTGTTTTTTTCAACACCGGGGGGGGGGGGGGGGGCATTTCATGAAGGAACTTGTCGGATAAATTTAATGTCCGACAAGTCAATTATATCCGACAAGTTCAGAGAAATCAGCCAATCAGACTAAAGAATTTCTCAAAACTTGTCGGATATAATTGACTTGTCAGATATTTCATCCGACAAGTTCCTTAATGAAGTGCCCCCGGGTCCAACATTTAAAGCTACCCAAATTACGTCATAATTTTGAGGTCAACCTGCTAATTAACACGGACTGATTCGAACTTCCTACGGGATTATTACTGATGCTGAAATATTTCATGTAATATTTCTAAAAAAGCAACAAGAACCATTCTATGCACTTAATACAATAATATGCTTTTAAACTATGTTTTGCCGAAAAGCGAGTCAATGGTATGATGAAAACATGATGTAATTGACATTTCTTTTCTACAATAATTTTATGCCAAATTGTAAATAACACCCCCACATGAGTGTTTTATCGTAGGCCCTACACTTCAGACACAACACAATCATGGTATCACCAATACTTCAGGTAGTAGGTCCTAATCACAACACTGAATTCAGGGCTCCCAAAAGACGATGACTTTAATGATGAATTATGTTCTTGGTAGGTATGTACACCAGGCTACATGTTGAATTTGTTTATTGGTGTGTATAACGAGTTCAGAAGTAACTAAGCAGTTAGGTCGCGTATCTAGAATTTTTAGAGATGATGTTGTTGAACAGATCTGTCTTTAATACCCACACTTCCAATAACCATGATAACGTTTTTACCTCAGCTTCTTAAATTGCAAAGTTATGGAACATACCGGGAAATAGATATTATATGTAGATGCTAGTAGTAGGAATTAATTTTAAATTAGCTGAAATAAGCACATGCCTTGAAGAAAGAATACATGGTACACTATTTATGTACTCTATTATGACTTACGTATACTTCTCCATCATTTTCATCCATTGGTTGGTGTTACAAGATAAAATATTTGTTTAACAGTAAAACGGACAAAATTTATGAACAAACATTGGACAGAGAGGGAGCGAGAGAGAGAGCACGGGAGATAGAAAACATGCTATAATAGCACAAGGTTAGCCCGAACAAACCAACAAACACATTATACGAACACATATACATTATACAAACACATATACATTATACAAACACATATACATACAGGAACGTAACCTATCAAATATTCCGAATCACCCTGCTATGTTGAATAATTTGCACTACACGAACATGAAAGTTTGGTCGTATCATCATATTTCTTTTTATGTTTGGTATCATTATACCGCTCTCGATCTCTTACCTACAAAGTGTATATACATCACAATAACCTTAAAACGTAGTCGAAGTACAAATCTATGGGCTTCATGGAGCACTCGTTGTTACTATTGTCTAACCATTCGGACTTGATAGTTGTTGTTTTTTAACCAACCAGTGCATATGTCTCAGTAACGCTGAAAACAGATTTATTGGAATTTGCAATCGTCTGAGAATGTCTCCTGCATGGAATTCGTGACAGTGTAACCCTTACGTGGTTTTTATTATGTTGAAATAGAAACGACAAACGAACAGGTGATAAATACCTGGCCAAGAATAATTCTGCCATCATACGTGATGTCTGTCTCATAGCTGAGCCGTACCGACGACACAGGGTTTTACTGTGAATATCACTGAATGTATTCCTGGAATGTGCATCGTTTTCATTTACAAAATCAGGAATATTTGGCACACTGGAAAGTAAATAAAATACAAATCACTTTTTGAGAAAAACAAAACAAAACAAAAACCTCACTCCATTTTTCTAGAAGAGAATGGAACAGACACCATAATATACATCGAATGATTTTTTTTTTTTTTTTCTCCGTGCAATATACTAGTAACATACCGTAATTGCCAGCTGGTATGTTGAAAATATTACCGAGTCTCCGGGAACAACAAATGCTTCTGAGTAAATCTCTGGTCAGGTATAATACGATTTGACAATTTGAGATTGTCAACAATAATGGGCACTCTAGATTACCATCATTTTCTGATGTTCGTGTTTACAGTAACAGCTAAATGACAGTTAATTTAAGCCACCAATGCACACATAATCCAAGGAATTTAACAAAATAAAACTAGATAATTAAATAAATAAAATAGGTTTCAAAATTGATGCTTTCCGTCTGTCAATCTTCTTTCGTAATGGCTAACAAGACGTGATATCTCCGTTTATCAGTCATCTTCAGTGCTTCCTTGTAGAGAGAAGCTGACACGTTTTCGCGCCAGTCCGCCGTTTGCTACTCGCCTCAGGCTGGGTATCTCCACCTTCTCTCTAGGCCCCGTCTCACTCGAAACATTTGAATTGTCATCACCCTGTGACTGTTGAGCCACTGGCGATATTTCACGCAGGTTCTTCAAAATGGAGGCGCCGTTCATTCGTTTCGTGTCGGCATAGATGTGGCCTGGTCCTTTCTGCAAGCTGCAGCCATTGTGATTGGCGTATGTGAGGTTTTCATTGAGGTCGGCTCCTACAGTTCCGCCGCATTGCACTCTGGGTAACACTGCCAAAATATTGCCGAGGGGGAGTCTTGAAATCATACTGACAATTGTTCTCGACATGTCGACGCACAATGTCGAGTTTTCAAGGGCCCATCCAATGACGGACGCATTCAAACACGTCCCTAAGAGAGCCGTGCTGACGTCACAAATTGACCACAGAGCCAGTGTCACTATGACAAGCGCGATTGTCGTAGACACAAAAGCGAAGTACATGATAGATGTCCATACCATTAACAATGCCATATCTAGTATTGTTCTAGATCCTTGATTATCAACACCATCAGTAGAATCAGTTTCACTGAGTTCACATTGTGTTATGACGCCATGTTCCTCCTCCTCCTCCTCCTCATCTTCGCTTTCGACATTGTCATTTGTTTTGATGATGTCGGTAAGGTCGACTTCCTGGGCGTTGGACAGCGTTCTCTCGGTGTCGAGTGTTTTCCTGATGATGTCGAGCCGACGGTATAGCTCTAGAAAGACGGGACGATCTCGGGGATCCATCTGCATGTGGAATCGTGAGAAAGAGGAATGACACAGACGGTGGATAGGTAGGTTTAGTTCGTGGTCAACCTGTTTCATTTAGCTGATGGAGAACAAACAAAGTGGGAGGGAGAAGGATGAGGCTAGAATATGGAGGATCGAGGGGAACACGCATTTTTGGGCCGGGACTGACTGGTGGTCGAGGGAAGAAAGACTAGGAGACTTTCTAGTCTGCTATGGATACGTTCACGTCTCTGCTTGCCGATAATGGCAAGATTTTTACTTGCCGAAAACGGCAAGACGTGGTCCTGACTGACTGGCATTGAAAGATAGCCTTGTTTAGTATTATCACAGGCACTGCCAGTACTTATATCAAATTTATCGAACACTCTATCTCACAACGAAATATTTTTATTACATACATTATCTCCTCACGCCTCAGAAACATCTTTTACAATGTCTTTGCACTTTGCACTCCTTGTTCTTTCAATGAATAAAATATATAAGATTTTTGCACTCAATCTGGTTCCATGAACTCACCGAGCAACAATCCTCAGCAATGTCCAGGAAAGGTTGCGGAATACCAGGACATATCTCTTGAAACAGCTTTAGGTCCAGCCCAAATTTCTACAAGAAGGAGAAGGAGAAAGAGAGAGGTGACCACATATATCAGAAGAACAAAACAAACAAACAAACAAACAAACAAACAAGCAAAAAATAAAACTGAAGGCAGGTACGCCATCTTACCTTGCGCAACAACAGTCTGAGATGATATCATTTTGAAGACAACGCATTTCGTGGTGGACAAAGAAGATAATACATTAGCAGTTTGGATTATATGTTATTTGACGAGTTTTATTGCAAAACGAGCTTACTCCATTCTTGTTAAGCCGATATATTTGTGAATAAGAAAAATAATAAGAAAATAAAGGACATCTTCAATCATAACTTCTAGGATATTCCTTGTTATGTCACAAGTGAGGTATTACCGGTAAGGTTTACTATATACTCTATCAGATGATGGACTTACTTTGAAATTTTAAATATGGCGCTTAGCTCATTTTGCAATAAAACTCTTCATTTGTTTGCGTTCATACACTCTGCATTTCGAAGACGAACTTTGTGACAAACAGCATGCAGTAGGTACGTAACAGGGGATGACGATAGAAGGCTGCAGACAGCCCATGTACATTTGTATTAGGTCATTTTAAACCCTCTCACAGTCGATCTTGCGTAGTAGGAATTTATGCAGAGCGCCATCTACTGCCAAAGATTTGCTTGCTACTTAAAAGGGCGCTTTTAAATCAAAGGGAACTTTGGGCCAAGATAAAGTTAGTTTGAAAGAAAAGAGGAAAATATTTATTTAGCATAGAAATGAAAACAGTCAAATAATAATTCGGGCAGTTATGAAATTGGGGAGTTTTGCTAATCAGTGCCAGACAGTTCTCTGACAGTGATGTAAATGTGCTGATGAATGAGCTGATGAATTCATCACCTCACGATTCCAAAAGCCTCGAGAGACTGATGTTTCAGACAGGGCAAGGTTTTCGTCTTACCCCTGTTCTAGGGAGATAGTCCGGGCAAGCCGATATCCTGGCAACAATCTCACACACTACGATGCCGAATGAGAAGACATCAACTTGTCTGGTGTATTCCTCGCCTCGTAACATCTCGGGGGCCATCCAGTACGCCGCACCGACCACCGACATCTTGCGAGGTATGTCCATGCAGGCCGAAGGCATAAGGTTTGGAGCCGAGAGGTCCGGTTCGGCCCACTCAGATTCGTCGCCTGCATCGGGCGTTCGGGGCGAGTTCGGTGGTGGGTTTGGCATTACACCGAGGACACGAGCAAGCCCGAAATCGGTGAGAACGGCCTGGAGAACGTTGTTCGGTTTTTGTCGGATCAGACAATTCTAAAATCGGAATAAAGACAACATTAGAAGGTCGTCAAATGATTCGTCACTTTCATTCTCACGAACTCCACGACAAAATAGATTTTTGAGATTAATATGTTTAGACCTAAAATATGACAGAACCATAGATCATCTGCCAAGAATCAATTTCGTGATGTTGTTCACATTTAATCCTCATAGGAGGAGGAATGAAATTACGAGAAAGAGGGAAAAACTGCAAAAAAAAAGCAAGATTACAAAATAAAAAATTATGTTTGTCTTTGAAGTGAAAAGAAAGATGAGAAAGAACGACGAAGTCAAGAAGTAGGGAGAGGCAGAAGAACAAAGAAAGAAGGAACAAAAGAAGACAGAAATGATAGCAGATCAGCGGAAACAGGAGATGAGGAAGAAGAGAAGAAGGAAGAGAAAACAAGGATAAAGGAAAGGAAGATGACCAGGAAACAAACATTACCCCTGATGTGAGGTCGCGATGACAGATGTTCTGCGAATGAAGGTAGGTCATCCCACGAGCGATGTCTGTTGCCACGTCACCTTTCTGTCGCCATGACAACGCAAAGTTTGTGTCCGCCAGGATGTCCGTTAGTGCCCCGCCCGACACGTACTGCAGAAGATGTAGGGACAATGTATGATGTCGCGTTCAAGAGACCTTCAACCACACAAATTATGGTATTCAGAAAATTTGATGGACACCTTTTTTAAGTTAAAGATGGAAGCTGGTAATAATGATTACAGATATCATCATCATATGCTCACAACTACCTTTTTATCATTCTAATTACAATATACCTTGCTATCATAAACATTGCCATCATGGTTATTGCCATCGGATATTATGGTAATTGTTATCGTTATAATTTCGGCTTGATTCTATAGAGTTACAAAGCGTCTCTTCATCATGACATGATGAATGAAGACCGCTACACCTATTAGAGCATCATCAATGAAAAGAGTGTGAAAACCTCGGACATACATTACATTTTTTTTTGTACAGATCAACTAATTTCAAGCGCGACCACAATATCATGACATGAATGCATCAATATCTATATAATTACCTCCAAAACGGGATGAATATGTCCGTCCTTGACACAAGCCCCCATGTACCTGTTCATAGAAAGGATGCGAAAAAAGAACATAACCTTTGGAATAAGAATGAAAAGACGATTGGTGATATGCAGCTACTGTCATCCCCCCTTTTTTTTTCTTTACTTTGGCAACACATAGGTAAAAGATCGTATTCGGACCATTCTGAAATCACATTTAGCTATGTAAGTGGGTCTATTTTTGTTTCTCTAGTCACGGTTACTATGGTTACGAGAAAGGCACCGTTGATGCATGAAATCATCCCCAATTTGGAAGATACCAGAAAGCTTTCCGTAATTACTATGGCTTATAACACATGCGTGCGGTTACTGTTACTAAATGTACTAGTAATATTTTTTATGTAAATTGGTTGTCAGGCATTTCACCACAGCTGTCTCTTGGCCGTCTTGTTTTCAAAGAATCTTTCCTTCTTGCCTTTCATCATCCGTTTCTTATCCTTTTACCATGATATCTTTGTGTGAATCAGTGTGAAATCAAACGAGAACCTTTGACGCTGCTACGAGTTATTTTCTCACTCCAGTCGTTGCCAGTGACACTCACTCCAGTGACATCGAGGTTTTGATCCATGAACATACCTGACAACATTCGGATGCTGGAGTTTGTTGAGCAGCTCGAGTTCCTGAATCATCTTGTGTTGGTTGGCGCGCCAAATCTGCTGCTTCCCAACCTTCACCACCATCACCCGCCCGTCGGACTTGTGGCGGATCTGGAGAGAAAACATCAGACACAAAAAAGATGGATGACTGTAAACGCCATACAATTTAAATCTATTTTCTTTTCGTGGGCAATGTGTGATGCTACGAATTCGAGAATTGGTCATTTAGCAGATTATCCCAATCAGTGTTGTCTTCACCATCTAAATCGTCTCTGCATACCACTGTCGGTCACAAAGGGAAGATAGAAGTGGAGTAATCATTGATTCCTATTACATAAACAACGTTATACAAAATAAAAATTGCCTTTCGCCCTCTCGTGGCCAGAAAACATCAGGCTAACAAGGGGGGGGGTGGGGTTCAGAAGATTGTCTATTCCTATGCGCGTGAGTCCTAAGGGTGAGGGAGGGATGTGTTTGTCTGTGTGTGTGCCCGGGAAGGGGGGGGGGGGGTAATCTTTATTGAAGGCGTTTAATAAATCGCGACCCATTTTTGCTTATTCAATGCCACAATCATGCGGACCATTGATCCTTGAAGTTCCGTCGCATGCAAGGGAAAGTCTCGGGGCAATTCATTATTCAGAAGATTATCATTAAATAAATGATCATTTAGCCGTGAACAAGATCATTTCCTGCAGTGTAATTTCACGGAATGATTTAACATAAGGCAAATTGATGGACGATGCAATTTATAAATTATCAATCAGTCCATACATTTTTTTCCCCATTATTCATCCACCCATCGATCCATTCTCTTTTTCCAACTCGTTCTCAGGCTGTCTTGCCACTTCTCTGTGGCGTTTTCTTTCTGTTTTCTTCTTATATACTATAACTATATTCTGTATATGCGTCAGATCTTCCCATCTGTGCCCTTTCGTTCTTTTTCTTTCTTTTTTGTCCAAAGCCTCTTTCCTCCTTTTTTCACTCTTCTCTCTCATTAATGATTATCCTTCTGGGAGTCTGGATGTTGTTTTTATTGCTGTTGATTTCCCCATGGAAAATGACCCACTGGCCATTTCAGTAGTTTGGAATTGGAGTAACTACGTCTGGGAACTTATTCTGGACTGCATGAGGCTAGTGGCTATCATACCAACATACATACACCCCCTTCTATTCGGAACATGCTGAGTGGCTCTGTTTTCTCTTAACTCATCATCCCACAACATATTATTAGCTTGTTGAAAGACTGTGAAAACAAATCCATTTTATATTGCGTTTTAATATCACAACGACACGCAAACGGGTAATCCGTTCAAGCTTTTATGCGACATGAGAATTATTCTCAAATTCAGCTTTGATGCACTGAACGTGTTGAATACCTTGCATCTAATTCTTTCAACATTCACATTTCAAATTCCTCGACCACTGCATCCCATCAAAAACTTACAGATTACAATATGAATGCATTTTAGCATGTTACTGCCGCCGAATATAACTTATAATGTTGACAATTCCTGACATAGTTCAAAGTATTATCAAGAATCTCATGTCTTTTTTAATCATTGCAATATTTCTGTTTCAATTGGAGGGAATAGAGAGCATATATGCTCCAGAAAACTTATATGTGCAATATTCCAGTCACACGTGACTTGTACTCAATACATGAACTTTCGAGTTCTATGTGTGATGAAATTGAGTGCCAAGAAGATATACTTCCCGCCTCCTCTTTCAATGGGAAAGTTAAAGTCAGATGCGACGTACAGTGTCCTCTGATTAACCTTACTCTCCCCATGATGTAGTCGAGAGGAGGATGTGTTTGTTGTTATGGACACCATTCTCGGAAGAGACTGGCATCGCAGACAGCGAATAGGAGAAGAGCTGAAAAGTGGGGCGATTGATCGATTATAAAGCCTTAGAGAGAGGACCGAGTGTCGTCTGCCCCTTTGGGATTCCTTTCCCATACAAACCTCCATCATGAACTCCGCTGAATACTCGTGTGGAGTCACCGAGGTAATCGCGATCATTTTTCAGTTTTATTTGCCCGTTAAGTTCCCGCCTCTTCCAGTCTCTCCACACCGACGTACAGTTTTCCATTCGTGTTTCCTTGTCGTGGTGTAAATTGGAGCTTGATTTATGTCGTGAAACGATCTTGTGCGACGTGCCATATCTTCCCCGCATTTTGTTACATATGCAGTTGTTTAATTCAGTTCATATCAATGAATTTCTCCTTTTTCCTGTTAAAATGGCGTTATTGGTGACAATTTATAACTCGTCGTACAAGCAATTGGCACTTGTATCGACTCGCATGAGCAGATATTCCTTTAAATATTTACTTTAAAAAAATTGCGACGGCTATCTGAAGAAACAATGACGATCCATTCAATGTTTCAAACGTATTACTTTTACTCCTTCTCCATCAGTATCTTTACTAGCTTCTTCTTGTTCTTCCCTTCTCCTTTGTCCTTGTAATTCTTTCATTTGTCCTCCTGCTCCTTATCAACATCATTGTCATCATCGTCATCCTCATCATCAACAACTTCTTTTTGTTCTTATCTTCTTCTTCTTTTTTTCCGTGTTTCTTTCATTTCTCTCTTTAAATGAGCAACTGGCTCATGTAAGTGATATTAATTGAAATCCTATACAATTTAAGCTGGTCATAACAGAGATAGGCGCAGAGCCTATGACAAGCAAAAAACAGTGGTATCTTAAAGATTGGTGCATTTTCGAATGATGAGAGAACGGTGCAGAAAGACGTACGTGCCAGAGAGTAGAATGAAATGTATACATCTAACCTCAGCCCTGGATATCAAGTCACAGGATGTATGGAGATCTTGGGGAAATCCGGGTCCTTCCATCTCTCATTCTGGTTCATTTTTTATTTGTGTTTTCACTGAAGATACATGAGCGAGGAGAGACAGTGCGCGAAAGAGAGAGAAGAGGGGGGGGGGGGGGAGATGGTAACTACTGGTAGTTGAGAGAAAGAGGAAAGGCTTTGCCATTAATTTTGGCTTTATTTGTTTGTTTGTTTTTTAATCTTCTTTTCTATTTTTCCCCATTGTCCATTGCTCTGCCAGGAAAATAGAACTTGTAGAAGGGGAGGGAGGAATGTAGGATTACATACCTTTGGATCAATAAAAGATATGTTAGGGTTTTTTTTTTTTTTTTACATTTTTAAAGCTGTATCAAAGTATGTTCTGCCAGGTTCTTAATGCACGATGGGTTAATCATTTTGAAAAGTGTGTGCTATATCATCATTACCAACGCCATACCCAGGTATTATAATCATTCATATAGGTGTATATAGGATACGATTAGTTTGTTATTCCGAATGTTTGTTATTCCGAAAATGAAATAAGGTTCGTTATTCCGAAGATTTGTTAATACAAAATGCAATGTAGTTTGTTATTCCGATATTCCGAAGGTTATTCGTTGATCAGAAAAAAAAAAAGTATGTTACTCCAAAGGTTCATTAACCCGAAAACGACATAAGGTTTGAAATTTCAAAGTTTGTTAGTACGCACCTTCTTTTCTTTTCTTTTTTTTTTTTCTTTTTTTAGCGTTTTCGGATTAAGGAACCTTCGGCATAACGAATCTTGCTGTTTGTTTTGTTTTGTTTTTTGTTTGTTTGTTTGTTCGTTTTAATAGAATTTGGGATTAACGAAACTTCGGATTAACTAGCATCACCTAGTTAATACTTATTTAATAATGTATACCCCTCGCAGGATTCGAAACCAGTTTCTGTTTCCAAGATGTCCACTGCCCCATCCACTATACCCAAGTGTTACTTTGGACAAAAGGAACACACCCCTATAAAAAATAAAAAAAGAAGACTAATATGCTACGTCTTGTCATACAAACGTAAATCATGCACTGATGGAGTAGATAAACAAAAATAGAATTACAGCTTCACTGTCTCTTGTAGTTCTGTACGCCTTGATTATGCTGTAATCATATCATTCAGCCAAATTGGTTGAAATTTCGTCTTTTTGTTCTCGCACATTCCCTGAGTGCAAAGGTCCGGCAGAAACACCGATCAGCTCTGAGAGGATTAAGATGTGGGAAAAGGAGCTAACCAAAATAGTGCAACACATTGTAACCAAAATACTGCAACACATTGTAATCAAAATGGCTATTGGTATCAAAAAGTGCAAACGACCCCTGTAAACCTCTCATTATTCACATTGCGTATGAGTTAGTGGCCATCAAATTGCGATGTATTGCGATATATTGTGCGGCCCTTTTAATTTGGGACTATTTTTTTTCTTTTTAATTTCAGGGTTTATACGTAAGCATCAATTTAATTTGTAGTTAATGACCTCAATTCAAGCCCACAGTGCATGCAATTGTCCCGGGTGTTGATTACAAAAGTGTAACTACCGCTTACCGAATACCCATCCGCAACAATATATTTAAATGATTTACCCGAAAGAGTCGTGACATTTTTTTTTTCGCACACAATATTACGTGATGGTGTAAAGGATTGACAGTTTGTTTAAAAAAAAAAAAAAAAAAGCTTCATGATCGAGTGATTCATTCGTCGAATTTGGTACGTAAAGATTCAACCCTGCATGGAAAATTAAAAAAAAAAAATAAAATCTCAAAGAAATGAAACGACAGGACAGGTCTGAGGTTCACAACATTTATTCTCTGGAGGCATAGTCAATGCTATAAACAGTCCATGTTTTACCTTGTATTATAGTAAATTGGTAATTAATTTCCTACAAATTGATACGAAATGGGCAAGAAAACAGTGAAGAAGATTGCCATCATTATAGCAAGGCTTCATGGCTTGGCCGACGGTACAACCCCAATGAATTAAATGAACAAAAGGAATATCAAAATTTACATTTTCATTACTTCACCTTATACATTACATTCCGAAGGGAAAGGCGCGCATTATCATGAAATTGCACATATTCCCTGTTTCTACAGGGAAGTATCACAGAACAAGTGTTTGGGAGTGTGATTTATAGGTTGTAATTGTTAACCACCGAATTTGTGTAAGAATGTACCTAATCACGTGTGCGCGCGTGCATCGTACTGCCCCCAATAAGACGCCAAAGTCGTCCAAATAACACCACACTTCGTCTAAAGATGATGAATTGCTTTCAAAACGGCGACTTTGGAATTTTGATGATGTAAATTCTCGCATTTCAGTCCATTTCATTTTTTTTTCTACACTTTGAAAATTTTACCACCGTCTTCATGAGAGCTTGCTTTTTTGGTTCTGTTTCTGCGACTTTTCATCAGGTGTAAAACAGGAAAGACATGTGTACAACATAATGTGTTACTATTGGTGGTATCAGGTCTATTACAATATTAAGCATACCCAAAAATGCTGAAGGTATATAAACACCATTATTCATCTATTTGTTTACTTATCTATTCATCTATTTATTCAGCTTTATTCAAGAATAGAACATGATAGTTACGTTCAGGGCCTAAAGGCCTTCTTTTCAAGTGAGCCCTGTTACAAATACCACATATTGCGAGTAAAAACCACATACAACAGCAACAAAAGAGAAAGTAATGATGAGAAACCAACAAGATGTGATATCTATATAAGTAAAAAAGATGCAAAATTGTTAAATTACAATTTTCGTTCTCTATTTACCACTATTCAGAAATCTTCCTGATATAAATGGGTACACACACATTTGTGTGTGTGTGTGTGTGTGTGTGTGTGTGTGTGTGTGTGCAGGCAAGAAAAGGGAAGAAAATACAATCGATTGGCTCCATTTCACGCAAGATGATGTTGATGAGAATCAAAAAATGCCAAGGGCAGAAAATATCTGATGATCTATTATTGCTGACATTAAGGCTGTAGACTGGAAGAGACATCTGTTTGCGAGTGAAGGGCATAGACTGGATCCATTCAGACAGGTGACCTTATCACAGGGCTCTGTCGGATTGATATTGCAATTGAACTGAGAAAGATCAAGGGGGGGGGAAGGGGGAGAAGGAGCGAGCTCATTGTGTGCATGTATTGTGTGCGTGTGTGCGTGTATGTGTTGTGCGTGGAGGCGGTATAGGCAGGCAGTAATATACTGTGAAATATTTTCAAATTGCTAGTTTGTTTTCATTAAGATGATTCCACTGCAGAGTCACTGAAAATTGGCTCCGAATTGGAGCTCTAAATGGAGACTCGTAGCTCCACTCAAATCAATCAAGCTTTGGTTGTATCATTGATTTATGGACATGATCCTTCGACATTTTAAATTAATGCTTTCAAAAAGAAAACCACACAAAAAAAAAATGCATGAATTACCAATGTAAAACACCATGAGCTGGAAACATTATTTAGTAATAAAATCAAGTATTATTTTGCTGTTGCATATTATTCATCCAAGCGATTGCACTTCCAAATTTGAATAAAAATATTGCTCCTGCATTAATTTTATCCTTTTGGTCATTGATCTTCGAATAGACCTATAATAACATTCGTTGTCTATCTTAAATGCAAGCTTGCTTTTTAATCGTAATTCAGTCCCTATACATATAATTTCTGTGCTTGCATGGGTATAAATCTGTACATTCTGTAGCTAACATTTTAGTCTTGTTAGAGTCAACCGAAAGTAGGTCAAACTTTATTTCGTGCACATGATTGCACTTATCGAAGTTTACTATTATTTGTATTCGTTTATTGCTTGGTATCATAGTAAGTAAACTGATATGCTAAAATTATCATCGTGATTTCACCTAACAGTTGGACATGGATGAGTTCCGCCAAAGCAGTCACTATGATACATACACGGCTCATGTGTTGGAGCACGACACTTAAGTCTTTAAGAACCACTGCTATACCATTGCTATTGTGTATCGTACTCTTCCAGTTGATTACGAAAGAGTTAATGTACAATTAGACCCCTGAATCAAGGAGCGCGATTGACCTATGTGTATGGTGAGATGTTACTTATCCTCATGCACAGACGTTAATGCAAGGTTTATAGCTTATAAGGGATACTCCACTGCGCTCCAGACGATATTGACGAGCAAACATGATATGAAGCGTAACATATGGGAATAGAGTAACTTAGCAGCACCGCAGATAAATAAAACAAAAATCATTTTGCTCGAAATACATGCTTTGAAAGAAATATACCGTGGTGCCTCTGTGACGTAATATCAAAATCCTCCAATCAGCTAAACAGATGCTCTCAATTAATCAGAGAAAATAAAGCCAACATCATCTTTGCCATTATTCCAAAGCGTAAGATAGCACCCGAGCGCCTGATAGAATTCAGGGTTTGCAACCCCGTAATATCGGTTGAACATCGTGATGAAAATGTCTTGACGTTGTTGTTGTTTTCATTGTTTCTGTGTGTGACGGTGACGGTGACATAATAATTATTATTATCATAATCATTATTTCATCAAATTTTATTCATCCACGATGACTTAGATCCCGTCAGAAGAATGATAATGTAGTTTTGTGTAATCAGGGGAAAAGGTATTGTAAGATGTATTCTGATGGGACAACCTGACAAAGTTTTATTGACCCATCATGGGTCTGATCTATTCGAAGTTAGTTTCTCGACAAACTATACAAGATGCAGGCTCATTGTTAGGAAATGCCAATATCGAGAGTAACACCGACGAGTGAGGATTGTTAGGTCGTCAAAGTTTTTGACGTCATAGATGAATTAACCAATAACACTTCGTCAGAAGCCGAACTTGGCAATGATCGTCACATCGGAACAAGATAAGCTGCAGTGTCATGCAAATTCCCCAAATTGCGTTTGACATCCACGCGGTGATCATGACCGATTGTGACAGGCAGATCATGGGCCTGAATATGTGGAGATTACTATTGGATTTTAGAGAGATTTGTACGAGATACTAGCAGGTAAAAAGGAAGCATGATACGGGAATCTAGCATATTTCAGAGGATAAACAGTCCCTCGTTTCGCGTAAACAGGAAAAGCGCACCAGGCACGTCCCTCGAGAAAAACTAGTGTCCGAGGGTAAGATTATCCCTCACTGAAAGCAAGATGGCGGAATGATGGCGGGGCAGCGACCAGCCGAGACGTAAATAAACCACCGCTTTTTCTCCAGGGTGTCACTGGAAACTCGGATCGCCTTGCACGGCTGCAGACGACAGGAAGAGACTGAGATTTATCTCCCTTTCAAGTTTTCCCGCCCATACGTACCTGCCTTGGCCAAGTTCAAGTGCCTCGACAAAGTGAACAACAGCAGAGATGAGTGTGTGGGATTTCGGTCCTACTACACCGTCTACTTTAAGAAAACAGGATTCACTTGTTGCAGTGAACTGTTGGAATGATGGGAGACCGTGTTATCTCTCCATTTTATAATTAACTTCATACATCTAGTAAATTAGACGCGCATATCAAAATCGAAGAAAAGGGAGTAAAATCCGCGCGTCTGTACTGTTGTTTGTTTTTTAAGGAACGACCTTGATTTATCTAAAACAGACACACAAAGACATATTGAAGGTATGTAGTTGAAAATTCACCAATCTGACTTTTAGAACGCATACCAATCAAGCAATTCAACTGCACTAACAATTTGTATCTCCTTTGGAATAATATTTGTAAACGTATCATAATCATCATACTTTCTTCAATAAAGTGCAGACAATATTATGCGTGGCATGATTTCAACATTGTAAGTGCAGTGGTAGATCGTAGCGGAGAAAACGTGGGGTGATGTGCTCATTACGACTGTGCATTATACCATCAATGACATGTGTGATTAGAACATGCACCATCATTCCAATCTTGCGTGCTGACAGCGAAATGGCGACGCACGTGCGTCATCTGATCGCGGTTGTTGTCACGCATCAACATCAGATCTGCAGACGAAGTGAGCAGGAGAGATCCAACGTGCTGCACAATGTCTCCTTCATGTGACCCTGGGATTAATGTTTGTCTGTCTGTCTGTCTGTCTGTCTCACTCTCATCAAGTAAATAGTCTTGGATCAGAACTTTCTGTATTATTGTCCCCCAACTCAACTACATCCTCTGCCGTGGCATGGCATAATAATAATGATGAATACAGTTGTGCTCTGCGAAACAATGCAGACAATGGTGTAGATTTTGTGATGCACATTAGGCGTTTTCACATCAGCCCGATGTTTCGAAATAGCGCGCTATTTTCTGACTTGGGAAATTAAAGGGACTGTACAGTACTGGTTGAGGTAGGGATTCATGTTTTGAACATTCCTAAGTGAGATAATGAAAAGTCTCTTATGAAAAATAAAAGAGCATGTAATTTAAGAAGGATTCAACGTTTATTTGATGAAAATTGGTTTTCAAATGGCTGAGATATCCAAAAAAGTGCTAATAATTAAAGGCGACATGCCCCAACTTTATTAGTATCTCTTTGTTTCACCTTGTTTTTTGATATCTCAGCCATTTCAAAACCGATTTTCATCGAATAAACTTTTGATACCCCTTAGAACTGCATGCTCTTTGACATCTCATAGAGTGGTTTCTGAATATCTCACAAAACGTTAAAAGCTAAATCTTCACCTCGACCAGAACTGTACACACCCTTTAACCCGATCACGAAATAGCGCGCTAATTGATCGAGAAAATTTCTCGAGTCCAACTCGGGAAATTTCCGAAATAGCAGGATAATTAATGCGAACTAGCGCGCTATTTGATAATGTTCGGGCTGATGTGAATAGAAAATGAAATAGCGCGCTAATTTGCGATCGCGAAAAATATCTCGAGCTTGGAATTTTATCGGGCTGATGTGAAAACGCCTAGTGATGCACAAATAAAATCTTGATATTGAAATTGCGGTACCCATATAACGTCTGTTCCGCAGCCCGAAAACATGCATGGAACATTTTTCCTTGTTTATTCGATAGTAAGTATGGTCCACAACTATATATTGAACACAAACTTGAGGAGGTCAATTCCGGGTTTGACTCAGGGTGATTCAGAAAGAGTTGATTCAACACGAGTGATGGGAATCAACAGTAATGAACACCTCTTAAGGCAAACGAATTAACGATCCATTTTCAAAGGTGGTGTAAGTATTTTCACGGTGGGGCATAGTTAGTACTAAAATGAGAATTTGAAGTGAGCAAATAAAATATTACCGCAACAAAAATGAACATTGATCTTGTCTTGATATAACATGAGATTATTTGCTGTGATCGTGATCGTTATGTGATCAACCTTTCCATCTTCTCCAAAGACATTAATTGTCACATTCGCACACTATGTTCACAACGCGATTTTTTCAACTACATTGTATACTAAAAGCCACAGAGCTGGGTACAAACACGTTTGTTTGTTTGTTTGTTTGTTTGTTTGTGTTTTTTTTTAACCAGCTATATGCGTTGGATTCCCACTATAAAGGTACTAACATATCATGTTGCATATTGTCAATAGTTTTCTATACACATATATTGTTCTGCTTTATTCTTGCATTTCATGAAATTATATTGGAATAATCTTGCCATTTAATAATTTCAGTCTTGTCATGATATTGCAACTGCTGCCATATTATATCAGAAAATGGATATTGTAAACAAGGTGCATATTGTAATTATCATGAACGATTAAAAAAAAGAAATACACAAACACACACATACAAACACACCCACAGAGAGAGAGAGAGAGAGAGAGAGAGAGGACACCGTCTTCAGAGACAGAGAAACAACAGCCTAGGAAATTGATGGCCCAAAGTATGCATATTAAAAAAACAAAACACCAAAATCTACAGTCTTGATTCACACTTCAGCTGGGAAAGAGGGATCATTCTGTGTGACATAAAAAAAAAAACACACAACCAGCAACTTACTTTGATGTGAGCCTGCTGAGTCTATGATAATCATGTGCTTGAAAAAAAAAAAAAGCGTGTGGGGGCATTTTAAGTGTATGTGAGAATGTTGTGTGCCAGGTGTGTTTGTTAGTCATGTATGTGCGAATGTGTTTGTGGCATGTGTGTGTGTGTGTGTGTAAAGAGTGCAAGAAAATGCATAATGATATACCGCAGTATGAGACAATGAGTAACCAGGAAGCCACTACCGCAGAACATAGTGCTGTAGAATCTTTCGGCCTTGATTTGTAAAGTGTCGAGTCCTTTGAATTTGACAGGATGATGTGACATTTGTCACGTCGCCGCGCAGACGACACACGGAAACGAAAGTGAATTCTTCAGGGCGGGAAAAATCCAGGAGAGTACCAGGGAGTCTTTAAAGGCAAGAATCTTCCGTTCCCCCCATACCCTGAATACGAAGGAAACGAAAATCTTTAATTCCTTAGTAATGAACATTTACCCTCAAATAAGCGTTTTATTCTTCTTTAAATTATGAAGTCAGAGACAGAAGAAGAACAAAAGACAAATTTTCGGTGAAAAGAATTGCAAGTTTCACTAACATTTAACTGTACATAAAACAAGGTCTCCATACATCACAATAAAATCATTGTGGTAACGTGATTATTTTTTCCCCCTTTTACTGGTATCTTTACCCCTCTTAATTGCACATATGAAAATATAAAGTGAATTTTCATGTATCTTTAGAAAAAAAGAAATGACATTTATTAGGTTGTAAATAGAGTAAACAATGTTTTTGACGATATTCTAAGCAAATTTGTTTTTCTTCACAAATGTGTTGCTCTTTTAGGAACATTCAGTGAGTGGAACTCGATGGACCCTACGCATAATTATGACGTCATAGAAGACAGTTCTTCACCTCTCCGTACGATGTCATGTTAATTATAGATCACGGACAGATACTACAAAATAATGATCCCCAATTTACTAAGTGATTTGTCAGTTTTCGCTTGAAATGTCATTGTTCTATTGTTGTAACGGCCATATTATAGTAACATACCTCCCTGCCTGACATACACGTTAGACATTGTCTAAATTTGAAGTTTCGTTACATTATCACAGTGAACTTATCATTAATCAAGGAACGATATGAAAACACGCACCCTCGAGTCTGTACGACTTTACTCGATGGGATCTGCTTTTGTTTGTTGTTTTTTTCTTCACATGGCAGACGTAGCCAGTATGAAGGACAAATGTCAGCAATTACTGAAAGTTTCACGTCTTCGTGTGCGGTTAAACCACATGGGACTTTCCAGGCGTCTTGGAAATGCATCGTTCAATGTGTTATGTTTGTCACGTTCAAAGTTATACGGTATGTCGTCGGTGAGAGAACATTTACTGGTATTTTGACCTCTCGCAGCTACAAGCCATGAAGCAAATGCTGGTATACTGTAACATCAATGCCGACTTCTCAGGGTTGTTTTAGTTCCACCCCACAGCCTTCGTATACAATGCTAAGGTCAGTGGTACTATCGGATTTGACAATTTTCAACAAACATGGCACGGGCTATAAAAGGTGATCAATTTCCACATAAATCCCGTAAAGTCATCATTTTACCCTAACGCTTTCTTGGATCCGACAAGCGTAGCTCTCTTTTCTCCATGCACCATAGGCCTGAACCATACCCGATGGATCTGTCTGATTACATCAGGGGCAATCAAATCGTTACAAGGGGGGGGGGGGGGAGGGGGAGGGGTCCCGTCGTCGTAAAAACACTAACATAAACAAAAATGCCAAAAACATGTATTGCGACTACATGTATTCTCAAACCTGCCACCCACCATTCGGCTCTGCTGCGTGTGATAAACTAAATAATAATGAGAGTAACTTGAAAGCATTAAGCAAGATAACAGCTTTGACAACACTTTATAAGACATCCTGAAAGATGTCATCTGCCGGTACATGGCAGCTGTGAAGGAAGTAAGTAATGTCGACTATAAGAAGCATTACGTCAGTCCAATGAAGCTTCCTCTCCAATTACACGATTTTATGTAAGTGCCACTATGAAATGCACAAAAATAAAATCTGGGGAAAAAATGAATGAATGAACCATTCGTTTATCACATGTCACGACAACAGCAATGAAAGTCAACCTAAATGTTTTGCGGTCATACCAGCGACAGTCATTGGTATACGTACTGTATTTTAAAGTTCAATATCAATCGTCAATCGAAAGCAGTGATAAACTTCACAATCAATACACTCTGATGACTTCTCGGTAGGCTCAACCTTACAAATTAACTTCATCTTATGGATATACTCTGTCAACTAGAGGCTTTTGTTGTTGTTTTTTTGTGTGTTTTGGTATAATGATACAACTGGAATAAATGTACTTCTGATTATTGTCAATATAGGTATTCGTCCTTCATTAATCAACGATGTCCGTGGTGAGCAGATCAATCATGATGGTCTTTATCTTCTAGAGCCAAACCTTGCAAAGCACATTGAATCTTCCCTGGGAGGGATACCCGTGGAACGTTATACTTCATTTCTACCAATTTACGACTAAACGCAAAAGCAGGGTGTTCAATGAACAACGTCCAGGCGCCTCTTATAAAGACAACAAGGGCGCTACGAAAGCGCTTCGCGAAAATCCCACTCGGCTGATATCACTCTCATTCTCCCGCCAATAAAGCGATCCTATTCCTGAGCCATTTTAGCGAGGGATGTACGGCGATCAATATACTGCCCAAGGTTGTTTTTATCAGGGAAACTGCCGGTAGGTGTCGTCACTTCCTAACGTGGATCGCACCAGAGGTCTACTCGACTTTTAGGGGTTGAGACAGCTGCGACTACAAACTATACAGTTTGAGAGGCTACAGTTTTTGCCCAATCAAGACCTTTTCAACAACAACCACAAAAAAAAAAGTAGCAACCGAGGTGTCTTCCACCAGTGACGTCACAGTTGTGTGGCCAGACAAAGTCTTTTGAGCCCCAGCTCCCCATGCAAAAAGAAAAAGAAGCAAGCAAGCAACCAAACAAGTAAAAACGGCCCGTTAACGATTGCCCCGTCACTGTACACGCATGCTAACCTGGAAACATTAAACTGAACATTACTTGAATATGAGACCATTTTGAAGCAAATAATTTTCACAAAACAATAGATATATAATGTACTCTTAAATGAATCCCACAAGGATTGGAACAATCATCCTCCAGCATTCCCACCGATTCCCACTGATCAGTTACTAGCCATCCGAACATGGTGCGGACTTGTAGCGTACGATAAACTATCATGATCACATCTCATGCAGTATCAAAGGCAGACCTGACCAAGTTGACAAATTCACTTCAGTTGGAATCACCCTAGCGCATCGGTCATCAGAACGAAGAGAAGTATTCTGACCTTGTCATAGCGAGCGGACGATATTAATTCGGCTCCGGTAATGACATTAGCGGATTAGGGAGCGTACAGGATGTATCCAAAATTACTCTCATTTCCTGTCAGATTAGAGAACATGCGTTTGAAGAAGCCAGATTTCTCATCCCACCATATTTAGGGGCGTTTGGAAATCCGTGACCCTGGATACAATGTGACATCATCTTTTCAATGCTCTTTGGACAGATTGTGAATTTTGTTAATATTGCAATCCCCTTTCTGCCTCTCCCATAATTAATTTCTTTGCAAATATACCAAAAGTAGAACTGCAGAACTGCCGATCACACACTATCTGCAATATCTCTACCAAATTTAGCGCTGGAATTCGATCGAAAATAATAGGAACCAATTAGATTGATCGGTTATATTATTGTATCATTAATGTCACAAATCTGTTGACACCGTGAAAATAGCTCTTTTAATCAAGAAACAATGATAAAAGATAGAAAGACGAAAAACGTGCGAAAGACAGCGAGAAAGGGGGGGGGGTTGTATTTCGTCAAGAGCACTCACGTACAAAATATCGAGACAAGCGGCATCGTTCTATTCTGTATCAAACTCCAGAAAATTAATGTGAAGGAGTACGCGCATCACTTTCTCACTCAAAATTTGCAATTCATCTGGTGATGGCTTTCTAGGCATGAATATATTTTTTCTTGTCTGCTTCCTTCAAGTCAAATGCCGTCAGCATCGCTTGGTTCGGCTTGAAAACATTCTGTTCTTGGTAAGCACAGCGTGCATGCTTCCTGCATAATGAAAATGCCAGGCGCCATAATAAATAGCTCTACATGAGTTACTGAAGCTATGTACCATGCGGCTGCACGTACACTGTATAGTGATGAAAAAACTGATGTCATGCCTACTTACATGCATTTTTATAACGTATCAACAAAATTAATCATCGAACACTGTCGAAGCGTCGAAAACGCGATAGTGGATGCAATTAAGCGGCTGACTATGGTGATAAAGGAAAAAAGGGGAGGGGTGCTAGGAGCGAAGATTTCAGAGCAAAGGGGGTTTTGTTTCTCTTGTTGTATTAAGGCCAGTATACTTCAAATCTTTCCCTTGATCAATGAAAATTTGCATTAGATGTAAAAGAAAACATTACATGAATGAAAGATTGACACAAAACCAGACACCAGCTCTTCTAAAACTGATTATTAACATTCATGACAAAGGCAAATTATAACAAACCACCAAAAAGGGGGAAAAACCCAAAGCTATATCTATATTAATAATGAACCAAAACCGCCACGTCAATTCAATTTGAACAAAGTCACCGACCCCTTTCCTGTAGAAGAAGAAGAAGAAGAAGAAGAAGAAGAAGAAGAAGAAGAAGAAGAAGAAGAAGAAGAAAAAGATCGAGAAGAAGGAGAAGTTGTTTAGGGAGAAGAACGTGGACAAAGGCAACCACAAGACCAAGAGAAAATGTGAAGCACATCCAATCGTCGATGCAAGTGTCAAGTCATGCTGCATCTTCCTAGCAAAACAAATCTCTCACCAAGGGTTTGCGGGTTAGCCTTCCGTCGACCTGACGGAAATTCGGGGATTATACCCCTCTGAAAGAAGGGTCCGGGTTCAGCTGCTGTTCAGGGTACCGGGAATGGGGGGTACGCGGAGCCGCGGAAGTTGAAAACTTTTTTTTTTTTTGGGGGGGGGGGGTGTTGTGGGTTTCTTCTTTGCAGAAACAAACTTGAGATGAATAATTCGTCTGATATTTCGGGCAGAAGCTGACTCTCTCTCTCTCTCTCTACTTTCAGCAGAATTGTGGTAAACAGGAAAAGAGAGGAGCAACTTACCGAGGGGCATGTAGGAATCGTAAGTGGGTCACGGGTGTACAGGTGGAGGGAAGAGAGCTTGGGGGTGGAGGGGATGAGAAGGGAGGGGGTGGTGGAGAGGGGAAGCTGATGAAAGCAAGGAACATGGGGCGATCTTTCAGTCACAAATAACAAAAACCCGACAAGACGGAGAGGACTCAAACACATGAATGTTCTCTACATTTTCTTTTTCCCTGTATCATGATTTTTCTTTTAACTTGTACTTTGAATTCATTGCGCAGTGTTTATCATAATTACATACGATGTCATTGTATGCAAGAACTTGTATAACGGCCAATGGCTGAGCATTTTACTGCAATCAAACGCGTTGAATGAAATGAAATTTAAAATTGCCACCATCAACATCACCATAATAGTAACAGTTACACTATAATGATGTGAATAATAATAGTGACAAAATACAAACATCATGATCGTTCTTATTATGATTTGAATATTGGCGTTTATTCTGCCAAGATTACGCCTTTTAAGAATAGGAAAAATCGGAAAAGGTGTTCATCGTCTATCTATTAGGCACGAATTTGAACGTTTAATTACTCTGTAGCTTTTTAGTATTAACTGTTTTCTACAAAACAGCAAAAGAGAAAAACAACGTCATCTTTTAACGTGTAAACAACCATGAGTGGGATGAGTAAGCCCATAGAACGTTGAGGAAAAGTTCGTACACATTTTGAGTTGTACTAATACGAAATGTCCTTCGTCGCCTTTTGTGAGGAACACATCGTTTGGTGAGTCCAAAAACAGATCTGGAACGTTTGCCATTTATGGTACATTCTTTTTCTTCTTAATTCCGCTTCAATCCCACAGAAGTTTCGACTTCAATGACTTCAGTATGAGTTATAGACAAAAAACTTTTTTTCGAAAGAAGAACTGCACTGTGTGATAGCATACAGCGTCCAATCTGAGTAGATTCCTAGCAGACCTGCCTCATTTAAACTTCCCCTGGTAGCGAGGAAATGCGTTCAACAACAACAACAACAAAAACAACAACAACAACAACAACAACAACAACACCCTTATGGAAAGAACACAGTTTTACCACACCATGTAACACAGTGTGCAACACAGTGTGGCACACAGTGTCGAACACAGTGTGGAACACAATGTGTAACACAGTGTCGAACACATGTGTTTAATATGTGATTTTGGGACGTGTGGTAACACTGTGTATTTACCACAGTGTGAAACACAGCGTCAGCACACTGTGCAACACATGGTCCAAAACACATATTAAAAACACTGTGAATCAAACCACAGTCTTACACACTATGACCATAGGGTTATAACCACATAGTCCATTACACTGTGGTAGTCACCACATAATCCACCACACTATGGTATTCACCACATAGTCTACCACACTATGGCAGTCACCACGTAGTCCACCACACTATGGTATTCACCACATAGTCTACCACACTGTGGCAGTCACCACGTAGTCCACCACGGTACAATGTGGTAGTCACCACATAGTCATCAAATGTATCTAATACCACATAGTCATCAGATGTATCAATTTTGTAATGCATGAAGGCACGGTTACTGACTAGATAACACTGTTACTGAATATGAAATTACCTTTTCATAACAAAATTTATGACATTGGTATAACATAACATTATTAGACAATAGTTCACAGGAAATCCCATCACAAATACTTCGAATTTAGAAGTATTTTATGAATTTTCTCAAATTTAGGTTGCTTTTTATAAATATTCATGAGCTATGCAAAGTCTGTACCACAGGAATACCACAGGAATACCACAGTGTTACCACAGGAATACCACAGTGTCACCACAAGAATACCACAGTGTCACCACAGGAATACCACAGGAATACCGCATGAAGTATCACATTCTCTACCTCAGCACTCCCACTTGAGTGTAACAACATTATGGACACAGGAGTACACATTGATTATTTCAATTTATACCACACTGTGTGTTTAGTATGCCAAGTATGTGGAGATGATGCAGGTGAATGATCTGAAACCCACAAAGTGACAACACCGAGCACAGGGTTTACACATAGTTCAATATATACCACACTGTGGTAAGTCTGTGTGGATTATGTGGTAAATGAATGATCTGAAATTCCACAGTGTAACAAAACTATCAACACAGGGTTTACACATAGTTAAAAATATGCCACACTGTGTCAAACAGGAATCACAGTGTGTTCAGTATGTGATCTATGTGGGGATTATGTGGTAAAACACTTAAACTGAAATACCAGACTGTGGTAGCATTATGAACACAGGGTTTACACATAGTTCAATATATACCGCACTGTGGTATTTGTGTGTCACTCTGTGTTCAGGATGCCAATAATGTGGTACACTATGTGATCTCAAATCTCACACCGTGACAACGCTGTGACCACATGGTTAGCACATTGTTTACACATAGTCAACTATGTGAACACACTGTCGTAACACTATACCACACTGTGGTATATGTGTGCCACTCTGTGTTCGGTATGCCAATTATGTGGTACACTATGTGATCTCAAATACCACACTGTGACAACACTGTGACCACATGGTTAACACATTGTTTACACATAGTCAATTATGTGAACACACTGTGGTAACACTGTGTTTGTTCCATAAGGGCAGCGGCAGCAGCAACAACTACAACATCAACAATGGAGAATGGGAACAATGACTATCACAACTGCTACCACCACCACCACTACTACTACTACTACACTATTGACCCCTCCTTCTCCTCCTACTACTACTACTATACTACTACTATATACTACATGTACTACTACTACTACTACTACTTCTACTATACTACATGTACTACTACTACTACTACTACTTCTACTATACTACTACTACTACTACTACTACTACTACTATACTACTACTACTACTACTTACTACTACTATACTACTACTACTACATGTACTACTACTACTACTACTACTACTACTACTACTTCTGATAGTACTACACTACTTCCACAACAACAACAACTACTACTACTGAACTTCCTCCCAATTTATCGATTGGAAGATGTGTTTCATGCCCATTTTATGAGCAGGCATCTAATTTATTTGCTATTAATGAATGGCGAATAACGTCAAGTAACAGAATAAGCCGAATGTGATTTTCAACAAGCATGTCTCGAGCGAAATTAACCCGCTAGTCATGAGTATACTCAGGCAGGTGTCTATGGGAAATGCGTGGTTAGCAAAAGCAGCTCGTCGTCAAAGGCGGTTAACGGATTAAACTTTTGTGGAGCAAAGTCGACTTGATTTTCTTTTCTTTTCTTTTTTTTTGACAAGATGAAGTGCCATTTTGACATGATGCTCTGGTTTGTGTTTGTGGATAAAATATGCAATGGGAACAAAACCGTGACTGCTCGTGACTGCTAACGTCTACAAGTTGTTCTCCTTCAGTACGTTCGGTCTCCCCTGACAACAGTTGTCATGGCTACGAACACCCTGGATTGAACGTTAACCAAAGGTATTCATCTCAGCACGTGTCTTACCAAGTGTCTACTGTCCTTTGTGCTGTCTACCTCAACACTTTCATCAGTACAGACTACTTCCTTCCTTTGACCCACTGAGGAGTGATTTTCCAAATATTGAACGAAACAAACAAACAAACACAAACAAACACACAAACAAACAATCGCAAGTTTTATACAACTATAATAGCAGTCACCAATAAGATTTTAATAGGGCGAATATTAACTTCAAAGAGCATCGACGATTACAGACTGATTTTCAGCAAGAGTGCAAATGAGAATGACGCTATTTTTCATATGTAAGTAGGCCTAGCTATAACCTCAACTTGTCTGATGCCATATGTGTGTGTGTGTGTGTGTGTGTGTGTGTGTTTGTGTGTGTGTGTGTGTGTGTTCTAACTGGTGAGACACTCTTTCATTGTCTGAATTTGAGCTGACATCAAAGCATGCGAAATAGAAATACATGTAGTTATTGTACTTTAAGTGGCAATACAACAGGAAGACGCCATCATCGGAGAAATAGCCACTCGGTGGGCGGTAGCGGCGCCCTTTATGCACTCGAGTCTCGTTATTAAGACTGACCTTCCCTTTGAAATGACCGGCTGATTAAGCATCGCGTAAACAGTGACACGGTGACCGTATCATGACGTGCGAACGACGAAAGGGGAAACAATAATTTATCATGTCACATCTGAGATTTCAGCCAATATCAACGTGAACATCACAAGCGGTGGAAAGGATGGGGGGGGGGGGGGGCTTTCCAAACTGTGGAAACCTTGACCGTTATTAGAGTTAGGTGCAGAAAATGAGCTGCATTCCTAGAACCGTGCTCCTGTTAATGGCAGGTGTAGAATCATTAAAAATGCCAGACAACATCCCCACAGGCAACGATGGAGAGAGATTAAGTGATACTTTGAAGATTAACTCCACACGGTATTCCAGATGGACATGTAATATATGGACATGGGCCATTACCAAAGGACATGGATATCAAATCATTATTTTGGAACGGCTGTGGAAGAATGTCGGGCCTTTGGCCGAGCCCAGAATGCTGCGTTTGTGCAAGGAGCTAATAGCTCCTTGGTTTGTGTGCTTGTATACGTGTGTAAGACCAGGGAGGTGGCCTCCCTGGTAAGACTGTGTGCCCCGAGAGTTGGTGCCAGTGCAGAAACTTATGAACGAGTGTGCAGGGTTGATGGTGTCTTGTGTGTGTATATGTGTTTGTTTGTTTGTTTATGTGTGAATGTTAGCAGATGTTTAGATTTTATGCAATATTTAAGTACAGTGTCGGTGTGTGTGTGTGTGTGTTGTGTGTGTGTATGTGTCGAAAATAACGGATTATGCGAAGACAGTATGTATCCATGTTTGGAATATTTGAAATTTATATGTATTTTCCGTATGTTAGCATTCTAGCACAGATGTTCAAGTAGCTTGAATGGAAATTCTCAACAAACACCAGTCTGACGAATAGCGAAATATTAACGAAATATAATGATCACGTGGTGATGAGTGAGAAACGTGTAGGCGCAGTGTTCGTTTCATTCACTGTCGCGTACCACGCACGCAACATCTCTTCAGGATTTTAGACCATATGGATGTTGCTGTACTCGAAGGCCAACGCCCTCATTAAGTTTGCACAAAACACAGGTGGTCATCAATTCCTATTATTGTGTTGTGCTTGGTATCACAAAAAAGACACCCACGTGGAAAACTACAGCAAAAACAGGTAACAAAAAGGGAGACGTGCTATTGGCGAGGAAACACTACCTGTTGTGAACGTTAGATGTTCTTGTTCCCTTATTAGAACAAAGCAAAACAGCATCCTTTACACCAGCAGGAACTGGCGCCATTTTCAATGATTTTTATACAGTATGATGATGACATCACGATATCCCTATGCAGGACGTTAATGAGCACGTGAAAATGCTTACTTTCGGGCAAAATTCGTGTTGTGAGGTTTGTAACACGGAATGAAAATGACCGACTTTTCTGAAGTAATCTATCAAGATTACATGATAGTGCACTTCAATAACTCCGGCATGACAAAGGGAAAAATGAATAATGACGGCCCTCAGCGAGTGTTTTAGTTAAAAAAATTAAGCGTGATTGTAAGGTATGCTGTACAAGAATAAGGTTCAAAAAAGAAGAAGATTATAACACACACACACGCACGCACACAAACATACAAACACACACGTCAATCGTTAATTGCATTTTTGCGTCCATTCATTTAGCATGTTTAGCAGACTTCAAAATGGCGCTCCTATATACGTAGCATTGTGCACTAATACGGTAGGTATAATAGGAATAGCAAATGCCTTCGGAGCATTGTCTGGTGTAGAAACAACTGTCTTCAGTCCCAACCATTGTGTTTTACTAAACTGCCTGAAGATTTGGATTTGTCATCCCAACAGGCGACTGGGATCCACCATCAGTACGTACACTAATGGCAATCCCACACCTACACTGTGAAGACGCTATTACTACGACACTTACCACTCCCGCCAAACCACGACACATCCAATTAAAGGAGAATTCCGGATGATTTTCAGACTTTTACATTTGAACAATATTGGTTACAAGTCTATTTATACTGGGTACAGCGTTTCAGAATTTATAATGATTGCGATGAAGAATAAGAATCAATGTTTTCATAATAAAAAAAAAAACAATGAACAAGGAATATGACATAGCAGCTTCACCATAATGAATGGGGGCTCAAAGAAGTACATGTAGAACAAAAGAAGAAAGCATACATATAATTCTGCACAGGTTAACTTGTCAAGCAAGCAGTATTGTAATGGAATCGTACATTGTTTTTTTTTTTTTCACATGAAATTAATTATGTGAGCCTCACTACGTTATCATCATTGTTCGGTGTATTTTTTTTTCTTCAAAGTGTTGTTTTTTTTTTCTCCTCAAGGACCATAATAAATTCCATAAATCTATACATGGAGCTGTCGATTTATGTACTAGTGTCTTATTATGTGAAACTATAAAATCGTGTGGGCTTCCAAGAGCACGAACAAAACGTTCTTTTCCAAGAGTAGGTCTTAAGGGCACCTCGAAAAAAAAAAAATCTGAAAGGACCTGTCTACATAGCAGCACGTTTGATTTGTTCATGCACCGGAACACTTGCATTTCACGCTTATTGCTCCTGAACTTTTGTGTGTAGGGGCCCGTGTGTGTGTGTGTGTGTGTGTGTGTGTGCGTATGATTGTGTGGCAAATAAACATGTATGACACACTGAGTACAGCAAACCTCATGCTGTTCCTTTTGTTGAAAAGTGTATTGAAATCTTGCAAATTGTAAATAAAGGTGCATGGCTATTATAGGGGGTATGAAAATAGAATAGAAAAGCAACGAAATAGTCAAGTCCCAGTCAATAAAATATCCTGGCATTCAACTTACTCTGCATTCTTCACACATCCAGCAAAGGTCAAAAGTCATCTTATAAGTTCTAGGTCTGTTCTTTGGTGTGTATGTGCAGGGAGGTGAGACAAACTCACCTCCCTGGTATGTGTGAGTGTGTGTGTTCCTGTGCGTGGAGATGGCTGAGTAGATTCGTTGTAAATAAAGGCAATAATTTGGTACTGGCGTCTCTATCTCTCACTCCATTACCTTTTGTAGAATTATCAATCATCTTCTATTATTTTGTTGAATGCCACGATGGAGGTCTTGTTCACAGTGTACAACATGTGATACCACCTTAAATGACCTCTGTCTGTTATTCTTGATATGTATTTTTACTTCAATCAGTCATAATTCTCATCAAAATAAGAGGGGGAATTTTTAGGTCAAATTATCTGTTGGCTGCGGGTCATAGACGAAGCAAAACAGATACTGACATCTGCATGAATACACTCATTCTTTGAAACGTGCAAAGCTAAAAGACTATTCTCTGAGTACAGTCTGTTCCACATCAACATAATGACAAATAAACAATGAAGAAAAAAAGAAACACCCAAGTTGATATCAGCTTTTACAAGCATTATCTTAGAGTGTGACAACGACTTTTGCATGGTTTACGGCTCTTAAACAAGCAACACTTCAAACAGTGTCTGGGGTCAATTGTTCTAGAGGTCATTTTCACAAAAATCACTTGTTGTTTATTCATTCTGTATCCGTAAGCAGCACGGGACGATTATAATCATCGAGCTAATACTTGCGTTGTTTTCTTTTTTTTCAGTATCTTTATTTGCTAACGCTGTTTTCTTCCATTGCGTTCAATTTACATTCAACGTGAGCTATTCGTACGACAGAGCAAGCGCAAATCCGCTGGCAGTGTGTGAACTGGCGCCTCTACGCTTCACACATTATGAACCTGAAAACGACAATCTTTATTATACTCAGTATAGTTACGGCTAGTCTGTTAATAACAATTGCAGGTGCTTTGAGAAGTTCTCCTTACTAAAAATCCAAGTTCCCTTACCAACAATCGACCACATACATGACACAAGGACTTTAAACAGCAGGCATAGAGGCTCTTGGCAATAATCGCTCATTATATGATGTATGATCAAATACACAACGACAATTTTCCTATACGGAAAAAAATGTTTTGTTTCCCATACGCTTCCTTATTTCTATCTCAGTACAACGGTCTCTCTAATTTTGATGACTTTTTTAAAGACGCTTCAAAGATTGCAAGTTTATCGTCGAACTTCATGAAATATTTGAATAAGCATATCTACTCCGTAATCCCCAGTTCATGGTAAATGTAATCAAAGGAAAAAATGATGTAGAATATTTCTATGACCAGGGCCTATTCACACTGTTCTGCGACTTCTGCCGATAAAAAAGACAGTAGTACCGTGTGTGGCACAATTTGAAAGCTGGTTATTAACCTGAACAATCGCAAAGAATTCTTATGTTGATTTCTTCGAAATTGAGTATGATCTCGAACACTCACTTTCAATCTTTATTTTCTTATTAAGTTTATCGTCGATCACAAAATGTGTTACCCTCGTTTGCGCCTTTCCCTTTCAGAATGTGCATCAGTATGCCCCCCCCAAAAAAAACCAACAACACACACACACCCACACACACCCACCCACACACACACACACACACTTTAATACACACACACACACACACACACTTTAATACCAGGGCGATGTGATGTACAGTATGATGGATCGTTCTCCTTTGAGAATACAGACACTGTCTCTTGTACAACATCCACGGATGGTATTACCCCCCTGACGAATAAATCGCCGCAGCTGCGTCAAACTGTAAGTCATCAGGAAATGGATCGTTATTTTCAAACGACTTTGGTTATTATAATTTCTCTCTTTACCTTTCATGTCACAATATCTACACGTCTTCGTGGAGGAATGTGTACGATATAAATAGGGTCAAGTGCATCATCTAAAATTCCTGGACCAGCGATAATCAGTTCTTCTCCCGAATGATATGTTATTTCTCTTGTCTCACACTGCATTTTCATGACAAGGAGCATCCCACCATTTAAAAAAGAAATACAAACATTTGCCTAACGAAACGAATTCAAAGTATCATTTTCCACACAGCAGACATCTGCTCTATCTCAAGCCCAAAATATCATTCATCTAATACGAGTGTTTAGCAAGATATACACTCTTCAAACCGATGGACGAACGTTGACCATGACGAGCCATAATAGAATCAGATCAAAGTCTGACTGAAGACATGATATGCTATCGCACCATGTATTCAAGGATTGTTTGAGTTTTTTTTTAATGTGCGTGAGTGTGAGCGCGCACGTGTGTCCTATGTGTGTGTTTGTGTGCCTGAAATGTGTAACATCGGTAGCTGAAACCTTTGTTTGCGAAATAATGATAAACAGAAAAGTTCAAACTGAAATCTTTGCATGGCGCCACTGACCCAACACAGTCACGAGTTGCAACGAGGTCGTCTGCCGTCGACATAGATGGCTAATTGACAGTGGGATTTGAGTCTCATCAAGACGTATACATGTGACAAAATTGATTAGAACTAAACTCACTCTGAATTCTCCCTATTATACAGAACAAATTAATCAAACTTGCCGTGATATAATGTCTTCATGTCCGTTTACCCTCTTGAACAACGCTTACTCTTCTCATGCACCGCCAAAAAAAAAAAAAATAATAATAATAATAATACCACCCTGAAGCATTTTCAATACTCAGCCAAAAAACACCGACAGTTAGTTGACTAATCGCAGTAATGACATGACAAGGTCAAAAACTACATTCTAATTAGTCAATTATGAAAAGCAATTAAGTGCTCACGGCTAAGAACTGATTATCGTGAGTTAATGTCACCGAGTGCTAAGATGACTAAAATGCTTGGTCTGCTTTATATTTCAAGGAAGATTTTAAAAAATGGTTCTAACCTTGTAGACATCTGCAAAGAATCCTTCCCCGATCTTCTCCGCGTCGAAGTCGTCCCAGAAAGCCAGCAGACCCACGGCAGCTCGCAGAGCATAGCAGCTGCTTCCTGGTCTCGGCTCCGGGCTACGCCTGGGGGACAGCGGCGGCATCGAGTCGGGGTCGTCCACGTGCACGTGCAGGCGAGGGTGGTTTGAAACCGGCGAGTCAGCGGCGGGCTCGCAGTCGGCCAGGGATGTGCGACCACCACCCGAGTCCCCGGCCTCTACTCCAAGACCCACAGGGCGCATCGTTATCAGAATTCGCAGGACAGAAGTCCGTTCGACTTCGAAATCATGTCAGCGATGTATCGTCCTTGTACTGTGACTAGCTCACGTCTGGCGCTCTACTGGAAGATACCATTTCCATCCACCTGTAAGAATCGAGACATACAATGTATATTAATGGACTTTAATCCCATCGAACAATTAAGTTATGCATGGGTACTATTAGCTGGTGTGCCGCGCAGGTGGTGTCGGTGATAAATAAAAACAATCTTGCATAATTACTCTGCGGAGGCGAGGGTACGTAAACGTGCACAAACAGTGAATTCATGGCGACCGAATGCAGACACCTGGAATGTTCTTGCAATACCTCGCTGGCGTTGGAAGTACAAAATGGCGACCATTGTCATTAGGTTGATTTCCTATATTCCATAGGGGTAAACGCATAGTACGCCATCAAAGACATAGCCAAACACCCACACACACACACGTAACATAATAAAAGCATGCTGAGACATTCCAAGGCGTCAATTTGATGAATTGCATATCCTCGGGCCAGACCAAAAACTCCACCAGGGTGTAACAGTTCACCCCACCCCCATTATATGAAGAGTCGATCTAAGTTTATATTATGATGTCACGTGTACACTGTCTAAACCCCGTCTGCTAACCCACTCCCTCCCCCCCCCCCATTCTTTACTCCTAAATACCACTTTTGTGACGAGTTGAGATCAAAATCTCCTCGCTCTGCTTTCAGTATTTGACAGATCTTGCGGCAGATTAAAATAATGTTGCTGATATGAACAAAGATATTTTATAGATTAAAAAAAAAAGTAGGACGAGGTCAAATCGCCTTGATATCAGCAGAAAATTCGGGTGGGGGGGGGGGGGCTGTCACCACACGGCTCACGAAACTATAACCGGACTTAAATGGGGATGGAGTTGAAAAGCGACTTTTATCAATGTTCATCAGCAGACCCGTGTATCAACATATTGCTGCACCTCTGGGAGTTTATGTTCAGTGCGTGCCGAACATGACAATAAATTATTTGACAGCAATCCATAGATATTGCGTGTGTATGGCTATTTCGGGCTCAAATGTCTCGTAATTCTCTACATAAAATTGAGCGGTATTCTGTAATTATTGTTTTAATATAGTGCATGTTAGATCTATACATAATCTATACACAAAAGCAGGCATGCACGCACACCCACATATTACAGTCATGATAGTATACCCACATCTTACATTCATAGAGAAGTACAAATTAACTCACGCGTAATGATAACAATTATATTTCTGATATCTCTTTTCAGTATGAAAACACACACACACACACACACACAAACACACACGCACACACACACACACACACACACACACACACACACACACACTCTCTCCATGATTATTGCTGGTCTTAGCAGCATCTAGCTCCATCCAATCATGCTTAGAGCTATAATGTACCGAACATCGCTCGACAGTGATGATGCTAAGAGAGGAAGACCATGCAGTATGTACGTCAGCCTAGATTTGGAAGATCAACAACGCTCAGATGATACTCTGTTGCCATGGTAACAACTTTCACGTTGCTAAGTAGATAAGGAGAGGATAGGGCGACGTCCCAACTCTTGTGACTCATGGAGGAAGAGGTGTTGAAAGAAAGACAACGTTGGAGAGAGAAGGGCAGAAAGAGACAGAGAGAGACAGAGAGAGGCAGTTAGATCGAGACGGGGGCGCAATCCCCTGACAAGGCTTCGTGAAGTGTGGAAATGTTGGAAGGGAAACGCAAATGTTTGTTTTAATTTCGAACATCAATCAGATGTTCATCTCGCAGAGCGATGTGCCCAAGTGCCTTACGTACCCATAAGCCATATACCACGTGACTGAGTCTCATGAGCGAAATGCGTAGCCAGGCATCATCCCCGAATTCCCTTCTGAAGGAGGTACGTCAGCCTAGCGGTCAATGCCCCAAGACGTTACACACGATCATATAAGTGTTGGTAGGTAGATATATACGTTTCGTATCATCTCCCACGCCCATATCTACTTGACAGGAGAGGGAGAGAGGGGCATACCTTATATAGGGAAAGAGGAAAGCAAGAAACACGCACTGAATGTTCATAAAAAAGGGAAATCACCGTCATACCATAGGCTAGTCATGTGTCTGCATCATGCTATTTCAGATGAATTTAACGCAAAGCAGCCTGGAAGAATGAAATAACAAAAGGTTGAAATGTGGCTTTGTGTAAACACTATAAGGAAGCGACTGTACCGAGGAACTTGAAAGAAGTGGAGGAAAATTAGTGGAGTGATCGCGATCGGTTCTACAGTCTGTCCCCATCAATAACTCTTTGTACGACAGCAATAGTGCCAGCTTAAAGTTCATCTCAAAGTCAGATGCCTTCTTCCTTAACTGTCAATAACAGACAATGCTTGGAGTATACAGAATTGGGTCACTGCTGTCTTTAAGAAGAATGATCTTCAAACGCACACGCATCAGTGCCTGAACTCGATGAGACTTAGCACCCTAAATCGATGCAGTATAGTCCAAACTAACTCTTTAAGCAAGGACAATAAGACAAAGGGGCAGAATCTGAAGTGAAACTTCGCGGGGTGCCCTGGCCTTATGGTCATTTCCCACACTGCGCAAGGAATTCAAGACAAGATTCTTCCAAAAGGGAGAAGAAAAGGCTAGGCTGACGAGGATAGCGAATGGCGTTTCTCATTCAAAATTGAGCATATATGTTTGTTGTTGTTGCTGTGATTTTGATTTTCATGACATTTTAAGACACCTCGATACATGATTAGTCTCGCTCAAGCCGCTCTGACGTGTCAGATATCCATAAGAATCACAGACACGAAGCCCTGTCAAAAGTCTTGTGGTGCTCCTTCCCGTGCACCTTTCAGGTCACTAACTAAACACAATAGCAACAACCCGGTTGGTCCTCGACCTTTGTACGATGACAAAGATGCCATGATTGTTTACGATAGGTTGCTCCATTGACACTTCTCATCGCGTAAGTGTATGGATATGATACACTTCTGATAAAGGATGTTATTCCCTGTTTATTTACTCATCTTCGGATTTTTACCAACGACTGTTTTTTTTTTCCAGAACGTATATAGAAAAACAAACAAACATACAGACAAACAAACAAAGACCATGTAAAGTGAAATTCACTATCGTAATCAATCGTAATTCTTCGATGAAGTAGCCAACGTCAAATCAATGTTCCATTGCTTTCTGCAGTAGTTGTTGTTGTTATCATCGTATGCATCACTCGCTGTGTTGAAACAATGAAATACAATGTAGGAAAAAACACTGAAATATAATTTCATGCCAAAGTGGAAAGAGAAATAGTACGCTTTTGAAGGAGAGCTAAATTCGACTGCACTGTAAGCCCTAGTTAAGAAACAATTCAAGGAATTTAACATCTAAATTCTAGCTTGTTGTCAAAGTTTGGGCAAATGTTTAAAAGCTCTTTCGCTTAAAAATTGTGGCGTGACGGAGATTTTCCTAGTGTGGAATAAAAGCTGCTCCGAATGTTTATGCGTACACTGATCCGGAACAATCCAACTATGGTGTTGCTCGTATTCAACATCACTGAGCGTTCCGACTTCATAAATTGCTGTTCTTAGTGCATTTTTGTCTTGCACATCTCCCTTGAAAATATTGCCCGGAAATTTACCTCTACCTCCATCTTAAGTATTTTCGAACATTATTTGCTACCTAACACGACCTGTGTGTGTGTTTTCATTTCTTGCAATAATACCTTTCTAACAGCTCTGAAATGAATTCAAGTTTATTTGATGAAAATTGGTTTTGAAATGGCTGAAGATCCAAAAACAAAGAGGTTTTAATAAAAGGTGGGACCCAATCTTTCATTAACACCACTTTGTTTTACTTTTTTCGGATATCTCAGTCATTTCAAAACCGATTTTCATCAAATAAACTTCGAAATCCTCTTACAATTATATGCTCTTGAGTATTTCATCGCAGCGATTTCTACTGATCTCGCAATAAGTTAAAATCTGAATCCCCCATCTAAACTAAAACTAACCATCACTTTGAGAAATTATTCTTGTTTGCAAATCTCACAAGGAAAGCAGACCAACCAACAAACAAACACGCAAGTGCCCATATCATTATTACCCCATTCCTTTCACCATAATTACAACCGACATTACCTAAAATTGCTAAAAGCTTACGCGTCAACTCTTCAAGAGTTGTAGCAGAAGAGCTCTTTAAATCATCAAAGAGAAAACTCAACATTCCGAAGGTCAAAGACAAAATAAACGAGCGGCTGACCTAGAAAGCTTGATGCAACACGGAAGTCATCGATTTTTTATGCCAACGCAATTAAGCGAGATGGCTATTATCCGTGATGCACGTTTCCAATTAACTATAGTATGTCATAATCGTTAGACTTTAAATTCATCCCATTAAACAACGCGCTCGTGAAGATTGCCTATACATGGAGATGATGAAACGCACGTACCACTTTCGGCATGTTTCAATTTAAAGACACTTTCTTACACTGCGATTTCTTAATTTCATCAAGTGAAAATGCTGGACTTTGCAGACTGATGATACTCAAATTGATGAAGATCCCTCAAACATAAAGAGGGTTATCAATTGTCACTGCAAAGAAATCCATGAACAAACATCACCGTTTATCAGTAAACCTTTACCGAAAGGGTTTATCCTAACGCTATTTTTTTGTTTGTTTATTAGACATTAAATTCAGTATAGTAAATTCGGTCGCTCAACGATTTTTACGTTTTTGCAGTATCCAACTATCACTTTCAAGAGTAACATCAAAAGAGTCAGTGTAGTACAATATCAGAGACAATGAAATGTCAGAACATGGAGCTCCGATCTTCAAACTTGAAGCGTTGCTAAACAAACCTTTAAGCCCTGATGTCATTCTCTTCAACTTGACTGATAAAGACTTGTGCGAAGCGGCGCTAGATAGGAATAAATCATAATCTCCTGACATCATAAAACCTTAAAGCTATAGTGTTATGGCCCGTGTGGAAAAGTACAATCTCTCTTGACCCCACCCCAAAAAAGCCAAACAAACAAACAAACAAACAAACAAACAAACAAAACAAAACAAAACAAAACAAAATAACTACAAAGACACACAATGATTTATACAGGAACTGGGGGCGGGGGGGGGGGATCGTGTTTCAAAGGGGATTTGTTTGCATCATTAATTTCCAAATATATTTTATATATAAAATGGTCTGAAGTGAAAGAGTGAAACACTTATTAATGAGTAACATAGGAAAACACGTCATGGCAAATTACATGCCTATGAATAGATAATATAAACATATAGGATTATAATCTAGTGATATAAATATGACTACCGTTATAATAAAAAGGGCAAAAGATGATTACTATGGTAAATAATAAATATCATGATAAATATGATAATTGTAGGTCACTGTCTATAATCATGCATAGATACCTATAGTTTTTCCCTGCCTTATATCATTAGACTGCGCATGCGTACGAGTACAATCCACAGGCTACAGCAAAGCAAATTTCCAGCATGTTTCCAGGATGTTTAATTCTGATACACTCAGAATCGAAGACAACATCAGGAAAAAGCGAAATTGAAACTGGAAAAGTCCAAAATATATCCCCACAGACGAATCATCCTTTCCATCGTAATAAAAGAATATCATCTTTTTCCCAGAAGCGGCATCGGGGTAAAATTCCATCATATTTCTGGAAAGCTGAGAGGATTATTAGCGCGATTAGGTATAGAAAGAAAAAAAAAAGCAGCTGGAAAGGAGAGATAGCGATTGTCACGAACTAACTAAAAAGGCTTGCTCTTGATATTCGTATGGGATTTTTCATTGCCAAATGTCTCCACGCACATTCAAAATGAATTTTATTCCTAATTTTGATGGATATTTTCAAAGTAGAAAGGCGATATACTGCCTCTATTGATTCTATTTTCGGTACATTTTAGAGCTCACGCAGATATCTGCTAATATCAGACGCCAAATTCCGTTTTCTAAGAAAAACACGAAAACAAAACTACTGTACTCCGAGTGTCATCAGGGGAAAAAGTGCATGGGAAGTATAGGAGAGTTGGTCAATAGTGCCTTTAAGTCTACGGCGGATTTGTCTTTGCAAATCTTGCCGAGGCTTTGCAATGACAAAAGGTATCAATTCCTTTGCTACAGATATCTAAAGCAAGTACTACCATCTTTTCATAAATTACATAATGATTACACACAATTTACTTATGGACGTTACATGTTGTGTAGCATATATACACGACGGAAAATTAATTGAAGAAGAAACGTAATAGGAACTTTTTTTGGTGCATTTTTATTAGGATCAAAAAATGATTGTATTTAAAACAGAAAGGGAGATTTTAGACCAATCCATTATACCAATAGTTATTCATATAATGACTATATAGATGCATATATAATTGTATGTAGATAATACAAATATAATATATATATATATATATATATATATATATATATATACATATATAAGTGGAGTATGTGACGGAAGAATGACTTGCAGACGTTGCAGTGATGTTCACTATGGCCTTTATTTCCCAAGCTTTCGACTGTGTAACCAGCCTTTTTCAAGGGCTTGATGAGACAAAAGGCCCTTGAAAAAGGCTGGTTACACAGTCGAAAGCTTGGGAAATAAAGGCCATAGTGAACATCACTGCAACGTCTGCAAGTCATTCTTCCGTCACACATATATCCAAAGATAATGCAGCACCCACCACGTACAAGGCCAAGCCCGCTTCACGTTACATTATTTGTATATATGTATATATATAATTATATATATTATATATATATATAATTATATATATATACATAATTATATATATATTATATATATATATATATATATACACTGTATAATTATATATATAAAGAGAGAGTGGGAGGGAGAGGAGTGGGAGAGAGAGGGTGATTTAAAAATTGAATCCTATCATATATTTTGGTATATGATTTGCATCTTTATTTGGATCAAAAAATTGTATTTGTAACAAACAGAAAAGGGAGGTTTTAGACCAATCTATACCAATCTGCCAGTAGTTATCTATATCATGGCTATACATGCTCAGCATATATATATATATATATATATATATATATATATATATATATGTATATATACATATATATATATATATATATATATATATATATATGTATATATACATATATATATATATATATATATATATATATATATATATATATATATAAAGAGAGAGAGGGAGTGGGGGAGACAGGGTGATTTGAAAATTGAATCCTATCATATATTTTGGTATATAATTTGCTCGCGTTCACATGTATTTTTATATCTATATATTGACTCGGAAATAAACATTGAATTAAACTGAATAATATATTTGGGTCACCTTCCTGGAGCTCATAATGTGTCACAAGAATGACGTAAATATCATTCAACACTCTAAACACGTGGTAAAGAACCTCAATCATGTTCTCCTTCTTCCCTTGTTTTAATCGTACACGCATGAATCACCTTGCACTTGCACAGCACGTGGTTACACATTTCAGCTCTAATTCAATAAGATGATCGAGGCCATGTTCAGAATGTTGTCATCACGGTCTCTTGCCATCAATACGGACTCCCGCCCAACACAATTACGTAAATGCGACAAAGTGCAGTCTGTATTTGCACAGGTGCTTCTCTGTAGCGCGAGTTCGTACCCCCTTGCCTACTTGTAAACCAAGTGATTACTGCTGAAAGTTTTATCGGGCAATAATATGTTTAAAAAAAAAGATAAAAAGAATGCAGAACATAATTGTTATCAACCGCTTTAAGAGCTATTTTTAGTTGCCTAACGTTGACGCTGACCCACGGGGCGGGCGAACTTAAAAACAAAACAAACTAAACTAAACAAAACAAAAACAAACAATAACAGCATACTTGGGGTAGAATTCGGCTATTTTTTGATATTCTTGTATAACGTTAACGTATCATTTTTTTTTCAAACAATGTGAGCTTGTGCATTATTATCGCCAAAGATTAATTTTGCATTTATACATTTATCAGTTTATATAGAGTATTGATATTGTGTTGATGCTACGATGTAAAAAGGGATGTCCTTGATTTGTTATTTTGTATTATGTTGAACTGTTATATTTTGTTATTCTGTTGCAGGGCCCCCTAGGATAACAGTGTGTAAACCACTGATGGGGCTACCCTGGGTAAAGAAAACTGAATAAATAAATAAATAAATAAATAAATAAATAAATAAATAAATAAATAAATAAATAAATAAATAAACAATAAACATTAATTAGACAGTATTTTGAGGCAATTCCTGTGTTTCATTGTTTCTGAGCTATTGCAGATTTCGCTCATATAGCTATTTATCTTTCTTATGCATATAATACATAAGTGTATAATATTGATAGTCTCTATTCCTAGAAATATGAATCACATATGGAGGAGACATCTACAACTTCATCATGTCTCCCCCCATAAGTGTAATAACGATTTCTAGGAATAGACACTCAAAAACTATATTAGTCGCTTACGGTGATTTATGTGACTATATCATGGATACTGACAATACGTCACACCATTATACATCCTTGCGGATGTGTTCTACCACGCTCTGGAGAGTACTTGCAGTTAGTGCGAAAAGTCTACAACGACAATGTAATTTTGATGATAAATAAAAAGAACCACACTACAGGAAATTACCATTCCAGACATCATTGTTGTGCAGGAGACGTTTACAGCGTGTTTCATCAGCATACCATTACCTCCTAGCAGGTTTTCCACTTTCCATAATGATTTTCCTGCTCCTGATCAACTCCCTTCCTCTCCATCTCGTTCTCTCTCCTCTCTACCCCCCCCCCCCCCTTCCTCATTCTCCCTCTCCCTCTTTTTTTCCTGGAGGCACCGGAATTGATTGAGACTCGCCTACTATGTACGCCATGCAGAGTCATAACGAATACTTCGTGTAACACATGTTGTCTGTGTATTTTGCTTGCCTTCCCTGCTCAATTATAATTCGTCAACACCAATGTGTTCGTAATTAAACATCTACCTTTCACTCAATAATAATCCATTCAGCTGTTGATCTATACACTTATTGTGTCCCGCCTGCCACGTGTATGAGGTGACAGCTTTGTTAGATTTGTTTGTTGTTGTGCAGACAGCATTATTGACCATTTTAATTGTTTTTCATCTCGTGTGCGGAAAATTATTTTCAGTTGATGACATCACACCAGATGTATATTATACGAAACGAGACTAGCAGTCTGGGTTTAGCCTGAGATTTCCCCTAGACTACGAAGGGAGTTAACATCACAACCAACAACATTACCGTGGTTGTAATTAGGAATGAATTAAAGATACCATCACCTAAATTAAGCATCATTTGAATAAATGCCTAGGAGTTACACCAACCATTTTTAGTAATCAATTAGCGTACCACTCAACAGGTGCAACACCTACTATATCTTCTATTACTATAATATGGTGTACGCGAAGTCTTTTTCTCTGCAGTCTCCCCGTTTAGTATGAAATGTTTGGTTCCAAAATTTCAAGATTCTTGGAAATCAGCATACAAGCCTATTAAAATAGCTAAAATTCTGAAGTAAAAGGTGAAAGTTGATGAAAATAAGATAATAAATTTATGACGTTTGCTCTCTGTGAAAAGACAGGACCATTAAACGTAATGTTATGATTGAATACTGAATTACATCCATCCTGAGTGTCTTCATTCTTACTTGAAATAATATTCTCTTATCTTTCCTGAAGCTATAGCAGATAATACTTAACTAAAAAGTATTCGTGAGGTGTGAGCTTGCAAGACGAGTATATAAATCAACATTTAACTTAGATCCCAGTGAGGAAAGACAGAGATACACAGAATAGGGACAAAACAATGTTTGTTTGTCTGTATGTCTGCCTATTTCCTCGACTGCCTGTGCATTATGAATGTACAGTGCACATAACGTATGTTTTCATTAAAATGTGCATTCATACTACAAGGTATGACAGTACATTATAGTATTGCCAGCGAACATACTTTTACGAGTGCATGATGTATACACCGTGTTTATCAATCTACTGTATATGTCTGGCCTATAATCATTCGTGAGTATAATAACATCGTATATGCGAATTTATACGTGTGCAGGTGCGTTTGTATGTAAGTGAGTATGTAACTCTGTTGCATGCATACTGCATTCATTATGATCCATGTATACTGTACGTGCACAGAATGTGTATCATGGATGTGTGTATGATGTATGCATGTATCATTTATGATTTATACCCATGTGAAACAAGGAAGTTATCGCTTCAACAAAGGAGAGGAAACATGCATGGACCGTGTATGCAAGTAAGGAGGTTATAGAGAGAAAACAGAGAGAAGGGGGGAGGAAGAGAGGGAGAGAAAACATGATTGTATTACATTAATTTTTATAGGAGAAGGAAACCCATCGGTTTCGAAATGCATGTCCAATCAAAGAGTTAGCATAGAACTGTATATGCAGTGATATCCATACAGTATTCTCTGGTTTTCTAAGTCATGCATCCAGAGAATGTCTGTGGCAGGGTATATAAAAGGCTTCATCACAGTCGGGGGGGGGGGGAGCTTGGAGAGAGAGTAGATAGCATTATGCAGCATGACGAGGAGGGTAAAAATGGCTTTGTATCACTTTTCCGACGCATCGAGAGTGCTTTTCCATTAAATCTAAAAACGATCTCGTCTGAAAAAAGAAAGAAAAGAAAATGCACCTTCAGACTTTCACATTACCGAGAACAAGTGATATCAATTCCACTGCGCTGCTAAACGTGCATAGCAGCCAGCGAAGCGAGAATTCTGAATATTCGTGATTTCACGCCGGGAGCAACTACACGGATTCGCTATACAAATATTCTGCCTTCTTTATACATTATCATTACGGATATGAATGCATGAAATTGGCATTTCAGCTCGCGGGTATATAAAAGAAAAATCCCCCAAAAACCATACAGCAAAAGGTCAGGTCTGAAGCAAACATGAGCACGAGCATTTTTTCGCATTGGCCGTCTTTTTCCTCTCTCTCCCAATAATGATACACCCTGGAAATCGAGTTATCTGTGGATGCGACACCTCTAGGGAGCGACCGGGTAACACGGATGACTTCTGGTAACACAGATACAGCAACAATCGAGAGAACGTCAACGTCCTCCAGGTGGAGCAGCTAACCTACTTTCTGATTTTTTTCCCCCTCATAACTTTACGAGACACGACATCCGTTTTCGAAAGAAAAGATCCGCCTAGCGATACGGGGCAGATCATGGGGAAGCGTTTATAATTTAGAGAACAAAAACAAAAACTAAAACCGAAAAAAACCCAACCAAACAAACACATACCCAACATCAAAACAACAAGAAATGTCTGCGAATGACGTTTACAACAGAAATGACGGATACACGGTACATGGCATTATTGATTTTTTTTTTCTCTAGAGGGGACATTAATCCGTCATTTGTGATCGTAAATAATCATATTGATCTTCATTCTACGACAAAAATAAACGAGCAAATTGCTGTTATTTGATAAAGGTCTATTCCACCAAAATAAACAACCCTCTCCGTTTTCTTCTCTATAAGGGGTATTTCCACTGTGTCAGATAAAGCAGATAACGTGTGTGTGTGTGTGTGTGTGTGTGCGTGTGTGCGTTTGTGTGTGATAAATGAGAGGTCTCGATATGCCAGTAATGTTTAGATTTATCTGCATCTGCTGTTATAGCACTATACATTAAATACCTCTGAGAATTAAATCCTTATAGATAAGTGAACATCCTCATTCACGTCAACACGCTTTCGGGACAATAAAACCGATAAGTGGAACCGAGGTGTGTAAAGGCGAAGGAACTCTCTATTTTATGGCGTGACAAATAGTGGTATAGGGAAATCAATACGATGCCCCCTAGCATTACGTGCCATAGAATCACAAAGAGATCTAACAAACGTTTCGCCGTTTAGTGTGAATTGGAGTCCTTGGATGGCAGAATAGAGAACATAGCTTCCCTCGGAATGCATGTCTCACGCTGGTAGCACGGTATGTTTATGTTGGAGAGATTGGAAGGGGAGGGGTGGGGTGGTTACATGCCAGAGCATGATTTTTGCAAAGCGAAGGTACACTTCACTCTTTGCGTCATCATGTACCAAGCGTGAAATTCGAGGGTGGGGAAGGGGGATGGAAGGAGGGGGAGGGGAGGGGAGGGGAGGAGGGGAGCAACATCTCTACTTCGCCAAGGGATGAGTTAGGCGTTGACACAATGACTAACAGTTCATGTACTTCTTATACTGCGAAAGACTCGTCATCTTGGCAGAGGTTTGTGCATGTGAACTTGGCACAACATCAAGCCATTTGTAACAGGGATTTCCCCAGGACAGCGACTAACCTACTGATCAACAAACGATAGAGGTCTCCAGACGAGTGGGCTTATTGCATAACTTTCAAACTGACCAGGGTAGACTTTCCTAGGTGGAACTGACCATTGGTTTACACTGTTGTTTTTCTCCCGCAAACACCAATATCCCCCCCCCCCCCTGTCATCCATGTAGAATCAAAGGGTTAAAGCATGCGTGATGTCAAGGAGTATTTCAACACCTGTCGAATGTTTACTTCCCACTAGCCAAGAATATTATGACATACTGTTGAACTTTGTTCTGTACCTATGCGATTCCGCCATAATAATAATAATATTGATGTCTTAGACTAGTACAACAACTACAAGTCAGGTGCCATCGACCAATTCTCTTGACTACTGTCGACTGTTGTAAAACTTCTGCGTAACAAATGCTTCTTGCCTGTGGAGTTTAATCATTCTGGCACAATGCACTCATTCTTATGAAATGGCCAAGGGGCGATGACTAAAGCTAGCGACAAAGAATTATGAAACGATTGGTGATTACTGGTTAATCCGTTGAGTTTTCTTCTTGGTTTTCTCCTCCTCCTCCTCATATTACTTCTTCTTCTTCTTCTTCACCACCATTATCATCTTCTACTCTGAAGCACGGAGTGCCTCGGGCTTGCCTTTTGTTCATGACTGACTTCTTCGCTTTTAAAAGCATAATGTGTGTAGAACAGGGTTTAATGTTATGAGTTATATCGTGGAAATTGCACATCCTCGTTCTTTAGCTATAAACCTGTGAAAATGGTAGAATAAAGAAGGGCGAATCTTTGTTTCTGGCGAAATTAGTCCGTTGCGACCATTCGCGGAAACAGGGAGAATATGACGCAGCGACTCTCTATCGGCAGCCAGTTGGCGTCACAGGTTTAAAGTTTGCTGGGTAAAACGAACCAGGCAGGGAGGTGCCCTCCCAGAACGAACACTCCTAGGACGCCTTGGTGAAGTTATGCAGAACGATATTCGACCCTAACAGGTATTGGAAAGGTTAAAGTTTTCTGGTGACTTGTCACTTTTTATGCATACTAGAACATCGATAATCGTTTTGTTGTTTAGAGCATACATCTTAGAAGATTATTCTGGTCATCTTCAGCGCATAACATGCAATGATATGCAAAGGTTAATTTCTTCCACTTGGTAAACACAGGTCACATCTAAAGTTAGCAATGAATCAGTATCACACTGATAAAAGCACATCGTATGATTATTACATGACGTTGCAACTTGATATTACTTACCCCGTACAATTTAGTTACACGACTACAAGTATTAATTACTTGTATTCAGCATCCACTGAGGTGCCAATGTCAGGCTGTGTAGACCCCTTTGCCAGCCTCGTGGGATATTTACAGAACCGACTCTCGGATGTTGATTTAGTAGTCAGGAGATATGCATACCCAGGAGCATTTTCTTATCATCCTTAGATAGCGAGCGACCGAAGATACGACAATAAGCCTCGGCGGAGCACATCAGTCAGAAGATGGCGCGGACAAAACCGCATTCAGCTCTCGTGGCGGAAAATTGCCTCTACATGCATCCTCCACGAAACTTTCGACGGAAATATCCGTTGTTTTTACACTTAATGGATCCTCTCGCTGGAGCATTGATGAATGATTTTGCTAATCGTTTGGACAGTTCTCCTGCTGCTGCCTCACTGCATGTGGAGTTAATGGAGGTCCATGCTCATCATCAGACCGCCCCGGGGTTTGGGCCGGACGATGGTTAGCGACGCGTCGCGCTGCTGAATAAAACATTCAAGCGCTGTCTCGCTGCTCAAAATGTCGATTGACTCTCCTATTATTTTCCAGAGCCTTAAAGCCATCAACGTCGTCTATGTGCGACGGATCCTAATTTTTATTATCATACCGATGACATTACAACCAGCGCGAGGAATACGTACGGCTAGTGACATAAACAGACGACAACTCGCGCATTTCTACTGCGGATGGCGACAGTACTTCGAACACGTACTCGCATTTCTCAAATCCGATCTGCCGCCAGCCGCACTGACGGAAAGTGACGCGCAAGCACGACGTCTTGCTATCAGGTTATCAAGCTACTCGGTCGCGCGTGCTACCTTTATAGCCGTAGAACGCCTCAGCGGGCATGTATTGTAGTACGAAGGTGGTAAGGGGGTAAAATCCGAGGTACTTCGGAACGCATAAGCCCTGTGAAGTGTTGCTATTGTGTTCAGCTTCGCGCCTACATTCAGCACGTACGGCGGCCTTGAGGGGCCTGGGTATTGTACCAGAGTGTCAAATCACTGAATGGAAATATTGCAAACTTCGCTCTGTTTTACACTTTACCCTTTTCAAAAGTGTGTATGATATACTTGTGCAAGCAAGCACACACAAATATTTGTTGGTTTGTTTTTCCTTTGATAATGCTAAAATAGTTACTCTAGAATGAAGGGGGGGGGGGGTGGTTACTTTTTCTCTTAGTAAAAACGAATGAAAATTTCCAGATTTTCCGAGGGTTCCTCCCTTAGATTGCCTCCCCCCCCCCCCCCCACCTCCGTTCCCCGGCATGCCCAGTCAGTCCGCTTGTTTATTTGTTTGTTGTTGTTTTTTTTTTTCATCGAGAATTTGAATCGCCTGAAACCTTGCCATGCGAATCAGTAATTTCATCCGCAAATTCATGCACTCTATACCGACTGACGTACATAAGGTAATACCAAGGAATTTCGACACAATATGATTAGTGTCATAATTTCCCGTGGAGTTGTTTATTCTGGTACATACTCAGGGGCGGATCCAGGAATTCCGTAAAGAGGGGGTGCGTTTACAAAATTAAAGGGGGGGGGGCACGCACCCCTCCCCCATTTTTTCCTTTTTATTTCTTTTGTTTCAACAAAAAATAAAGGGGGCGTGCGCCGGTTGCGGTCCTCCCTGGATCCGCCACTGATACTAATATTCTCGATCTACGTGATACATTTTCAAAGAATACACCTTGTATGTGCATACATTTTCCCGTGGGTGCGATGCAGTGAAAAAGCACTTGTCTCACCGATCAGAACAACATTACCTTCAACAGAGGATTTATATGTTGGTAACAAGTGGATAGAATTTTTGTTCTTTTAGTGAAAAAAATAACTATAGTCATATTATACAGATATATTGTTGTAGTTTATCCTGCGGAGGCGATTCCGAGGTACTGAATGGGGGAATTTTATTCAAACATCACTGATGTGCTCTACTAATATTTCTGCATTCACTCAATCCACGTACATTATATGATATACTACAGTGTATTACAAGTTGAAATTCATTCACAAACAGACATTTACATTACGCGAGATGAAATCCGGTTTATGTACAGTTGCACGGATGCACGTCAAATAGCATGTGTTGTTGTTGATAGTGACGCATCGAATGAATAAACAGACTAGACTGTGTATTAAACTACAGGAGACTTTTAAAAGTCACTGACACAAGCGGTGAAATAGTCTAGGGCCCTCAAGGCGTTTAATTGTCTTTGTCAGGTTTCTATAATCCCGGTTTAAGGTAATCTTAGAGATGAACCGTTCTCTTGACGTCGTGAATACGTCTGCAAAATTCTTTCTGAAAGAAATGATTATTACGCAATGACGGAGGGGCGAGATTAAAAACAATAGAGAAATAATGTTGCATGAAGGACACGCACGTCAGGAGTCCAAATTTTGTTGGTTTCGCATTGTTCCATCCGAATAGGCAGCCCCATCGCTGAAATAACATTCAAAGTTTCCAAGCGGATGTCAAGAGCAGACAGGTGAATTATGTGTTGTTGCTGTTGCTATTTTTTTCTTGTTGGCGAGAGAAAGAGATAAAAATGACGAAGAGATAGAGAAAGAAAGAGAAAGGAAAAGGTGGTTTTCATTGTTGTATGTTCTCCCAACAAATTCTTAGGGACACGACAGCGGATCAGGAAATATCACGCAGATCAGATCAAAATATGACTCAAAAGAAAAAAGACAATGTGATCTAACAGCATATTACAGCATAGTGATAATAACGTGATTATCATAATAGTATAGATCTCATTGACATAATACCCACACACACACGCACACACACACACACACTCACTCACACACACACACACACACACACATACACACGCACACACACACACACACACACACACCAATTGCATAGACCATTATGATCACTGCACAGATCAAGGTTTGACCGAATGACTACGTTTATTCGTAGCGCTGGATATGATTTTAATCTAAGATCAGAGTTGAAGAAGAGGATAGAGCAGTAGTAAATCGTATTCATCTGAATCATTTGTCACTCGGTGTCGCAGGAAACCGCTAATACCAACTTACTTCGTCACACGAGGGACTGACCGCCAGAATGGCCTCTCCCGACCTCTAATTCATCTCCTGAATCCTCAGCTTAGTATAATTATAGATATACCACGAGTTCTACACTCAACATGGAGCAAAGAAGCTCGACACATATATCTTGTCAGTTTCTTATAGAGTGTAAACACACACACAAACACACACACAAGAACACACGCATACATTTATTGGGCTCAATACTTACATCACCGAAATTGAAATGTTGGCCGTCCGAAAATGAAGTGTACTATATATGGTAGTGATACTAAATAATAGAACGTAACAGTCTATAATGAATATTAGTTGCCAGATCGGACCACCAAAAGGTTATAATGATCTTTGATAGTTTGATCAATCAGTTACCCCCCCCCCCCCCACACACACACACACACACTCACACACATGCATATAGGCCTATATATTTCATTTCATTTTCATTTCATTTATTTATTTCAGCACGTCACATGATTCAGCCAGACGGCTGTTCTTCCTCATGTCCGTGCATCATGAGGTAAAAATGACATACTTTTTTTTTTTTCAAAACATATACACATGTACATGAAACATATATACAAAATACAATTAGATAAAACAAATCAGAGCAAAAGAAAAAGAAATATTTACAGAAAAGAAATTAATATAGGCTCGGTTTAATTGAAAAAAAAATGGGGAAGGGGTACAATATCATTATGGTGTCAGATACAAATTTAAACTCCGTCTATAACCGCTAAAAATTGTTTGCTACTGTTTTACGCAAATACAAATAAATAATAATAATAATAATAATATTAATAATAATAATAATAATAATATATATATATATATATATATATATAATTGGGCCATGACGCGAGAAAAGGGCCCTTAGCACCGCTGCGCGCAAACGCCAGAAAACCGCGCGGAAGTTTGACAAAGCAATACGCGCGAAAAAGATCAACTGGCTATAACTACGCGCACACGCATAGACGTATCAAAAAGTGACAGAATTTGGGCAAAACATGCTTTTTTTAATGTCGTAATGGGGTCATTTAGGATTGGAATTTCAGAAAAAGATTTTCATATCTAAATGCGTCAGAGTTTCTTCTACAATGTGGAGGTAAAACCTCATTTTCGGTATTTAATGCCCTAAGGGCCCTTTTCTCGCGTCACGGCCCATATATATATATATATATATATATATATATATATAATATAATATACATAATAATCAATCATTGCTTTATTACGGACTGAACTGAAGAGGTAGTAGACAGGGGAAGATCTGATTGATAGAGCTTCCTCTTAAGCAAGATGTATGAAATTTCCTTGCCTTGTTCCATAGGTATGTACTCAAGCATACCTGACTGGTTTGTCATGTGCTGTCACTTACCGTACATTGTGACTTGGAAGAGAAAAGAACAACAACAAGGAGAAGAGCCGAACAATTTCGTGACACGGAATCGGGTAAGGGGAAATTGTTTCCGTTCTCGCACGAGTTCCTCCCGGGATCTCTCAAAAAGCAAGAAATAACCAAAACAAAGCCTGCAGCTGGTTAATCAAACATCAGAACACATGCAACATCCCATCGGCAATGGACGAGAACGTAATGCAACGGAAGGTGAGGGACTTGTCAAAGAAAACAAGTCGAGAACTGAGTAGATGAAGGCTTTGATTTCGCTCACACTGTCACCCGATATGGATACAGGCCATGACAGAGGAATAAATGCCTTATCGCTGCGTGGGTAGTTACCATGGCAACAGACTAGTGTCACGTTCGATTGTTGGGGTCATGTAGAATTGATCGCGTTGGAAATGTTCAAGCGAGGCGTGTAAAAGTCGCGGAGTCTAGGCTGCTTTGTGCCAGGTGTACATGATAACATCGTGATAAACTTCATCTCCCCCCCCCCTCCCCCTTTTCCCCCTGACTCAGCAGCGACAAAGGCAGCTACGTGTGGTTCATGTGCAGGGGAACTGAATGATGCGACGGTCTACTTTCTTCTAGCCTGGAAAATGATGAAATGTATGCGGATAAGTCACAATTGGCCCCTAGAATTCTTAACCTTGATGATGAGAGATGAACAGGTAGGTTAGACATTCAAGTGGAAAATCACTAAAACTTTGCAGCAGCAGAAAAGAGAAGTCGTACCGCCAAGAGCAATATATGCAATATCTGACTAATCTGTTGTTATGGAAACTTCGGAAGCTTGTTAATGACTGCCATCAATATAGAGAGAAGTCGAAAGACAGAATAGCAGAATAGATGACAAAGAGTTTCAAAATGTCACTAATGCGTCAAGCTCATCAATATTTGTCTCATCGCCAGATATAGAATGACGGATTTGTTCAGATACCTCTGACAAGGATAATTCAATTTACAAATGATAAATCCTCGCTGAAGTTCAAATATGGCAAGGTCGTATCGCATAATGCTACATGCCCAAAGCAATAATCGCTCGTTTGCCAACGAGGGTCTTCCACGCGCTGTTGACGACTTGCAAATTGCGTTCATAATTACGTAATGACATAATTGATATAACATGATGAGCCCACTTGATCGAAAGGGTTCCGGAAATAGTTCGGTGTAAACTTGACAACGATTTAAGTCTCCAATTTGTAGTATAAAATATGAATTTAAAAATAGTATCATGAAAAGACTTTATGAGAATGATATATTAGTGGCGATTTCCAGGCATCATCATAATATCCTGTACGCTAATCATCCCCAAAGGCTCTCCTTACCTTGCATCCAGTGCATATATATATATATATATATACGTTTTATATACTATCAACCCATAACGATGTATATCTAACTATTGCAGTCAAAACAAAAACTTGCAGCACACAGAGGTAGGCTTCCAAAGGCAAGCAGAAAGATTGCACTTAAGTGATTTTATAAAGTAATCTGAACGTTCGTCTCAATTTCTGTACTTTAATTTTCAACTTTAAGGTTCTGTACCAATGCGCCTAAACGCCCATATAAAGCTCTAGATTATCATTATCATAACTGCTATTTTTATCATTATCAATATTATTATTTTTGTTATTATCATCATCATCGTCGTCGTCATCACCATCATCATCATTACTACTACTATTATCAATAGTATTATAATATCATGTCGTTTTTAATTTTTCAATCTATGTATTTTTGTGGTGAGTAAATCACACCATGCAGCCATACAACTCAAATATAAACGGCAATACACGGTAGATTCTTTACTGCAATATTTTCTGATTTTAATTTCATCTCTTATACGCATGTTTTAAATACACTTCGTGTATTCAATCCCGAAATCCCCCACTCTGAAATCACACACAATCATGATTTTAAAAAAATCCACCTTCTCATGAAAACCGGCTTGCACAAATCCATTTTCTGTTCCACATGAACAATAAGGTATTTATAAAATCATGCTTTGGTATTACGTATGAAAGCAAGGAGCGACACAATTTCCCAAGGGGAAGTATATCCTCCGAGGAACAAGTCCTATTTTTATCACATCTACGAAGCAAGTGACCTACTTCCTCCATGAAATGGTAACATGAACATTGTTATTTTGGTTATAGATTGTGTAGATTGACAGACTTTGTGCTTTTGATTTTCGATTTATTTTGATTTATTTCTGCGTGTTTCACAAACTATATAAAACATAACAAACAGTTTTCCAATACAATAATTTTCATTATAAACACGATGAATTGAGATTTTGCATTCTAATTCACTTCAGAAATATTTAAAAATGTTACAAATGTATTGTTTTGTGCTCATCTGCATTGTATTTTCTCATCTGGAGTTTGAAAATTAATACAAATCTTAACCGTCGTCTCTTTTACTTTTCAGATAGATTACAGTGCGTAAAGCAAAAGTTCAAGTCATTTACTACAATCTTTACACACTGATCATAATACATTTGTAGTAGTATAGTGCATGTAGTATAGTAGTAGTAGAAGTAGTAGTAGTAGTAGCAGTAATAGTAGTAGTAATAATAATAGTAGTATAGTAGAAGTAGTAGTAGTAGTCGTAGAAGTAGTAGTAGTAGTAGTAGTAGTAGTAGTAGTAGTAGTAGTAGTAGTAGTAGTAGTAGTGGTGGTGGTGGTATTGATAAAGACACTTGAGTTCAGTAACTTCTTTTCTAGCAAACAATATACATAAGTACAATAAATGCCATAATCTTTAAACATGTACTTTGTATACTGATGGCACATCTCAAGAAGTAAACAGTTTTTTTTTAAATTAAGAAATGAAAACAAACAATTTGTATATACCGTGTATGTCCTTAGCATAAAAAAACCCAATAAACAAAGAAACAAACACTCGGAGAGCGCCGATCTCCGCCAAGCAGGTCATTTTCATTCTATATATTTGTTTTCCCACATCCATATCATCTACATTACAGTGTCAGATGTGTGACTATGAAAATCATACCCTCCCTTCCGCGACCAACCGTCCCTTCACCCTCCGTTATACGTTACAGCAATGTCTATGAGGGTCGCAAAAGCTAGCGCGCCATCTAGCGTTCATGATGCTCCTACGAATGATGAAAGAATCCTTTAAAAAAGAAAAGAAATTAAAATACAAACTTGGATCTAAACGTTGATCAGGATGCTATACCCAGATCTAATCTTCTGGTCCTATTCCTGTGTCATTATAAACTCTTCCTATTTCATTCAAATTCGTTCGTAACTTTTTGACTTATTTTGTAAGCATACAAACAGACAAGCAGACAGTCACTATTGGTAAGTTTAACATAACCTATACTTGGCGGAGGCAAATATATAAGATTACACGAAATCATAACAAATGGAGATACAAAACAGAGATAGGGACAAACAAAAGAATAAAGACAGACAGTGACAAACACAGAGACATATATAAAAATCATGGACATTAACATTGAAATTGACAGGATGTAAAAATATATATAGCAATAACACAGAGAGACATGGTACGTAACAGACGTGCAGAATAGGGGAGGAGAATGAAGGACAGTCATCGTGTATAGTTATACATATGTATTGCATATAGCTAGAGTAATAGTGAGACGAAAAGTAAACATACTTATTCAGAGCACCATTATGTATTGTCTCAGTTAAGTTACTAAAAAACGATTACTAAATGGTGATTCTTGATTTGACATTTTTAAGCGAGCTGGAATATTATTATGAGGGCAACTCATTCCAAATTCTCAACCAGTGCACCTGACAATGTATGTTGATACACGAATGTCTGCTGGTATGTGCAGGCGAGAAGAAAGACACGTACGAGTACGATTTTGATGAATAAAATGAGTAATGAAAATAGATTAGAAAATTAAGTATTTCATTTCTTTTTCTCTCTCAAAAATAACCTTATGCTACTACCTCCTGTTCGTTGTCAATCCCGTAACATCATGGTATGCATATGATATGCGCGTGAAGGTGTAATTTTCCCAGTCATAACAAACGCCAAAGTGAGTATTTTAATGGAAGCCAATCTTTATACTGCCTACCAAATATTATTAGATTATTATATTAGATTATCTTTCCCCCTAGTCCGAACTAAATTTCGGGCAATGAACAAAGGAAAACAAAGAAGAATCTATGCGGATAAAGCGAGGAAAGATTTTGGTCCCGAACAAAAACAGCGAGCAAATTCACCCTCAGTGTTAAAAGTCCGGCAAACTACCAGACACTTGTCTCATAACCACTCTCTCAATACTTGTCTGTATTATGAGTATTCATGCTCGCTTACCAGAGACTAACCCCTTCTGACGAGCGTCACTATTATACACATGTAGGCCTACTCTTTTTTTGTCTGAGCTTCAACTGACTTAAAGGGGATGGCTAGTAACCGATCAGTGGGCATGGTGGGAATCAGTGGGAATCCCGAGGGATGATTGTTCCAATTTTTGTGGGATTCATTTAAGAGTACATTATATATCTACTGTTGTGTAAAAATTATTTGCTTCAGAACGGTCTCATATTCAAGTAATGTGCAGATTAATGCCCCGTCACTGACCAGGCACGCTAACCTGGAAACATTAAACTGCACATTACTTGAATATGAGACCATTCTGAAGTAAATAATTTTCACACAACAATAGATATATACTGTACTCTTAAATGAATCCCACAAGGATTGGAACAATCATCCCCCAGCATTTCCACTGATTCCCACTGATCAGTTACTAGCCATCCCCTTTAATAATAAACGGCAGATCCCACCGTGACAGGACTATACGTAAATTCTAAAACATTTAATTAACAAGTGTCGAAAATAGCATGTCCCCCACCTCGCCGAAAAAATAACACTCTTAGCACTTTAACGTCGATCATTGTATCATGTATCAAAAGCAGAATATAGGTTCTACATTGTAGTTTGGCAGGTGTGTTCCACTTGTACGATCACAACGAGGTTCTGGATGTAACGAGGTAGAAAATATTAAAGACGGACCCGCACTGCTGGGGAAAAAATACAGTGTTCCACAATCGTGTTCACGACGTGTTCACATAGTCGGCTATGTGAAAATACTCAGTACTAGAATTGAAGATGATTTCACACTATGGAGTGACTTTTCACAGTGTGTTCACACAGAAGTGTTCTGGTTCACATTGTGGATTGATGATTCACAATGTTTTCACAATCTATGTTAAAACGCTCAAATTTAAAAGATTTCACACCGTGTTCACAATGTATATACAATGTGTTCCCACTTTGTTTCACACTGTGGGACACTGTATACTTTCCAGTAGGGCGGTATCCTTACATTAGCTGTGATTGTGGAAACTGCTTGTAGTGAGTAATACCAGGGAGGTGTTAGAAAAGGAGAGACAACTCGTCGTAATTCATGCAAACACATGTTTTGGTTCAAAGCGTTAAAATTGGGATGTCTAGCATTCCAATATATACGCTTTGAAGTCATGATCTCCACCGCTCTAGTTGCAAGGCGAAGTTCGGAGACGAAGAACGCATTTCACTTTTCGTTGCATTACAAGCTTTATTTCCCCGTAAAACTTGAAATGAAATACTAGAATTGATTAAGAGTAGTTTAGGAAAGAATTCAATATTATAAACATGTATTTCTAGTTTCTTCGTAATGCGCAAATTGAAATGAAATGAAATTAGGCAATCTTAAAAACCTAATATTTTCCTATAATCCGCACATTTCCGCATGTTAGTTTTTTATCCTTTAATCTGGGATATTTTGATCTTTCAAATAAAGTACTCCGCTAAAGCGTGCACCAGCGTGCTTTTAAACTATTTCCTGTTAAAATAGTCAGTTTTACACTGCATTTTGATTCGCTGCTCCAATTTAAGGTACGCAAATTCATTGTTGCCATCACATTGAAAGAGAGATCTTGAGAGCGAAATGCAGTAGGGGCAAGTATTTCTAGATGTGAGAGCGCTAGTCCCGATTATTGATGCTCTCTTTTGTCAAAGCACCTGATTTCCACCTGCAGTTAAGCGCATAACTTCTCGGCGGTGCCGCGCATGACTTCAAAGGAGAGCAGGAGTTGTCTCTCCTTTTCTAACACCTCCCTGGTAATACTCTTTCTTCTCTTTTTATACCCAAATAACAAAGCAGTACTCATTACACCACGTCCATGACGTCGGAGTACTGCTCCAGTGCTACCCCAAATGACCCAAGTCACCTCAAATTGCCTATGCTTCCTGCACAAAATAAATAATGGCTGACTGATTTTGTGTCAAGAAGACTAAGCATTTTATCCAATCATCAGAAGAAAAAAAATCCTAAGACCCTTCAAAATATTTGAATTTGAAGTATTGCATCAAAAATTGCAATCAGTAGAAGTGAGCAAATGACATCAGTATTCCGGCTGACAGAGTGAAACATTTTTAACTAATTGTTTAATCGCAACCATTCATTCTAAAGAACCTCAATGGTCAAGCTCAGAATCTGATGAGGTCTATCGAACCTTTTGCAGATTAACGCGCAAAGTTTAAGGTAACCTGCTTGTGAATCTGATGGCATTTACACTCAAAAGATCACACTGCAAAGAAGAGACAGACACACAGCCCCCCCCCCCCTCCCACACACACACACTCTTTTGGCTTTTCCAAACAACAACAACAACAACAACAGCAGCAGCAGCAGCAGCAGCAGCGACAACAACAGCAACAATAGCAGCAAACCACAGCAACCAACAACCAACAACCAACAACAACAACAACACCAATATAAAAGAAGATAGTGAAACTAATCTCAACAAATTCCATGTGTTTTCGAGGTTTCCTTCCAAAGATTCTTCCCTTGACCACCCCCCCCCCCCCTCTCAATACACGCACAAACACACACTTTAAGAAGCGTTCCGTATCATCCGGTCTACCCAGCTAGATGCCGACTTCTCCGCACAGTTCATGAAGCTGCGGAACTGGGGGACGCACAGTCTGGCATCGCTAGGGTTTGCGTCCAGACATTTATCGTAGACCTTGTACTCTCTTGCACAGTCTCTCTTTACAAAATGCTCCACTGCAGAACTTAAAGAGGTTGCAAAGAGACAACAAGACAAGACGTAAAAAGAAGGGAATGAGTGGGTATTCTGATAGGCCCGACAACAAACAAAAGGACCGCTAATTGAAAAAGTACATATCACGGCAACAGTACAATTGCAGCTTGAATGATATGAACATTTTAGTCATTGTGGATTCAACAAGAAAGGAAGAGAGCTGGAAAGTTTCATGAGTAGAGAAGTGTATGATGGACTTCAGGATAAAAGTTAACGGCCATGATAGTAAGAAAGATTTTTTGTTTGTTTGTTTTCATTCATGCAGGTATTAAATTCAGAGCAAACCAAAAATAAAAAGAAATATGAAAATATCAATAGTATATGAATTTAATGTAATATTGCAATTGCAAATATTTGAATATCTAAATAATTCAGCAAAATGAAGTGTTTTTTGTTTTTACAGAAACAGTTTTAGTCATCGCTGAAAGGAGAACCCTTTAAGCTGTATTATCTACTCCTACTCTTAGAAGAATCACAATCCCAAATTTTTATAAATCCACTGAAATGCTGAATAGAGTGGCAACAGTTCTCGCCATGGGTCTGTAGAATGAAGTACATGTACTTACTTTAACACACACATCTTTAAGTTGTCTTCAAGGTCCTTACAACTGCTCTGCTGACCTCCCGGAAACCTGAAGACACAATCCCAATACTCAGTCATCTCTTTCAAGCAAGGCTTCACAATCAGAGTCGAAAAAAGTTTAGAATCCCTGCAGAGGAATAGTGGGGGAATGATGACGAATAAATAATACAAGGCAAATGCCGAAATGTGTCTCGCACACAATGTACCACAACACATTTGTAAAAATCTAACTTTGATTGTCATAAAGTGGAATAAAGGCAAAGTTTTATCACAACAAGAGCTTTGTAAAAAAAAAAAATAATAATTATTATTATTTGCAGAGAAAATGGCCCCCAAAAGAACATGGAACAGTATATTTTAATAATCGTGAAAATGTCATAAAGTTGACCAAAAAAAAATCGTATTCATACAAAATGATGTGGGCCAATTCATGGTTTGGCCGCGGGGGCTCTAATGGCCCCTTGTGTGGGCTTGCCTGATAGGACGTTGGTGGGCATTGTGATTATGGGGACCATAATATGTTTACCCTCATTTAGTTAATCACTTTCTAGCTATAATGGGCTTGCCCAAGTATGCCCTTGTTGGGGCCCCATGTGAGGCCCATAGTGGGTCCAAGTCGAGCCCGAGGTTTTCATATTAGCTCATCTGGGGAAAAGGTTTTTATTTGAATTGAGCATGCTACTCATACGAGAGTCTGTGTACAAGCACACTCTAGGATAATGACCTAATCCTAATGCTATCCTACCCCCAACGGCCTACCTCCTAATTCCTATTCCTAATTGATGATTCCGTGTCACGATTTTGTTTACATACCTGCAAAACACTATAATGCGTGAAGACATAGTAAATTAAATTAGATCACACAAATGTATCATTTCAACGTTCAGAACTATGCATGAATATTCACGATATGTGCCCTTGAGGTCCTATGTGGGGCCCCTGCGGGACCCGTGTGGGTATCTAGAAACCATAAGTCCCAACAGGGATTAACAGGGGGTCATTTCATGAAGCATTTTGTCCGACAAAGTTGTCGGACAAATTTGCTTTCCGCCAATCAGATGCAAGGATTTTAGTAGCTTGTAACAGTTTGTCAGAGAAATATCCGACCAAAACGTTTCATGAAATGCCCCCTTGGTATCAAATTTCCGGGTGCTGTTCGTTATTCCGAAGGTTCGATATTCCGAAGGTTCGTCATTCCGAAGGTTCGTTAATCCGAAACACGCGAATTCCCTATACCTAGAAGTTCGTTAATCCGAAAATGAAAAAGGGTTCGTTAATCCGAACATTTGTGGCGTTATTCCGAAGGTTCGTTATTCCGAAGATTTGTTCATCTGAAAATGAAATTCGGAAAAACGAACCTTCGGAATAAGGAATCTTCGAACTGAAGAGTCTTCGGAATAACGAACCTTCGGAATAACGAGCTGTAACCTAAATTTCCATGCCTGATGAACGATAAGGGTTTAAGTAGCAACCTGCTATATAGGTCCTATAATTCAAACACGCACACACACACACACATAAAAAATGCAGGGCTAGCCCTACAAAAGCCCATCATGCTCCCTGCTGGCCCTGTCTGTGCCCATGTGAAACCCAAATTTCCTGAAATTGAAATAGAAAACCCATTTCCTGAAATCCCTAGAACACTCTTCAACTTCAGGTCAAATGACTTTTGAAAGGATAACGCTACTGCTTTGAAAGTTGGCAATAATCATGGACGGAATGTGTTGATAGAGCATGTTCAGTTTCAGCTTAATCTAATAATCCCTTCATTGTTGTTGTTCCGGTGGTTTACATCCTGTGTTTTGTCGCTTTCACTGCACAGCTAGAAGGGCTTGGTCAAAAGATTGCGCTTGAAATAGACTCTGTACTTCAGAGCCTCTTTTGTCGGTTCACACTTTTCCAGAGTGTGTGCTTTCTTTCCAGTATTGAGATAGGTTAGAGGAGTCCATTCTGAACTGAGTTAAACATCATTTTAAAGCTTGGAGTCTGCACTTTTAGAATCTGCCCTTAACTAAAAATCCATGTCGGGCGACTTTTCTTTGGTTTTGTGATGCAGGGTAACAAATAATACTTATTCAGAGATTTTGAAACACACATAAAGCACTTTTAAAACACTTTCAGAAATAATTCTACTTACACTTTTTTTTTTTAAAACAAAAATTTAGTATTTCATCAACAGTCCGCACCATAAAATCCGTGATTTTTAGGTCTGAAAAAAATCTCCCTTTTGTGGGAGGGTTCATCACCTCATACACCTCCCCCGCATATTTCCATAAATTATGTCTTCTGACTCTTATGACGCACAAAAAAAAAATCAGATATTTAACCAAAAGAGTGGCTAAATCTCTTAATTTAAAACTTGAAAATGCCAAAATCTCCATATATGGGAACGAGTATTCTCCTCCCACACCCCCCCCCCCTTCGTGACACTTTTCTAAATATATATTTCTCCTATTAAATAAAAAAAAAAAAATCGGATATTTAACCAAATGGGTGCAACAGATCTGTGGGTTTCAAGTCTGAAAATACTAACATTTCCTCGGGGGCAATCCTATGTCCGCACACTTCCATGAATTTTGTTTGTTCCTTTTTTGATGGGAACAAAAATTTAATATTACACCAATAGGGTACATCAGATGTCTGAATATCAAGTTTGAAAATGCTAAATCTCCCTCATGTGGGGGGGGGGGGATCCCCCTTCCACACCCTCCCATTGCCCGTTTCCCTGAATACTATACTTTATATTTTTCTTACTCTTTGATGGAAATAATTCAATATCTTACCAAACGTTTGCGCTATATGTTTCACTTACAAGTCAAAAAATCCCTCATGTGGGACGGGAGTATCCCTCCTCCATGAACCAATAACTACGATTGTTGTATTCCCTGATTTACATCTATTATATAATTTTATCTTATATGCATGAAATGAATAAGATAATATAGACACTATGTTTTTAGGTGGAGCAATATACTGCACCAAAAAATTCACTGTCATGTGATTAATTAAAAGTTATTTTGTAGCACATGCAGACACTAATTTTGAACACGTATTAAGCACGGACACCAAAAAAGAATTGTTGTTACTTCCTATAAGTGATAACTGACAGTTTCAAATGGAACTCACCCCATTGTAGACATCAAATGCGTTGGTAACAAAAAAAAAAAAAAGGCTAGCACTAAATTTTCATTTCATGTGCTTGAGGTGACGAAAATAAACCATGTGGTAAAAAAAGAAAAGAAAGAATATTGCCTTCTAGTAGGCTGTCTGTTTAGCAACAAATTTAATGGCGAAATGTTTCTCTCGTAACAAGGACACACTCCTTGATTTTAACATTCAAATGTTTTTATTTGTTTATTTTACACATAAAACTATCTTCTTAATAAAAAGTTTCTTGTAAACTATATTGATATTCATTTACATAATTGTGAGATAAAATTGTTTACTGCCGGCCATTTGGCAATTTTGAATTTTAGAAAGAGCTCGAGCGGCTAATCGGTACATGCGTGCATCAACATGTCTTAATATGCATTTTATTGAGTTCTTCATGTTTCGAAACATAGACACTTAAAAGTTTCTATTGGGTTGCCTAGTTGAAAGGTTATAAAAATTTCAGGAAATGGTAGCCATTTTGGACGCCATCTTTGATTACGGTACTTGTGTGCGTCAACATCACTTTATGTATTTCATTGAGTTCTTCATCCTTAAAAACAGGTATTTAGACATTCAATTTTTGTATTTGGGTTACAGGGTTGAAAAGCTATAGGAATTTTAGGAAATGGCGGCCATTTTTGGACGCCATCTTGGATTATGGTACTTGTGTGCGTTAATATCTCCATTATTGAGTTTCTAAGGCTTCAAAACCTATGAAGACCTGAATATAAGAACGACCCAAGTCCAATTTTTTGGCAAATTCAGTTTGACATGGGAAATTGTAGCTTATGCATGGACTCATCTTGTGTATAAATGATAAATCCTAATTACTCCCGGAAGTGCCTGAAATGAATGAGTGAAATCTTATATGAATGAAAGAATGACCCAAGTCCAGGACGTTAAGTTATCTTTCTTACATAAGTTCCGGACCCCGTGAGAGCATGTATGAATATTCATTAGACCGTATGACGTAATCATTAACAAGACGCTCTAAGAATGAAAAAAGAACGTCTGCTTGCAGCGATATCTCGTGTGGCAAATGGTGTACGTTCAGACTCGAGGTCCCAGGTTAGAGTCCCACTTTTTGCTTCAAATCCCATTTTTTGCTTTTTTTTTTTGGGGGGGGGGGTACTACATTTCTCAATTAAATTATTGAACTTTTAGAATTTTCAACACACAGAAAGTATTGCATGTAATACAAATAGTATCTCACATTATATTGCCGTTTATTCCGTCAATAAATTGAAGTTTTGAGACTTGGGGTCCGGAACTTACGCGGGAAAAATAATTTCGCGTCCTGGACTTGGGTCATTTTTACATTCATAATTATTATAGCGCCCTCTCTCATCGCTTCTCTCATCTCATATAGCAGCCTATCCTGTATGATTCAAAGAACGACCCAAGTCCATATGTTTCAGAGAACGACCCAAATCCATCTGATTCACACAAAATGGCCTCTCCACAATTGATGTATAATGTTAAATTAAATGATATGCGTTCTAATTTGTATGTACAATGTGGCCTTCCTATCACAGTTAAATAGAATATTATTGGACAAATAAAAAAGATATGAAGTATTTCTAAGTTTACTCGAAATTGCCTTCCATGGACTTGGGTCGTTCTTATATTCAGATACTCATAGACATTAAAATTTTTTATTTGGGTTCTCTCGTTGAAAAGTTATAAAGATTTCAGGAAATGGCGGCCATTTTGGACGCCATCGTGGATTGCGGAAAACGCTCGAAAAGGATTTATGAGGACTTTTAGTATATTATTCCAGACATATTTCTGGATCTATCCTGAAAAAAGAAAAAAAATCAGCTTGTCACCAAACATGTCCAGGTTTAAGCCTATGTTGACCTAATGCTCTTAGACTAGTCCAACTTCATTCAACGACTGACGTCATCCAAAAGGGAGCCGAAATTGTAGCTGTTTCTCGGTCAGGAAAGCAAAAAGAATATAGCTTTTTGGTTCCGTCTGATTAAGCCTTCGGGTATCTAAAATGCCATATTGACATTGTTCATCCTCTCAGCTTTCTATTTATGTATGATTTGACGTATTTCAGAAATTTCAACAAACAGTCGGTTTAACATTGGCCCCTTAAAGTTCGTTGATTCCTGCATACCTTTGACCTTAAGATGACCTTCCTGTTTGGCAACATGTGTAACTTTGCATTAGCACTCTTCACTCCAAATTTGATTGACATTGAACCACTCAGTACAAAGTAATTTTAAGTTTTTGTAGCGTTACGGACGGACGACGGACGGACGGACGGACGACAGACGTACAGACGCCGCAGGTGATCCCTTAGTCTCTCCTCACCTCCTGCGGGCTCGACGATATGATGCTTGAATCATATATGGACACTTTTTTGATAAAAAGAATAATACAGTCTAAAGTATTAACATATTTTTAGTTCAGTTCAATGTTTGTTTGTTTTTTTTTCAATCCAACAAAGAGTAAAACACAATACAAAGCATGAACTACGCCATCACAGCGCTTGATTACAGTAGTTTGGGAAAAAAAAAATTACGCAAAATGAACCATAAAGTATGATATAATACAATATTATAACAACTAAGTAGAATAGTGAAGATCATCAATGTATAAACTTTGAAAGGTTTACAGAAAAGAGAGTATTGGAAATGAATGGTATATTAAAAAGCAAAGCTTGTTATACATGAATCACTCACAAAAACTAATATGTTACTAAACGATATAAGTACAAACAGTAAATCATTAAGTACAAATTAGCAAGTTCATGCAGACTAATCTTACATTGTTACAGCCTGATGCAGGCATTATTCGCTGAGTTGTGTGTACCCAACAAAAGAATGGTGAAGAAGGATAAATAACAAACAGTAATAAATACATACATGTGCATCTGATTGTCCATTGCACTCATGTAAGGAAAAAACACCAACTCAGATATAATTACACACATTATTTACACCTGGGGGTGTTTCATCAACGTTTGTCAGCGCTGACAATTTCAGCAAAATCCTTGGTTTTGATTGGCTGAGATGCTCTTGTCACTGACTGTTACTATGGTGATTCAAGTTGTCAGCGCTGACAAACGTTGATGAAACACTCCCCAGCTTTCGAATAAAAAAAAAAAAGGTGAGTAATATGAACAATCGCTTCTCGGTCTTTTGCCTAAGATCATGTGTATAGCACCTATCATGTGCAACAATACTTCTGCTGAATGGTATCGGCGGAAGTATAGGCCCTAATTAATACTCTATAGGCATCATTTTCAGTGTGAGCCATTGCTCGCTCAATACGTTATTTGTATTGATATGGGATTAAAGATTTGGCACCAACTTTATATACCTGCATCTCTGCATAATATACTAGTGCCTTAATTTCTCACATTCAAGGGCATTGTCACTGGAAATTAATTGAATCATGCAAATTGGTCAATGAAACTGCAAGCAAGCACCCCTGAATAGGAATGATGGTGGAAAAATGACAAATGCTGTACATAAAAATGCTGGAATCATGCATGAGCGCTCTTTAATAAAGAAAATGATAAGGCTAGATACAGTCACAACTATTATTATAATTACGCTAGGCAGCTTTAGAACGAAAAAGGAAAAGATAAATATGAACAGTAAACTTCCGCGGAATGATAATTATTCCTCAGAAGCAATCAATACTATGAATATATTTCAAGAAATTTCAACAAACGCACGGGTTATTTATATATTAATATTGAAGCAGTTTTTTTTTTTAATTAATATACTTCTGATGTTATATTCAACTATGATTTTGCCCTACTTAAATTATGAAACATTAGCGTGGGGAAGCTCGGCTAAGATGAATATTGATAAGTTATTGGTTGAAAAAGTGAGCAAAGAAAATGGGATTCCATCGGGAGTCGAACTCGAGACCTCCGGATTGCTAGACCGGTGCTCTACCGACTGAGCTATAGAAAGCCCTAGTACAGTGTTCGTCCCAGAAACCCTTAATTCTCAATGCTCGGGTGGTCAGAAGCTATAGCAGTGTGTTTGTGTGTGACACACACGCACACACTTAAACCTGGCATAAACCCGAAGGATAATTCAACTTGGGGATAAATGCGAGGGATCACCGAAGTGATGCAGCTTTTTGAGTGTGTAACAAATAAAGACAGAATAAACTGACCAGAAAGAATCTAAATTATTAGTGGAAAAGTGAGCAAAGAAAATGGGATTCCATCGGGAGTCGAACCCGAGACCTCCGGATTGCTAGACCGGTGCTCTACCGACTGAGCTATAGAAAGCCCTTACAGTGTTCTCACTTTTCCACTAATAATTTATATTCTTCTGGTCAGTTTATTCTGACAAAGCGAGCTGCCTGGCGTTGAATCCTTTCCAGTTTTTGAATGTCCGAGGCTGTATGTGGATCCCAGACACTACAGCAATATTCTAAATGGGGTCGTACAAGGGACTTATAAGCTGCCTCCCTGAATGACTGAGGGAAGACACCTATATAACGTATTTTTGTTGGTCTATTGCACACTACATTTTTCAGAAGTATAATTATGATGAAGTGTACATGAGAAGGAACCAAGCATAAAATGGGTTAACGGATACCCATCGTTTTCATACAGCCCACGCGTTCGACATTAAAAACTGGTCCATATACAGCTCACGAGTTATACTGCCCATGAATTCAACACTAGGTTAAAATAGCCCACGAGTTCGACAGATATAAAACACGGGGCTTAATGTGTCGGTCTCGTGGGCCTTGTTAGCTTAGCGTCGAACTCATGGGCTGTATGATTCGTGAACTGTTTAACCCATGGACTGCATGACACGTGAGCTGTATGACTCGTGGGCTGTATGACTCGTGGGTGTCGGTCTCGTGACGTGCAACCGCATAAACTGGGTCCTTTCATTACACGTGGGAAAGTTTTCAAAACCCCATGACACAATTCAGGAGTCTTGACGCTGCCAAAAACTCATAACAGGAAACATGTCTGGGATGTTTCGTCACTCCTAACCATAGTACCCCACCCACAATTCAAACTATTCAACACTTTTTTTTAAACATTTCGCTTCTATCTGGGTGGATAGACTTGGCTGTGACTGTGCTACGTAGCTACATGTAATCGTGCTATACACATCAACTAAGACTTTACAATGGAATGAGACCACTTACAGTGCACTCCCGTTACAACGAACACTGTTATAACTCTCTCATAACGAGTACAGATTTAGCGCCCAAATAATTGTCTATATCTTTGTATAATTTATTGTTTGGCTATAAAGAAATTACGATATAACGAAAGAAAACTATCAGTCCCCCAGGAGTTCGCTTCAAACTGTTCTTGTTGATGCATATCATTACACATACAAATCCATACACATTTCCAATGGAATGAGACCATTACAGAGCACTCATCCGGTTATAACGAACACGGTTGCAACTCTCGTCACAATGAAGTTCAAATTCAGGTTCCTAAATCATTGTCTATTTCATATCTTTGTATTTGTTGTTTTGCTTGTAACGTAATTACGATATGATGAAAGAAAACTGCCGGTACAGAGGACTTTGCTGGTATCAGGCGTCGCTTGTATCGTGTATTTATAACCTGTTCTTGTTGATGCATGAATCATGGAGTGTACACGAAAGGGAACCAAACAAAAACTTACGTGCAGTTGGGGAAAGTGCTTTATAAAGCTCATCACAGGATGAAATAGGGCCTATATACTGTATCCTCCGACTCTGCCAAAACATGAGTGGAAGGAAACATGGTCTACGCTATCAGTTTCCTCATTCTTAATTCCGGTTTAGATTGGTCTTCACGTTTCCATTTTTCTTTTCTTTGTTTGGTAACATAATGAGAAACCTCTAATGAAATATGAAAGAGCATACTATTCTTAGAGGAATGCAAAGTTTATTCGATGAAAATTGCTTTTGAAAGGGCCGAGATATCCAAAAACAAGGCGATTCTAATAAAAGTTGGGACTCCCCCTTTTGTTTGCATAGATCGGTTTATTTACTGTACTTTCGGATATCTCAGCTATTTCAAGACCGAATTTCACTGAATGAACTTTAAATTCCTCGATAAATTGTATGTTCTTTAACATCTCATGAAATCTTGCAAAGGTTACAGCTAAATCTTCACCTCAACCAATACTATACGCAAGCACACACACACACACACACACACACACACACACACACACACACACACACACACGTACACACATAGGGTAGATGGATAACACCACAGCACACCACAGCCCACTGTTCAGAATTTTCACCATAAATCAACATGAAATCGAATACAGAAAAATATTATTTGACGAATCTGTGTCTACCACGACAAAACTACATCAATCTGCAGGTTTTTGAGTAATCCAACAGGAAGTACATTGTAGTAAATTGACAAACCATTGACAAAATGGCGTCCTTAATCGTACACTCTAGCAGATTTACACGGCACACGCACATCGTCGTAGATTGGATTATGTTTTAGTCACAGCGCTCATTGTAAAAGTTTTACTCACATAATTTCTCCGGGATAGTTTGTCAGTATGTGGAAAACCAAGTCACATGTATCTCGTCCACTTTCGGTAAATGTTAGCCACACTTTCCTCTGAAGGGACTGACGTGAAAGAACTTGTTGGAACAAACAGTGGTCTTCTCATCCAACCATCTCGATCTCTGGAGCATCGAGTTTTATGAGATTGCCCAATAATGGCCAGCTTGTAGTTCCACGTTGCGCAATAAAAAAAAAAGGGGGAAAAAAAAAGAAAAAGGAAAGTTCATTTGCCGTCAAAGGCATGTTGGCTTTTAAATTCACAGATTTAAGCATACTATGATATGTATCATTCATGGACTCCTTCACAGAATAGTGCTTATCATTAATCCACCACACTGCAAAAATTAGTATTCATTCACTGCAAAAAGTCCGGTGTTAAATAGTGAACGCCGAGCTGGTGTTAAATTTTCGGTGCTCATTTATGGTGTTAAATTAACACCTCTGGGTGTCATTTCCAAATTTTAAACTGTTTTTTGAAGAGTTTCTTAGTAACTGCACTTCTTGTTGATTTTTAATTTAAACAAGACGATCAAGAATTTTACATTAAAATACTAGATTTTTGAAAAAAATGTGAAAATAAATTTACACCAAAGTAACACCAGCTGGTGTGGTCTCTTATTGAAGCTGGACGGGTGTTAAAACATGGATATTAACACCAACAAATATCAAATCAACACCATGTGGTGTCATTTTTTAATTAACACCAGTACAGTGTCAAAATAACACCAGGTACAGTGTCAAATTAACACCACGAAGTGTCAGGTGAACACTTTTCAACACCATCACAGTGCATTTTTAACACCTGTGGGTGTGGTCCTCTATTGAAGTTTGATTGGTGTTAGATTTAACACCTGTGGTATTAAATCTAACACCGATGTTTTTACAGTGTTAAAGCCCTTTTTTTTTGTCAATAACAGTAGAAAAAAATTGTTGTTGCATTAAAACTTGTAATGCAAATCAACAAATGAAATGTAAATGTTTCCCCAAGTGTAAATTAATGAACCAGAGGCAAAGATCACTTCATGATAAGACTCCCTAAGTGTAAAATAACCCATGGTACGCATTATTATTTCTTTTATAGGAGCAAAGTTTTGGAATCATTTGCAGCAAAATATTCGAGAGGCAAAATCAAGGGTTTTATTTCGTAAGATTTCATTTGTTACCAAAGGTTATTGATAAGTTTATTATGAATTAGAAGTTTTTGTATTACATTGTACATGTATTGTTTGATTTCTTTTTTTTTTTTCAATGTAGAAAATCATTGGAGTACGAATTATTCTGGACCAGCACTTTTTTGGTACTTCGCTAACTTTGCGTTTCCTTTAACATTTTTTTTTTTAAACAATCGAGGTAAATATGAATTATGATTATACGTATGCATATACCGGGTAGAGACCGACACCCACGAGCCATACAGCCCACGAGTCAAAAAGCCCATGAGTTATGCAGCCCACGAGTTGTACAGCTCACGAGTCAAACAGCTTATGAGTTCGACATTAAAGGGATAGTACAGTTTTGGTCGAGATGAGAATTAGGCTTTAAAAATTTTGCAAGATACCAAGAAAACACTTATGATATTGTACAGAGCCTACCATTTTAAGAGGAATTCAAAGTTTATTTGATGAAAATCGGGTTTGGAATAACTGAAACATCCAAAAACGCAGTAAAACATAGCGATCGTTACAGAGTATGGGTCCCACACTTTACTAGAATCGTTCTTTTTTGGATATCTCAGCCATTTCAAAACCAATTTTTATCAAATAAACGTTTAATTCCTCATAAAATTCCATGCTCTTTCATATTTCATATGAGATTTCTCATTATCTCACCTAAAAATGTTAGAAACCTGAAATTAAGTCTCAACCAGAACTGTACGATCCCTTTAAGCAAACAAGGCCAACGAGACCGACGCATTAAACCCCGTGTTGTATCTGATGAACTCGTGGGCTGTTTTTACCTAGTGTCGAACTCATAGGCTGTATGACTCGTTTTTATAGCTGTATGACCCATGGACCTGTTTTTAATGTCGAACTCGTGGGCTGTATGACTCGTGCGCCTGCTCGTGCGTGTCGGTTTCGTGGCAGGACCCCCGTCATATACCTATACCTCTGCAAAGATCTTTATTGGATTCATATTGTCATACTTGTATGCTTATGTAAAATACATTGTATGTGCCTTATGTGAATTATGGTAATGCTTTGTTGGAAAAACAAACAAACTCAAACTCAAATATCATAATATATACGTACATTATATTGTACAAATGATTTTCGACTGAATCTAGCGTGAACTCGTTGCAGTGTTGTACCACAAAGATACATGTACACCATACAATTTTGTATTTTATACACATATCTATTCATCGAACTGAGTCAAAGATGGTTTCAAATATTGTTTCCTTTCGAACCTGGAATTTGCAGGTTAGTTCTGCTCAAACCTATAGCACGTCTTCACAGGAAGAACACAACAATATTTCAATACATGTACTACAAATTTTGAGTCGTATATGATTTATTGAGAGACAACCAACGGTTATTAATTCTTAATTTGATAAAGAAAAGCATATGCAGCAACAAAAAAACAAAAACAAAAACAAACAAACAAACAAACAAAAAACCCCCCAAAACCAAAAACAAAAACAAAACAAAAACAGTTATTAAGAGTGTGTGTATAATAGAGGAACTTCATTTTCATTAATCACAGCTAAGCTGGCCGTCCGTATTCTATGTGATCGCCCACTCATGAGTTTTATTGGTAAGTTTGGTACAAGGTGATAGGTGAGAAGTGTTGGGAGAGTCCATTCTGTTTACAGGTGTGAGAGAGACCTATATAACGAGATGGCTGGATAGTCAAGGGGACCCCCCCCCCCCCCCCCCTGTGTGTTTTCCTACTTCCAGTGGAAATTCTACAGTATGTGGGGGCACTGTGGCGTACTGAGGCTTTTGATTTTCAATCGGAAGTCTCGAGTTCGAACCCCATCAAGTGCCTCTTCGTTGGACAATGTGTTTTATCCACCATATCCCTCTCGATCCAGGTGTATAAATTGGTATACATGTACCTGCTAACGCTAAGGTACATGTACACTGTAATTATGATGGCAGGGTCACTCTGGTAGAGTAGCGGCAACCCTGAAAAGGCTATACATGTATACCCTTAGAAAATAAGGAAGGTCCGTCATTTGCAAACTGTCTGACTTCCCCTATCATCATTGTAAAAAGTATATTATACAGCTGTATATATATTTTTGTAATTGCTTATTTATCTATCTATTCATATTCGATATTTGGTGCTTCTACATCTTACCGATAAAACGATAGTGATCTTCACCGATCTATTCATTATCTTAAGACACAGCATTGACTAGATATCTATTTAATTCTATATTTATCTATTTATTTTTGTATCTGTGTTAATTTATTATCTAAATATTCATTTACACATTCGTAGCGGACATTTAGCAAAGGAGTAGGCCAAAACTAAAATGAAAAAAAAAATTGTACATAAATATGCCTAGTGTATAGACAAACTTCTAGCTTCCCTGAATATCATTCAGCTCGTCTGAGCTCTTGTGAAATCTGTAAGCATACCTTGCGGTAATTGCTTTCAAAATGTGTTTGATGTTTCCAGCACGGTAATAACATGCCAGTTTTACTGACCGGTACATGAAAGAAACAGAAAAGTGAAGACTAACTTGATATGAACACAACCCATTGACATTCAAGTAAGATCATTTTCGTGATTATTTTATAATGCTGTGTAGCTGCCATAGTCAAGGCTACATTGTGCCCTCTCAACACTTTGTTACGGTATACTTCCGTTAATTTAAAACAGAGCCCAGTGCTTGTCAATAATGCATACCATACTAAATGAAAAAAAAAAAAACAAACAAAAACAAAACAGAACAAAACACAACGTTTTGAGCAAATTAAATGGGCAGTTTTCTGACTGGCATAATCATGTCGAGTCTTCTGTACACTCATCACTGCGACAAATACATGTACAGCTTGTCTAGCATCACTGCAAACAAGGTATCATAAAAACAAGAAAATGACAGTCAACCAAACGTATGCTCAAATCCTGACGGTAACGCACACAAAGCACTACAGATGGGCTGCCAAAGACAAGCGGAAAGAGACAAGCAAATATTATGTGATTTTCGCCTCAATATTCCAATATTTACCGACTGCATAGTAAATCGCATCATGCACAACAAAGTACACTAATAGCCAATATATGGGAGTTTCATTCCCGCAATATTTTCTTTCCTTTTAATTTCATGTCACAGAAGCATTTACAAGTTTAAGACACTATAGTATGTGAAACGCTTCAGCGGTTGTCAAAATTACACCGCACATAATATTCCCGACTTCTGAAATCACACACAATCATGATAGGAAGCTGCATGTCTTGACTTGAAAACTTACCAGTAAAAATCAAATTTTGTGCAGTACCTTTATAATGTTATTACCTTTCGAACAAGGCGAATATAAAATCTGGTATTACGTACACATGCAAGGAGCCACTGTATGCCAAAGGGGAAGTATATCCTCAAACAAAGAGTCATTTCTCCCTCATCGCCAAAGCAAATGACCAAGTTACTTCCTCAAGAGAACATACAAAATAACATTTGCATTAAGGTGTCTTGTTTGTGCGTAGATTGCTAGACTTAGTATTCTTTGTTTATGAATAAAAAATAATGAACGGTCTCATGAGGATACTGTAGTACATTTCTTTTATTTAAGATCATTCTACACATGTCTCGTCTTCTTATATTTCATCATCAAAACACAAAATGGGGCTTGAAAAGAATACAAATCTGAAGTGGATATCTCCTTTACTTTTTAGATGTCATTGCATTGCATTGCGCAAAGCAAGTTTTCAAGCCATCTATACCACAATCTCAAATCAACAATTTACCTGAAGAAATAGGCAGACCTCTCAACCTTTCTGATTGAAAAAAAAAAAAAAAATGGGATGATTTGGCTCCTAAGTAGGAAAAAGAGCAGGTCTGCCAACATTCCCAAATCCAAATCAGGGAGATTCCACACATTGAATCAGGGAGATATCTATGTGTTACATTCATTTCAATGGGCGAAAATAATTCCCAAATCAGGGAGATTTTAATATTCTCTTATTTAGACATAAACAGATACAGTTGTATTGACATTTTTAGGCAGACTCCTGCAGAATCAGGGAGACTTAGCAGCTCTGAGAGAGATCAGTTCTCATAAGAGTGCCTAGTAAAATAAAAAAGAAAAATAAGAATCTCCAATCAAAACAAGAGCTGGGAATAATCAAAATTCAGATTCTCCGAATGGTTTGTAGGTCTGTATAGGCATATTCAGCGCCAATTGTAGGAGAAAAAAAAAAACACTCTTACAAACAGACAAAAGACTAGAACCAAATACTAGTACAATGTGTAGTACTGCTTACATGAGTGTATACACTGGTGACGACACACACTAGAAAATCACACTTTATGAAGGATAGAATATCAGCTTTCACACAGGGAGACTTTGACACAAACATTCCAAACTTATCTTGTTTCACACAGGGTTTTGTGTTGCTCGAGTGTGAATCCATCTCAAAAAGAGAATATGATTGATTGATTCTAATACACAAACGGCCCTGTAGTTGGCAATTCTCCCCCATTATATGTAAAACTAAAACTTAAAAAAAAATGCAAGCAGTCACACGTTCATTTGCCAAAGTTTCTGAAAAAAGACTAAAACACTTGTCACTATACTCTGCTGTTGTCTCTTAACCAAATTCACAAGAATCATTGCTATTCTCATCAAGGCTCGGGTATTAAAGTCCAGTCTACTTTCACAGAAATCCTGTCACCACAGCAAAAGACATAGTCTGTACATGCTATGAACAAAAAAAAACACACACAAAAAAAAACACACACACAACAGAAAGAGCAGATGAAGGGGTTCTCTCCATGTAACAAAGTGACAAGACCATAGCTGCAAAGATACATGTAGTCACGTGTCTTTTCAATGAACAATATCGAAATGATGAAGAGGTAGTGTCCTCATTAGGAAAGAGAAAATATATTGACACCACAACCTTGCCTTGATAATCAATCATAATCATAATATTATCCAGCCTTGGCATAATATTTCAGCATTTTAAAAGGATTGACTAAAATCATGAACTGCAATAATTTTGTAATTAAGGAATATTAGAGAAGTCTCTGTGAAACATGGCAGGCATAAAAAAGCACTCTAAACATGTACACTTGTCATAAGCAAATTTGTTTAAATATTTAATAACCATTCATTTAAATGCTTCAATTTGAATATAATTGCATCAATCCACGGGTGGGGCATAAACCGTTTCCTTGCTAGTTTATATTACGATGTGTACAAGGTACACTTTCTCTGAACATTCAAGTATTTTCCCATTCCTAGTGGCCTTGGAGAAAACCTAAGACATAACTTTTTTGGAAATATACTACACAGTGTACATACAAAACCTGAATACAAGGTATTTAACACACTGCATTTCTTGAATTTGTTGCCCCACATAAATTTCCTTACAGCCTCAGACTGTGAATAGTAATGAATGAATACAGTTTCACCCCAGATCTGCATCTTCTCTTATGTTTATGATTTTAGCTATTATAATTGTCATCATTATTATTCTTTTAGTAGGCCTATCATCAAAATCATCTTTCTTGATCATTTTATCACACTTGTATCATCTTCATTGTGGTCACTTTTATGAATTATCATCAATATCATTGTCATCATTAAAGGTCCAGGTTACCTTTGGGAGCAGTGATTAAAAAAAATTAAAATACAGTATCACATTTGATGCATATGTGTATGTCTGTTGTATCACAAGACATCCTACCATATAAATTTTTTGCAATAAAGCCTAAAATAAAAATAGATATCAGTATTTGTCTTAGTAAACCATAATGTGGACGGTTTAGTTTGGAAACATTTTCATTAAACTATTGTTCACATTCTGTGTATTAACCAATACTTAACATCGATAATACAGATTCAAATTTTTACAGTGGTTGTTTCTATCCGTCACTCACATTTTTAGTACTAAATGCTGGGGTTTTGTTTTATCTGCAAATGGTAAATTATGCCTTTAAATTATTTTTGGTCATCATCACAACAGGACAAACATGGCCCTAACATGGATGACAGAAGTTCACAAGAGGGGTCCAAGAGCTAGAGTATTTTCCTAGTCACTAAAAAACAACAAAAAACCAATGTCACAGTACTGCCTCCATTTTCTTTGTTCATCCCATGACGTCATGCAATAATTATGATTGGCATGTAGAGGTGTAAACCATTCCCGGTCATAGCCAATGCCCCCAGATTGCATTACATGAAAGCTGATATTTACTGCATGCCAAATATGTTCCATTAAAATATGCTGGTATCAAAAGTACACAGCAAGCCTTGCCAGTGGAACAAGCAATTAATTTGCTTAAGTTTAAGCACCACATATTTCTATTCTTTATGTTGTACAGAAGGCAATAAAAATCAATATACACAGACCTCTACCAGTCATTTTCTGCACACTGACACTGGTACTTATAGTTCCTCAACAAAATCATCCTAGATTGTTGAGTCCATTTTAATAATAATAATAATAATAAAAAAATGGTACGGGGGGGGGGGGGGGGGTATAAAGTTTTTATTCAGCTCTGTTGCATGTTTATGTAACTACTTAAGAATACTCGTTGGTCAATGAAATACATACATGAAATGCTTTTCATGACCATCTAGTGAGGTTTACAGCAAACCATCCATGATCTACAATTTCACAGTCAAATACATAAGTTTAGTCATGATGTCAGTCTCACAGCTATGTATACATGTATGTTTGGATTTGTACATCATGATCTATAAAAGCATATTAATCAAATAAGAGCAGGAGGTATCATTTTGTAAAAAAACAACAAGAATAAACAAATCCTGTGCTGGCATCAGAATCAATGCTGCTTAAGCTTCTTTCAACGGACTGTTGCACATGGCAACTTGCCTTTCAATGCTCGAAACGAATTGATATCAAGTTCTGTCTGCTGCCATCTTGTGTTCATACCACAGACAGTGCATAGTGTTCTCTTCGAGTCATAGGTTTGAGTCTACATCAAAGAGCATAGAAGCTAGCATGGTCTTGTATGCATAAAGTACGTTTCTTTCTCTCTCTTTCTGTGTATGTGCTAAACTTGGCCAGCTTACCTACACCAGTCCTCGCTAGAGCATGAATTTCAATAACATGGTAAACACATTTTTTTTTTTTCCATCTGTGCTAATTTTCTGAATCTTCATGACATGAGACAAAAATAATACATCGCATGAACAAGTACAAGTGTAAAGGAAACTAGAAATGTCGCTACAGCGACTGGTTATACCCCCACCAAACATTTCATAAGCTTTGGTCAAAACAACATTTCATAAGCTTTGGTCAAAAAACTGAGGAAGTAGTTAAATCCGCAAGATCTTTCCTTGATCTTCTGCCATTAATATGCCGTTACCATGGCAACCTACTTTCGGGTACTGTCGAAAAATGCGTCTTGCACATCTACAACCAAAGGCACACATCTGTACCAAGTTTCATGGAAATTGGGCAAAAACTGAGGAAGTAGTTTGCAACACAAAATTTTCCATCATTTTGGCTCATAATATGTGAGCTGTTACCATGGCAACATACTTTTTGTCACTGTCAAGAAATGTGTCATGCTGACCTATATCCTAAGACAAACATTCAATATGAATTCCATGAGAATTGGAAGAACACTGATGAAGCAGTTTTGCCATGAAGCATTTTGCCCTATATTTTACCAATAACATGCCGTTACCATGGCAACGCACTTTTTGCCACTGCGGAAATATGTGTCTTGCACATTAACATATTCAGATGAACATCTGTACCTAATTTCATAAAAATTGATCAAAAACTGTGGGAGGAGTTCGCGACGCAAGATTTGTACCCATTTTTGCCCATAATATGCCGTTACCATGGCAACGTACTTTTGGGTACTGTCAAAAAATACGTCTTGCACATCTACAACCCAAGGCACACATCTGTGCCAAGTTTTATGGGAATCGGTTGAAAACTGAGGAAGTAGTTCGCGACGCAAGATTTGCAACGGACCGACCGCCCGACCGCCCGCCCGACCGACCGCCCGACCGCCCGATCGTCCGCTGATTCCTATATACCCCCTTCAAACTTCGTTTGGCGGGGGTATAAAAACCTGATACAGTACTAGTGGTTTTACATTTAGTGCTTCAGCTTTTTATGTCGTAACTTGTTTCTGAAAATAAAGCAGCAAAATGTGAAAGTACAAAGCACAATAATCGGCCATAAGAAAGATGGAAAATCATATTTATGAATGACACTGAAATCCATCTTGGTTGCCTGCTTTTTATCGAGATTTCACATGAATGCAAAAATTATTGTTACTAAATGTAATGTATCGAGCAAAGTTTCAACTTTCCGAATCTTAAAATTGATAATAGCCAACTACAAGCTCAGGTGTCACTGTGATAGAGACTTCTCCCCAGTTGAAGCACTAAAAATAAAAATAAATAAAATAAAATCCTCCCCCCCCCCCCCAAAAAAAAAAAAAAAAAAAAAAAACAACCAAACAAACAAACAAACAAAATTTAAAATGGCTATGATTGAGGAAGCTGTTATAATGACTTATTTTTGTTCTTATTATTATCATCACTATTATTCCTGTTTTTTTTTTTTGTGTGTGTTTCTTTCTCAAAAACAACGGGGTAGAGTTTATTGCACCACACACAAGTATCTTTGATGTCTTCCTCATGGGAAAAGAAAAAAAAAAGAAAAAAGGGAAGTGTGAGTGCTCCAATCTCTTCCCATAATCAAAGGCAATACAATTCCACAATGTCAAAGCCACCTGTGCAAGTATGGCTGACTATCTCTGCGTCCAAGACCAAGCACACTCTATATTCATCAGGAAAAAGAAAACCCTAAGAAAAAGAAAAAGAAATTCTTTGGTCCCGTTTGAATACTGGAATTTGGTTAAACAGAAGCCTTCCATCTACAGATGTCATCAATTGAAAGTCAGCAAATGACATCAGTCTATGTGTAAATCTGACAGATTGAAGAAATCATTGTGACCTAATACTGGTATTTTGTCCTTTTTCTCTCTCTCAAATTGCATTTTATCGCAACTTTTAATATGCCGAGCCTTAATTGGTTCAAGGCAAGCTCAGATGAGGTAAAATCTTTGTAGACTATTAAAATGTGCAGGTGAAAGTCACGTGCTTGTGAATCAGATACCATTCACATACAAAAGATCACCAAATGAAGAGGATGCATACACACACTCCACAAATACAGGAAACTGTCCAATGGCTGCTCTCCGAGAGATGGAATACAGCCAGAATCATGAATTCTCAATGACGGCATTCTGTATTCTAGACGCCGACTTCTCTGCACAGTTCATGAAGCTGTGGAGCTGAGTGACGCACTGTGTGACATCGCGAGGGTTTGCCTTCAGACACTCATCATAAGCCTGGTACTCTCTAGCACAGTCTTTCTGGATCTGCTGGACTGCAGGACTGAAAGGGGTCACAGAGAAACAACAACACAATATGTAAATAAGGAACAGAATGAGTTGCTGCTCTGATAAACCACTGAAAGAAAGACAAAGGCTACTTGAAAAAGAATGTACATTTGTATCAACATCAGAATTCACATTTATTCACCAGCGATCTTCATGCACCCTAAATACAGTGCAATCCCATTATAACGAACACAGTTAAAACGGAATTCCGGTAACAAAGAAGTACAAATTCAGGCCATAACACAATTGGCTCTATGTTGTTTTTTGTCTATTTCTTCAGTTACAATGAAATTTCGATATTACAAACGAAATCTGCCGGTCCCGAGGACTTCGTTTATGATGGGAGTCTACTGTACCAATTTCAGTCACTTGTGCACTCCAAAGGAAAGGAAGAGATGGAAAATTTCATCAGAAGATGAAAAGATGTGAATGATTGATGGCTTTTTGACAGTGCACCTCTTGGTCAACGTTAAGGGAAAGAGAGACCTCCCCCCACCGCCCCCCCCCCCCACCACCCCAATTAATGCAGCCAGTCACAAACATTTCAGGGCAAGCTCGATATGATAAAGAAAGCATTGTCCTATAAATTCTACAAGAAAATAGAAATGTAATAAGGTTTTTATTCAAACTGTCCTTCCATCTACTTTCACAAGAATCACCACCTATTAAAAATTTGTATAATTTATAAATCCTCTGAAATGCTAAAGAGTCCTAAATATTCCTCACACTTTACTTGGTCTATAGAATAACGTACATTCATGTGAACTTACTGGCTGTTGGAGCATGCCGAGGCCTTGTCTCCAAGGTCCTTACATCTGTTCTGCCAATCTTCTGGAAACCTGGATACACAATCCCCATACTCCTCAAGCTCTTTCCCGCAGTACTTCAAAACCAGAGTCACAACAGCTTCCCTGCATAGCAATGGGAGTCATGGGAGTAATGACATTGACAAATTTTAGCTTCCAATATTCACTGACACGTATTACAGAAACTGTTATTTAAAGTGGGGGGGGGGGGGAAAGAAAGTAGATAGTAGTACCGGTACTGTCATTTTATAACTATTATCAAACCTGTTGAAATGCGTCCCAAGAATGCTTGGACAGGTGTCTGTGGAAAATAATGTTGTAGCAAACTGTGTCTTCAATGGGTTAACATAATTACTGGTACACTGGTACACCAGCCAGCTTTACAATAAGACTCAGAGATAAGTGTATGAATGTTTTCTTCTGAGTAAATTGAATGATTACAGTAAGTCAGCAAACCAACAGCCTACTTTCAAGCAACATTGCAGGTCTGCCTGTATGAGTAATTTCCATCTTGAAGACCAGTATGCTGTAAGTTTAATGTCAAATATTGAAGTTAAGAGCAGAATTTCAATCTTTTGAAAAAAAAAGATGAATCTGTGCATTCCATGAAAACTGCTACACAACTGTAGTTATAATAATAGTCTCGACTCGTGGACTCTAGTGTTAGACTACTGAGCAATCTGGATCTGGATCTGGATCAATACGCTGCCGGATATAGTGCAGCGGGGAGAGAGGGCGCAAACTAAATTAATCGTAATGAAGATGGCTTTTTTCTATCTTGCTTCTGAAGACTTCTGGAGATGGGCTGTTGATTACTGTTGCTGGGAGGTGATTCCAGGCAAGGGGGGTGCTCACAAAAAATGAATACATTTGTGACCCGCAACAATGGTTTCAGGCAAAAGTCGCAAGAGCAAATTCCCTCCTAGGCGGGGTACAAAGATTTTGACCATTATTTTTGTCGATTTAGGTTTTTCGCAGAAATCAAATCTTTGATATGTTTTCTACATCTACACTAAACTTCATTGCATAAGACTAAGTTTTTCCTATCGAAAATGGAATTTTAAGCACCCTATGTTGGATCGCACTCGTCAGTTTCGAGTTTCTTTCGAACGCCGCGCCAATATCCCAGCGTTGCTACGGCGCAGGGTCTCGCACGCGATTGGCTGGTGCATCGCACACATTTACATAATTCGGCTTTCGGAGACACCAGTTGCAGCGTTTGGGGAATGTTTTGTCCACGTGTGCACAATTACATGCGCCATTGTTCTTGGTACAGTGGTTTATATACGCTCGCTCTGTAGTGCGTGCTCTTCGTTTGGCTTTCTATCCAAACTATTCTACAGCAATGTTCGACAACGGAAGTGAAACCAAAATCATGTTGCACAACATAATTGTGTGAAAAGAAAACTAAATATTCTCAAATTTGCCTACTTGTACATGTAGTAAAAATTATAACAGCAGACTGACTCAATGGAAGGTAGATGAGAGGAAAGGAGCGGTCACATGTGACAAATTTTATTCAAATATTACACGTCAAGTTCGTACAAAACTAACGAGTCGTGTTTGTTTGTTTATTTTAATTTATTTAGCACCACCGAACAAAGCAACATAGGCATGTCTCAAAGCGAAACAAACAGGAAGCGTGACCCTTGCCAGCACTAGCAATTTTCCGCCTTCAAAAGGGTCGCCAATGATAAAGACAAATCAACCACAATGAAAACGCGATTAGTAAATGTGTTACATGCACACGGTCATGGCGTGTGGATGCCAGTGCGTAATGCGTGCACCATACACATGTGCATTATAGCTGACACCATACGTGTAATTATCGTATTCGCCATCTTGAAAGACGTTCTGGAAAACAAACCCGAGCGAAACGCATTGTTTTTCGGCTCCATACGCTGAGCTCCGAGGAAGGTGCCCGGGAAATTTGACTCTCTCAGTGAGCCAATCAGAAGGCGATGTGGTTGCAAGAGGCGGAGCTTAACATCAATTGGCACCATCGTACGGATGGGTGATTCTCCCCTCGCATCGCCGCTCGGACATTGTCTTTGAGAAAGAGGTGAATCTTCACAGCCTGTTTTCTCGCAATTTTGTCAGGCTAACAACTTAAAAAGTGTATTTTATTTCTCCTTCTATGCCCACTTGTGGTGTTGAAGAATACAAGTATCTTATATCAATGGAAAGCTTAGGAAATGGGCAATGTGATTCAGTGAAAAAATGAATTTTCAAAATTCCCGACTTTTGCCTGAAACCACTGTCGCCGGTCACATTTGTATTTATATTGCTCTTTGTTACAATGATGAACTTAAACCCTTTGTCGTGATTTATCACTTGTCTTTCAAGAATATTCTGAGTTTTGTGATCTTTGAACTGTTTAATTTTGATATTTCTTTTAGGTCTTGTTCTGGTCAGAAAATTTGCAATGGGTAGACCCATGACCATGAATGTACCAACGACGTACCCAATCATAATTCATCCAGTAACACTGAGCACAGTTAACGCTAGTGAGTTAGGTAACCTAGGGTTTAGATCTAACGTTACAGAGTAAAAAAAAAAAAAAAAAAAAAAAAAAAATGTAAAATGAAGCCTGGTTAGGCCTGGCTCTAGCTCTATATAGGGTTCTCCAAATTGTACAAATACAATGTCATGACAGTCAATGAATGTGACTATTTATTGTAAATTGTATTTACACAGCACACTCACGCAAATTGTAGTACATGGGACTATGTTAAAATCACGACGCTCTTGTATCGAGCGTTACACCGCGGTTTTCACTCACATTTTTCTCCGGGATAGTTTGTCAATAGGGTGGAAGGCCAAGACACATATATTTCATTTACTTGGACAATACTAGCCGCTCTTTCTTTCCTCAGGTACTGACAACAAAGGACTTCTTTTAGAGAGAAAAGTGACCTTCGCATACCATTACCAGCCTGTCCGAAGCATAAAGTTTTATGGCACGTGATCAACAGATGGCGCTAGTCTACAGAAGACGGTGTTGATTGCAATTTTGCCCAATTGCATACCCACTTTTGTACTTACTATTTTATTATATTTTTATTTCATTTCAACATATTTTGACAGGATAACAAGATCAGCAAGTGAATGCTGTTTTACATCAAGGTCCTGTACAATCCAACTATATAAATATAAAAATCATGTTACGTAAATATAAGCATAAAAACCCACTAACAAACAAGCAATCAGAGCTGAAAGAAGCAATACCATTCACCATTACAACTGTTAGTGTTAGTTGTTATTAAACAAAAACAATAGTTTGTTCAAGCGTGTTTGTAAGCAGATCCGTACATATGTACTGGACCAATGTGTAGTTGGTTCAGCAACCAGTAATTTCACCCATTTCTCTGGATTTCAAAGAAAGCAAAATATTGCAACATGCAAAGTTAGGTCTATATGCAGATGATGTTGTATGATGATTTGATTGTAAAGCCCATGTTGATAATATCGACAATACTTAGAAATAAGAAAACAAGAATAAAATGATAACAATGTATTGCCACCGTCATACATTGTATAGTGTATAGTAACAAAGAACGAGGAGGGCAAGGACGAGAGAGGATTATGTGTATGAGAATGGCTTTGAGAGCTCAGGTGCGGATCTAAGAATTTCGTTTAATAAGAGGGTGTGCCTTTACAAAATTAAAGGGGGGGGGGCATGCACCCCTCCCCATTGTTTTCTTTTTATTTGTCTAAACAAAAAATAAAGGGGGAGGGGGCCCTGTGCGCTAGCCCATGGATTGGCCACTGGAGCTTTGAAGTCAACAACACTATAAGATGTTTTGAATCACTACATTCTATCAATAAGAACAACATAGAATTTGCATTCCACAGGGGTACATGTATACATGAGAAGGGTTTGTTTGCAAAAACCGATAAGTCCACTTTTGAAGATTTTGAAGTACGATCTCTGCCATAAAGTACAAAATAATACCTTTTAAATGATATATTGGTCACTACATATAACGGTATATTTTTGAAGATATGGTCAAAAGAAGCAAACAGTTTCTTATTATTCTCTTTATTTTTCTTGACCTTTAATTGCAAATATCTCCATTTGGCAAATATGGACTTATCAGTTTTTGCAAACAAACTGTTCATGTATTACAGGAAACTTTATACAAGGTATACTGTACAACCTAGTTATTACTTTGTACTGTATATTCATACCTTAAATTCATTATGTTGGGAAATAAAGCACATCTCTAAAGATTCACTGTGAAGATACGAATACTAAAGATGTTTGTTTTGCTTCTTTGTCTGTTCTTTGTGTGTGTGTGTGTGTGTGTGTGTGTGTTCCCTCCACAGATTCCAATGAAAATGTTGAGTTCACTGTATTTGACTAGCAAAATGCAAAATGTGTAACATGCTACACTATGTACATGTATGATGATTATGTGTGAAATAATGATTCTTTTCATTAGATATTACACACTGATGAGACATTTGTGAAGAGCTGCTGTCAGTCAGTTGTGGTATGAAAGTTTACATCATCAACAATGTCTTGTAAAATCTATACTGCACTGAGTGTATGAGGCATAGATGAATAGAAAGCAAGGCAAGAGAAAGATAGATAGAGAGAGAGAGAGAGAGAGAGAGAGAGAGAGAGAGAGAGATAAACATACAATTCTATGGAAATGTTTTTAATAGATCATTCTGAATTTAAATATATAAAGAGTTTGTTTGCAAAAACCGATAAGTCCATTTTTGAAGATTTTGAAGTACTCTCTATATCATAAAGTACAAAATAATACCTTTCAAATGATATATTGGTCACTACATATAAAGGTACATTTTTGAAGTTATGGCCAAAAGAAGCAGAAATTTTCTTATTATTCTCTTTATTTTTCTAGACCTTTAATCGCAAATATCTCCATTTGGCAAATATGGACTTACCGGTTTATGCGAACAAACTCTTCATATGCACACAAACAAAATTGAAAGCTACAATCGATTCATTTCCCACTTTTATTTTTTTGCCTAATGATATCAGCTTCGCTACTCAGTTCAAGGTGATCAGTTGCACAGACTGAGCAAAAACAAAGACAAAAAGACAAAACAAAAGATAGATACAATACATATCATTCAAACGATGTGATTCATTGTACAATGGACTCTTGTGTGAACACACTTAGTGAAATCAGTGTTTACTGAAACATACATCTGATTGACAAATTGCTCAACATCAAAGTATAATAAAATAATATTTTGTACCCAAAAATCAGTGTTACAGTAGCAGCCATGATAAAAAAGAAAACAAAAAATAACGGGCTTACATACTGGGCCAGGATTCAAACCTATGACCTCCTGATCTCCGCACAGGCGTCTTATCCACTTGATCACCAAGCTTCTGCCTGACAGCCAGTGCTGGTTCTAATCGTCATACAATGCAGTGAGTACTGCATGATTACATGTATTCAAATTGATTAAATTCTTTACTTTTCTTTTTTTATTCATAGCTCCTACTAAAACATTGATTGATTTGGTGTATATTTACATTAATGCAGGGCAATTTGTAATCGATTGCAATAAAGAGGCCACTGTACTATCTACCTACAACGCCCAATCGTTTTACAGGGCAGGTCTTGCATTTTGGGATGGTTGATTGTCGATGGTTTTCTGGTACCTCATATTTGGCAGACCTGAAAAGGATGTATAGTAATACTTTCTGAGCTCTAAAAAGAAGAAGAAGAAGAAGAAGATAATGAAAAACAAAACAAAAAAACAGTCCTTTACTGGACTTCCACAAAGGTTGCACCAAATAATGTGTATCTGCAAGCACAAGATACTCTTTTTTTTTCACAAGGAGGTAAACAAGCCACAGAATACTGCCATGGATGTAGCTGTCCACATATAAGATGGCCCTGGGAATATTGGAGTATTGGTTCTAAGAGATTTGTACAGGTACAATTTTAGTCCATACGAAGCTGAGAAAGTAATCATCTGGCAAAAAATCAACTACAGTAGAACTTTGTTACAAAGAGGTCAGATAGAGCAAGATCCTCTTTTACAACAAAGTGATTTTGCACATTGTATCCCAACTTTTTATATTCTTTTGTTTTGGTAAGTCTGATTTAGTGAGGAACCTGACATAACAAGGTATAACGAGGGTCCCCAGTATAATCTGTGCAATTGTGCCCGTTCACTCAGTCTGAATCCTGTACCAGTGAAGAATATAGTAAATAAAATTTTAGGCTGTAAAACATGCTTCTTCAATTTTCATTTTTCTGGTATCTGCATTTTACTGTTTCTTTATCTCTCTACATCATCAAATTCTGAGATGTTTGTCACTTCAGAGAGAGACATACATACATAGAGAGACATACAAAAAAGTATGATGAAATCCTCTACTTGGAAAGTAATATAGTAAATGTCTACCCGTCTATGAGCGGCAACAAGAGGATATTCTATTAAATCAAACTCAGTCCCCTACAGTGTAAGTGCATTGTCAACCCAGTTTTCAAAATGGTTAGAATCAAACAGAATTTCAGCAGAAATATCAGTATGACATGCATATGATCAAGTAAATCATTCAGCAGGCTTGACTTTTGGTGTGCATGGATCTTTGGAGCTGTAATTCAAGGCAACGATTGACACTTTTTGGAACAAAATGGCATCCAGGTCTTCTGTTTTCTACATGTAATACTGTACATCTCTGTATAACATTTTGACAGGTACAATTTGCAATCGGCAGCAAGTTTATTCGACACGAAGAGCATCATGTTAAAGCTGAAGATATTTAATTTCCCTTTACCAGCTAAAATGTCAAGCTGTTTTTGTTTTTCGAGAAAACTTGCTCTGTAAAGTTTCAATAATTAGGAAATGTCTTCCTTTAAACTCTGTGTATTATAGACCTGTGTAAGCTACAAAATCTCACCCATGTAACTTTTGTTATTAACCCTTTGGCATGATGATTGACACAGTATACCCCGTAGAATTGTGCGCTTTGTCCAAAGTTTGTGACACAGAAAGGATGAATAATTTGTCAAATCAATTACTATGAAATAATAATCAGCAGCAACAGAATAAATGAATAGTCAATGCGGGAATTAGACACCTCGCTACAATACATGTAGTACAATATGACACTGGACTAATGACACTCACATGTTATGAATAGGAAATTTCACTGTTGTGATGAATGTCCTGATCAACGGTGAAAACATGATAATCTTCACTGACAATATCAAAGCATCACCAGCAATGCAAAAAGTTGTGCACTGTATTGCTTACTGCCAGTGAAAGTTATATTACATTTTTTGCCTTTCTGATGCTAATGATGTAGTTCCTAGTACACTATACCCATTGCCCTTTGTTACGGGCCACAGTAAAGACTCAAGAGCAAGCAGTTGTCACCGCAGCCTCTTTCCTCTCACATCTACAAGGAGGATGAGAACAGATAAATTCTGGCATTATAGGTAGAGATCACAAGGAGAAATCACAGGCAATCAGACATAAAAACAGGACAATCATCATGAACATATCAAAATTGAGCCATGTGACATACAGCAATATCAAGCAACAGATATGTTCATGGGGCAGCATGGAAAATTGGATGCTAAGATAATGATGTCAAAAATAGAATAAGACTAAAACTGAAAATGACTGAAGAATGTTGCTGTTCAAATGTATCAGGACAGACAAACATACCTTCAGTATGTCAGGAATAATGCTATCATCAATTTGCACTGTGCGATCAAAGGTTAAGCTCGCTTTAAAATAAAATGCGATATCAGATCAAGTAATGTTGACACATAGATCAATAATTCAGAGCCATCATAGAGCATCATGTAATTATTCCACTGATGCTACAATTTTACATGTCAGTATAACTTGCTTGAGCTAGATTTCCAGTGAATTGCAATCTAATTTCACATTTTGTTTAAAATGCACTCTGTTGGATGTGTTTGCACACAATAACACTTCACTTGACATTACAATGGCCTAATCCGTAACTTGGAGTACAAGTACGTCTGAATTGCTGAGAAGTCACATGAAAAACTTTAGCCTAGTCTGGCTTCATAAATTTCTTGACTATATCAAAGGAAGTTGTAATACCACTGGCAACTACAGGTACACTGAATTAGAAAGAAAGATTTTACTATTGACAACTACTGTACACTGAATGAGATGTACTGTAAATGGAATTCAACAATGGTTGTAGGAGGGCTTGTAGGAGGATAGCTGGTCTCTGACAATAAGACACTCATGTCTTCACTGCGAAAAACATTTTCAGTTGCTGTAGGAATAAAAAGGTGTGTACTCACAATTTGTGTTACTACATTTGTGGATTTAACACATTTTTTGTGCACTGACGTCCATACAATAAATATTCTTAACTGTTTTTGTTTTAAGCACAGCTTAATAAGCAGCAAATAGATTCTTGTGAGATCCTGATTCCAAGTAAGACAATGTCAGCAACAGATAAAATGCATTCTCCATGCAGCCAGCAGTGTCACAGCATTTTGCACCACAGAGAATTGTTGTTGTTGTTGCATACACAACGTTTGTAGCCCATTTCCTGAACTTTTTGAACCAAGAGCACAGAATACTCCAGCATTTAATTCTATAGGACCAAGGTTTACTACACATGTACAGTGTAGATACACATTGAGATAGAGTAGAGCTGATACACGCAAGGCCGCTGAGCTACTTGTACACAATTCCTCAAGCAGAGCTGGGCGCAGCCATCATCTCTTGTATGCAATCGAGGGAGCAGCGGCATTTATTCTCTGCACAGGAGTCTCCAGAGATAACTTCTGTCTCCTCCACTAAAGAGTCTTTAAATCCATCTGAAGAATACTTTTGGAGAAAGCTTTATCCATCTGAAGAATGCTTTTGGAGAAAGAACGGTTCCTCTATCATCTCTTTGATAGCTTTTAACCACATGGTCTTCTTTATCCATCTGAACTGAGACGTTGCACACATTGTGATACTGTACACACTGTGTGCTCTATTTAGAGTGGAACTTCAGAGTGTAATACCATCCACACTGTGGGACTTTGTACACTGTGGTACTACACACAGCGTGATGCTCTACACCCTATGTATTCCATTCACAGTGTAGTACTTTGCACACTGCAGTAAGAACATACAGTGTAACGCCCTACACGCTGTGCACGCCATACATGGTGCTGTACTTTACACAGCAGTTCTGCTTTATAGTCTGTGCTCATAACGGGGCCGGTGTTGGAACACTCAAGAGGGGGGAATCGATTGGTTCGGGTACCTTGGTGGGGCTGGGGGTATGAGCACTAATCTTGACCATCACTGAACCATAGAGATCTCTCACTGCCTGGCTGTGCTGTGGGTAGAAAGGAAAATTGACACATCTAATCAAAAGCTTTGTTCACCTTTGTCAAGTAATCATGGGAAATATGCGATTCAATACAGTACTTTCAAATTCATTTTCTTGGCACAGTTTAGCACACATGAATGAAAATTGCAAAATTAGGTTTATTATGTCAATCTAGCCTGTCTCTCTCTCAAGGTTAATTTGTGAAATTAGAAATATGCCTTCGCTCTGCCATTACAATACAACATACAGTCACCACATTCAATTAGGAAAGGGTGCAAAACATATCATGCAGAACCTTAAAGGACAAATCCACCTTCATAAACATGACGATTGAGAAAATGCAGCAATATTAGTAGAATACATCAGTGAAAGTTTGAGGAAAATAGGACAACCCGTTCAAAAGTTATTGAATTTTGGAAGTTTCAGTTCCGCGATCGCTGGATGTGAAGACTACTACAGCTTGTGATGTCATATTAATACAACCATATAAAGAAACTATGAAGAAAATTCAACATATTTTCACTTTTCTCGCATAATAGAAGAGTACATGACTTGCCTCTTTCAGAAGGCAGGGGGAGTAATATTACCCTGAACATATATCAGTTACAAGTTGAGGGAATGTGTACTTTTTTCAAAAAATGAAATTTTGTGGAATTTCTTTACTGTAAAACATGATATATTCGCGGCATGAAATTTTCGCGAATTGGAGCCGATAGCCTTTTTCGTGGCATGAAATTTTCGCGAATTGCTACTAGCATTCAATGTATGTAGTGTAGACAAAAGCTTTCGCGTGCATTTTAATTTCGCGAATTTTGCGAGCGCCAAAATTCACGCGAAAATTCCTTGTTTTACAGTATATTTTCCTTATATTGTTGTATGCATGAGATATCATCAACTGCAGTATGTTCTCATCCAGCAGTGACTGCACAGAAACTTTAAAAATTCACAATTTTTGAACAGATTGTCCAATTTTCCTCAAACTTTCAAGATGTGTTCCACTTATATTGCTGCATTATCTCAATCCACATGTATATGAAGGTGAACTTGTCCTTCAACAGTCCCTTTGACAGTACAATGTTATAAACACAGAATGTGAATCAAGTTGAGGTATCATAAATCAAAAGAGAGTACACTGCCTATGAAGGCTTGCATGGGCATTAATCTTTCTTTAATGTACGTCCATTTTGTGCAATGGAGAACTGAATCTCAGAAGAATATCAGACAATACATGCTGCAACCTTGTTACTTACCTCAGGCTTGGGTTCCAGGGCATTCTGCAGCTTGGCAAGCTTCCCTGCCGGCAGCTTGTGGAACACAAACTCCACCAGCCGGAGGGAATGCCTGGCCACGTTCTCCCTCGACGATCCATGCAGGAGGAAACCGTCGAAGATGATCTCGCAGAAGAGCTCGGACGAGAACTCCTCCAGCAGGAGGGAGAGCTGTGCCACAAAAGGGTGGAGGAAGATGTCGTTGAAGGAGAGGTCGCTCTCCGTCTTGACGACAAAAGGCAGGATGCGAGCGAGAGCGTCCTTGTTGCGCTTGCTGGTGATGTGGAGGACATAGTACAGGATGAGCGTGGCGCCAATGCGGTTCCTTCGGATGTACTTCAGGAGGAAGGCTGGGACGGACTTCATATCGTCGAGGTCGCTGGTGTCGTTCAGCCGGCGGTTGACGACCCTCATCTGGTCGTCGACGAGGAGTCCCATCAGAGCTGGCAGAAACTTGAGCACCAAGTCATTCTCCTGGTAGGTGAGATTAGAATGAAGCAGCATTGCTTCCAGTTACTAAAAATCAAATTCGCTCAGAGAAGAAAGAGAATTGAATTGTTTGAGGGATTCTAAATACAACAAGACACATGTAGCTGAATCTATTTTGACTGAAGAAATAGCTTCGACTTAGAGAAAATTTTACTTATGAGGCACTCAAATCAAAAGAATTATAAGGCTAAGAGAATTTGAAAAGATCGACTGTATTTTTCTCCTTCTGTTCACCATTTCTGAGTAATTTAGGGTCTTTATCAAACCATGCCAAAGTATAATATAAAGAAAGAACACCTGAAATCATTGAGATGTTCCATTCAAACAATACATGTAGTTTCTCAAACTTACACAAGGCAACAGGAGAAATCAAATGACTAGCGTACGATCATTCACAGATATCGAACATCATTCATAAAAAAATGTAGAATTTATAAAAGACACACACAAATCATACCAGTTTTGGTTCCTTGAAATGTTGACTGTCCAACATGTCCCACGCACCTAGCCCGAGTGACAGCATTCGGAGGAGAGTTGTCAAATCTGGACTATCCTGTTGTGAAATGGATAATTACGGATGGAAACCAGAAATTAGTGACATAACTGAGGACTTACAGCAATTATTAAATGACTCCCTTAAAATACACATCTGCCTTCGACTTCACAGTTTCTTGAGTTCCTTTGATGCTAATCAGTGCCAACTTAAGCTTTCACCACCACTTTAGAAACAGTACACAGAGAAAACTTATTTGTTTGGTAATTCAGACACTTCTCATCAAACAATTCTTTTATAAATGGGTTATACATATTGCATCAAATCAAATGTCAAGCAAAGTAAGGTTTTTCCAAATGTAAGCCACTCCTATCAAGAAATTTTATTTCAAGTTGAAATCTGAAAAAAAAAAGCCACTACAGGGGTCGCACTTAACTGTTTTTTTAACTAGCCAGGCGGACTACTTAGAATCAATTTTGGCACTGAAGCAATATTTTAGCTACCAAGCCAGACGGACAAGTTACTTCAGAATTTTATGATTTTTAGCTAGTCTGACATGATTTTGGGTGGCCAATGGCCAGCGGACCATCGCCAATTTCGAACCCTGCTTTGACAACAGCTGAAAAAAAAGTTACACGTAAATATTCACTGGCCACCAAACAGGTATCACTTCTTTGAAATGAAGTTTCAAATACAGGACAGTTGTTGATAGATAATTCTAAAATAACAAAATAATACTAGGAAATGTAGAACAAAGTGAATAATTAGTCTTGTGATTCACAAATCTGTCAAATTCAATGTCCTAAAATCAATTTCATTTAACAAGGATTTACACTATATAGCAAATAGATTACTGCAAGAAGAAAAATGTGTTTTTGAATGAGAACAAAAATCATTGAAGAATCCTGTTCAACAGTAACTCTGTCAGACTCACCCTGGGTAGTTTATCTTGGTTGATAAGACCAGTCATATGACGGATGACACTGGTTGCTAGGGTGTGGATGGCAAACGGGTCACACAGGATCATGGAGAGGTCACTGCAGGGAGAAGAATGGGTGTTCATGCTTGGCATCAGAGCGTGTTCATGCAGGTGTGGACTTAACTCTTTATGCCCCTTATTCCATAAAATTCTGACATTTTTAATTGATTGCTCACTTTTTTTTTCCCTGTATGACTCTACTCATGACATGATGAACTTACACTGTAGGACATATTTTTCAACACTGTACGATGAAGCAGAAGTTTATGCTGTCATTAGGATTTAAGCCAATCACACATTGCCCCTTCTCTGAATTCACTAGTTAGGTAATTATGAAATTCTGAACATGCACAATTATGAAAATCTTGAATGCAACCAAGACAACGATATTGCGGTCCCCAAATTGCCATGGAAAACTTGCCAACTTTCACACTTTTGTTATTTTCTTCATAATTTTACACTTTGATCACGCTTGCACAACACACTGACTTGACATACCCAAGGACCTGTTCTTGGCCCCTCCGGATACCATCCAGGAATCCTTGCAACTCTTTGGCCTTCTTGTCATCCACCTGCTTGTCCCGCACACAGGCGTCAAGTGTCCACGTGAATTTGTGGCACGGGTCCTCTGCACAGATCTCGTGGATCTCGAGGTCATGCAGAGACATGAGAAGTTCTGCTCTAAGAGTACAGTAGTGCATGTTCCTTGTGCTGAGAAAAAGCGTCCGCAGAAACTGCAGCACCATATCAAAGAGTTTCACACTCTTACCGACCATTCCGGTGAGTTTTTGCACAACATGGCCTTGTCGCCTCGTCTTTGGCGCGACATGAAAGAACATGTGAGAGTTCAGTGTCTCACTGCCGAAAAGTACAGCCTCCTTAGTCTTGATGTAGTCTGTCAGGAGTGGAGAGACCTCATCGCCAAACAACGAGGGATTCTTCTGCCATATCTGCTGCTTGACTTCAATGGATGCCACATTGTACAGTGAACGATCGTCTACCAGGACTGTCAAGTACTTTTCAGGAATTTTTGGAAGACACTTCATAATGGACAAAACCACAGGCTGTATGGACTGGACCCTGATGAGTGGGAAACACTTGGAGAGGAGGTCCTCGATCGTCTTGAAGCGTCCCTTGGTGTCGCTGTTGGCCAGCTCCCGCGTGCGTGAGATGAGCTTCTCCCGCAGCTCCTCCATGATGGAGTGGTGGAACTCGAAGCGACGAATGTTGTGGAGGTCGAGCAGCGGGAGGGCAGGCTGCAGGGTGGGCAGGAGGATGCCATTTTCTGACTGGAAGTCCTCGATGGCCTGAAGAGGGTCTGTGCAGTTGGTCAGTGCTTCCCGAAGATGGACGCTTCCTGCTATTCCTACCTCCTCAAAACCTGACATCATGGAAATGGAATCTAAAATTCAAGAATAGATTGAAAATTTTCATATCAACATAAAGGCACAGTACTATCCACAGTTTCATGACAAAGTCCTACAAACATTCATCACAAAAATATCTCAAGCAACCTAGGCTCCAAATCAAAAATGTGCTTACAATACAGTGCATTGCCATTGGCTTGTAATTTAAGATTCAACTGTAATTTTTAATACCTTGGAACTCAACTGGCAGAAATGATGACAGAATGATTTACCGGGTATATATTTATGCAAAAAAAAAAAAAAAAAAAAAAAAAATCTTTTACATGCATGTATGTTGCAACGAAGCTAGAATTATTAGAAAGACAGCTGAGAGGGGTGGGCCCTTGACCGAAAGATCGGTTTGTATCTGTCCGTCGGGGAATGTTCCACAGAGACTGCGTCTAGCTTCACGGATCCCCTCTGTCTACGGAGGAGAGCGTTAATGGCAAAAAATAAAAGACTCCTCCGAACAGACGGATCTTTCTGTCTAGGTGGGCCCCCACTTTTAATAGGCTAATAATTAAGAGGGTCTTTACCACTTTAGCCCTTCCCCTCACTTGTGCCTTAAAAAAAAAAATAAATAAAATAAAAAGGGTTCGACTCTTTGTTGTTTATCTTTTAGACTTTGCCTGTCAGCAGTCGAATAACTTGATGTTGTATCCCTTACCATGCCTTGTTTCGAGAGCAAGAGGAGTGGCATTCAATTCATTTGTTCAATTCCACCAAGAAAACAAAGTACAGAAATTGTAACACCTCAGTATTGGGTGAAGACAAGAAATCAATGATTACACAAACATGACAGATAGCTAAAAAGAGTTAACATAAAATATACATCATTTTTTTTTTCTTTTTTTTTTTTTGCTCATCAGCTGATTTTTAAACCCTGGAAGTGGCACCAGAAAAATAATTGTTTGTGTTTGTGCGTTTGTGTGCGGTTGAATTTTGGCATTTCTGCCAGGACGAGGCGAACACTGCACTGCAGCCACGAATAACCCCCGGGGGGGGGGGGGGGCGGGGGGGGGGGGGGGGCTCCGGAGCTCCGTGCGTGTGGAACAGTCCACAATGAGCGCTTGCCTTGCGCCTTCGCGCGCCTTCGGGCTACTAGTGAGTCGCTGTTAGCCACGAACTGCAGCTCATCGTACAACAACCAACCGACATATTCTAACGTTAAACAACTTGAGAAGTTTAGGTGACCCTTTTACGTCGATTTCTGTAAAAAGTATATCTCTTACCTTCTGTAAAAAGTATATCTCTTACCACAGGTGAACGCCATAATTACATACACTAACAAATACAACACGGCTAGTAGACAGTCTGCCACTGCAGTACACAAGTCGTAGTAGATGGGACCACACAAAATTAGTGGGCACGAAAACAGCTGCTTCTCTGTTGACATTTATACCCGCATTCCATGGGACATCAGACCACGAAATACGCTTGTATCCCTCAGGCACGTTGTACATTGAATAATCTACTCTCGGACTCCAAAAAATAGTGACCAAATGAAAAGATAACGGAATAATGCACAATCTTACCAGACGGAGTTTGAATCAACTGTACTTTCGGTGAAGATGGCCGCCATGGGCCACCAAATCGAGGAGCATGCGCAGTCGACACAAATCAAAAACCATGTACAAAAACCGTAGTAGCAAAAAAAAAAAAAAAAAAAAAGAAAAAAAAAGAAAAAAAAAAGAAAAAAAAAAGAAAAAAAAAAGAAAAAAGAAAAAGAAACAACAAACAACAATCAAAAAACAAAAACAAAAACAAAAACAAAACAAAATAAAAACATCAAACAAACAAACAACAACAACATCAATATGATACGTTCAAAATACCTGTGTAGGCAAATTGAATGCCATACACAGCCGCTGCGTTCCTCTAGCGCGGGAAGCTGTGTTGCAAAGCACAAAGATCAGAGCCATTTGCATGATTGCTTTGCCATGTTTTTGTTTGTTTGTTTGTTTTGTGTGTGTGTGTGTGTGTGGTTTTTGTTTTTGTTTTTGTTTTTGTTTTTGTGTTTGTTTTTGTTTTTGTTTTTGTTTTTGTTTTTGTTTTTTTTTTGGGGGGGGTTCTTTGTGCTTTATTGCTTGCTTGCTTGTATATGCTATTTTCTATATTCATTTACTTCTTTCTTTTTTATTTATTTATTTATTTATTTTTTTTTTTTTTTGGGGGGGGGGTGGGCAGTTTACCTCCAGAAAGATACAGCCCATGAGCACATTGTAGTGGATGTAATCCCGAAAACATGATTACGGGTTATCTACATCTCTGATAAATGTACAACCATCAACCCATCTGTTTAAATGAGGAATTTCCACACATTACTCTTTCCTTTCTTTTATCATGGAAGGATAGTGAAGAAATAGAAAATTAAGGTTTTTGTTTTCTCGCTTTTATTGTTTTTGTTGTGGGTCTACCCTGTAGCAATGCTACAGCTAGGACCTGCGTGTATACTTATCTAAAATGAAAACAACATACAAACATCGTATCTGTTTTTAAATGGACATGATATATTCAAAGGAATATATTATATACATTATATTTACATTGAATTGAGTCTGAGAACTGCTTGGTATAAGGACAGAAATTGTCGGCCTAAACTTCCACATTTTTGTTTTTACTTTTGTACATCTATCCGTATCATAGAGATTATCTCTACAATCAGTTTTCTTTTTTAAGAGTGGCACAATGCTGTTCTTAGAAGAAAAATGTTATTTTTAGAAGATGCAACCAACAACAAAAAAGAATGGAAATAAGAGGTGTTATAGGTACGTTTCACCGACGCCGGACCTTGGACACCTCATGAAAAGTAAAACGAAAGCAAGCCCAAAAGATACAGAAACCCGCGCATAGATGGCGTCAATATTCGGCACACGAACTGTACGCCACAAAACGTAACAACAACAACAACAACAACATAATGTTCTTACACACGCCAGAGGGGGGGGGGGGGGGGGGAGGGGAGTAGGGCATAAGGTAATAAAAATATAGGCCTACCCATAAAAGTGATAATTTCTATTTTACACCTAGTATCAAGGACTCTAAGAAATCGACAAATAAATGACTGATGACGTCAAAACCGCAAAAGAATCACAGTAGGAAGCAGTAGGCATAAGGTCAAGACTTCGTGAAATGTTCCAGATCAATCATCGATTTCACGACCACGATTAATTACTGTTCACCATCAATTTTAACTGATTCATATAATGTAAGATAATCTATTCACAGGGGTTTTGATTATTAAACCAGAAATTGCTGTTGACCTATTTTACTTTTACCAAATTCCATGGTAATTGATTTGCTCTCTCTTATTTGTTTTTATTTATGCCACATCAATGACATATTATTTTTAATAAATAGGCAAAATGTTATATATTATAACTTACACATATGAAAATGATAATTTTACGTTGTCTTGAATTGTTGATAATTTGTTTGATATGATGCATAATGTGTATACAGTAGGCAGTGCATGGTAGGTACATGTTATAATTCCCTAATATTCACAAAGCATTGCGTATATTGCTGCAGTCAATATATATATATTTTTATTTCTCTTTCTCTGTAGACCTCCCCTTGATACTCTGCTCACTCAGCCTTTTGTTGTCATACACCTTCAATTCTTCTTCCTTCTCTTTTCTCCTCTCTTCCGTCCCTTCCTACATGTCCTCTGATAAGTCCTCGTTTTTTTATGCCTGTATTTAACTCTGTTTTTTGGTATGAATAGTTGTTTTGTAATCCTTGATGTCTCTTTTACGATTTATATTTTTTGTGTAATTCATCTTATGACTGCGAGACATGAATACCTCAATAAAATATTTTTTTAAATCTGTAATATCTATTATTTTATTTTTTCATTTATTCATCTATCTATTAATCTATGTACATTATGTATGTATGTATGTATGTATCTAATATCTATCTATCTATATATCTATCTATCTATATATCTATCTATCTACAGGGTATCTATCTATCTATCTGTCTATCTATCTAATTATCTATCTATCTATCTATCTATCTATCTATCTAATCTATCTATCTATCTATCTATCTATCTATCTATCTATCTATCTATCTAATTATCTACTCTATTTATTTCTCTATCTTTCTATCTATCTGTCTATCTATCTTTCTATCTATCTATCTATCTATTTATCTATCTATCTATCTATCTAACATCTATATTCATCTATCTATTTTATCTATATAACATCTATATTATCTATATATCTATCTAACATCTATATCTATCTATCAATTCTATCTATATTATATCTATATTATCTATCTATCTATCTATCTATCTATCTATCTATCTATCTATCTATCTGTCTATCTATCTATTACATCTATCTAAGAAGTGCTCAGGAAGCATCTTCCACAACTCGGTACCTGCTTGTTATAACTATTCATTCCTGTTTGAGAAACAAAGTCAAAGAACAAACCAGCCATCCAAATTTCTTCTCCTGATCACATAATACCAGCATGATCGCCTTCCAATCACAAATTTGCAGTGCAAACAATATGTTCAACATCACTTCGATTAAATGGCATGTTTGTGTTTAAGCTTAAACTTGTTTTCATTGTGAGTTATAGATAGGAGAATTGCATTCCTTTCCATTGTGTCAGAAATATACGAGGGATAATGGTTTTTTTCTTCGAGTGTATATAACGACTGTATGATGTTTTTCGTTTATGTTCTCATTTAATTTTGTTCTGTTTGAAGAGGTAAATAGTGAATAGAAGAAATCAACTATCAAAGAAGACGTTTCGAGAGAATGATGTTACATCCTGCCTCAGAATAGCATAGCTCCAAGAGTTCCAAGACAACGTAAGATGCCAGTGAGATAGGATTATCTCGAAAATATCAAAAGTTGCGTCTGACAATCTAGAGTTGCTTACAAATCTCGGAAGTTGAGACATCAAAAAGAACATGACAGGGCGAGGTTTTGCAAGACGATAACAATTTAATGGATTTCAATTTAGGTCAGGTTTTATCCCTATTTGTCGTGACCAATCCCTGAGTAAGCAGCAGTGTACTCACTTGACGATATTTTCTATAGAAATGGTTGGGTTCAACGAGCCGTAGCTATTTACATGTCTTTATGAAGAGAAGGACTGAAGTCTAAATATTGATAATAAAAGGCATATTATTCCGCTCGACAATCGCCGCCCACGCTACAAGTCTGATGGTATGTAAAGCGAACTGTCAAGAATAGAGATTAAAGTCATCATGTATATTGGACGCTCAAAATGAATATTTGTGGAATTGACCTTGCTGATCTTTTGTGGGAAAACTTAACAGTCTCTTGAGCCCAAGTCCTGCAACCATTATCTAAAGTTGAAGGGGTGTATGGGTTACTAGCTCACAAAGGAGAATATAATCATAGAGTCGATGAATATCGTCATAAAACACCTCCGGCGATCAGAACAACACCTACGATTTCGACAACTCGTGTGAACGAGTGTAGTTTCTATTGGTTTGAAAGACGCTATACAAGAAGATTCACATGTGGGACGGAGGCGCTGTAGCAGGTTTAGGGGGAATTTTACACGATGATGAGTACGGAGCCTGGACGGAAATGCTGGGGGACAATTTGCTGTGTGGTAGTGGTTGTTCTGCTTGCAACTGGCAAGTCACACAGTCAGAGTTGCTACCACAAACCAACACTGATAGATACGGTGAGTTTTTACCACATTTGATTTCCCAATCTCTGCACATGGTGCTGTACACTCGAGATTTCTGGACTGCACTTTAATGCTGTCCTATACGAACAGAGTATTAAATGTCATAATCATGACTCGGCTCTGTCCTTGATACGTTCGTCTATACAGACCTCCCATATGAATTCTCGTGTATGATAGGCCTACCATACAATCTAAGATGATTCAATAAGTTTCAATTCAAAAGATTTCAATAATCTATAGCTTATACACATTTCGCCTTATCGGATGTAAAAACGATCCAGCCGTCCCAAGAATATCGCAATAAAAGAAAGAGCAGCGAAAAGTGGAAGGCATGCAGTTGTTGAATATTATGTTATGAAGATATGGAATGAAAATGCTGAGATTCCATGTAACTTCAGTTGTGAAATATAATCAAATGAATTTGTTGGTCACGAAGCTCTTTAGATTTAATTCATCACTAAGCTCCCTCCAAAGGCCTTCTATAATGTCGTTATCGGACGGCACAGGAGTTCTAAAAACTATTTCTCCATTTAACATGTTTAAGATTACATTGCATTAGACCTCATGTATGCAGAATAACGATAATGATGACGATAATCATCATCAAAGCTATGATAATGGAAAAGCGATAACAAAATTGTCTCTGATTATAATGCTAATTTCTTCCTCTAAAATTGCTACGATTACTAATAACCATTGCAGTCCTACAACTACGAAATACATAATGTTATTACTATCATCATCTATAATCTGTCCATATCATTAAAGTACATGAAAATACGAGTGGAGAGGAGACGCGCACATGCCATAAGAATAGGTAAGAGGAGTTTGGATAACAATTAAGACTGATAACAGCTGCTATATTGTGCTGAGGAAACTTGTCGACATAAATAAAAAAAAATCCTTGCTTATACCTTTCATCACCTCACTTTCGAAGGCATTTAAAAAATAAATGATAATCACAACGATTTCAAAGTATTCAAATCACCACACCCCTCACTTCATAGTCTAAAAATCATTTCACTCAAATAATTATTAATCAGAGATGAAATGTGACCTGTATTTTCCCTTTTCCATCCTGATTATCATGTTATAATAATACAGACACACAGACACATACCATTAATGCTTTACGTTACAAGATAAGAAAAGAGAAAGATACATTGTGTGCAAAGATATCGTACCTTCATGAGTATAGATAATCAATATCACTATAAAATTATTATGTTTTCGCCGTCAATGCTATCAGTAATACAACGTAATCAGTTTTCTCCTCTTTATCCCTGTCTAGTCAAAGAGAATCAAGGTACAAAGACCACAGACCTCTCCCCGCATACTGTCTACTAATCAGCAAATGAAGTTCCATGTTCACTTTGACGACACCATACTTGCACTCGACAATTCAGAGGAAATAATGGTGAGTTGCATGGAAATTGAACTCACGTCATTGTTATAGCACAGCTCAACAAAAAAGAAAAGAATACAGCTTGATTCTCAAATTAAGATTAAATTGACTGCTGCAAGTTTGTTTGATAGATACTTTATTTTCTGCAAATCAATATACATAAGTTACATAATCATGAAAATGCAGAAAATATACAAAGTAAATTCAACGCAAAGTCGTTTGACTTGCATAAACCACGATACATATTAGTACATAATCATGAACATGTATAGGGCATATGTAAAGTAAATTTAACACAGTCTTTTGACTTGCATAAACAACGATATGAAAGAAATTTAATATACAGTATGCATGTCTATGCAGCAGTGATAAGAATAATATTTATAGTTAAGAAACGATTATGCAGAGGGCTGCCATTATAAGCATTGCTTGAAAAGCTTGTTTTTATAATTTATTTGTTTTAGTTCATATTTGAAATATACTGAAATAAAATGTACTTCTTTAAGTTTGCTTTAAATGAAAACAACATTGCTGCAAGTGATTATGTATCCGAACCCTAATTCCAGCTCATAGTATAGCAAGCGACAGAAGTAACTTCCAGGCCTTGTATTGTACCTATTAACGGCAAAAATGAAAAGTTTGTTTTACGTAACAGCAACCATTCCTCAGCAATTGATTATGTTTATAGACGAACATCATAATGGCTGCAGGGGTTACAGTTTGTGTACAACCAGATCATGTACATCGGTTTTCAAAACTTTTGATTCTGACAAAAGTTCTGAAGACAAATAAAAATGAACAATCATAGGAATGACGTATTATCTATCAATGAAAGTGAAAGCGTAGTATAGGCCCTTATACATGTTTGATACGTATACATTATATATAAGGTATATATGCATACATAATACAAACTGTATATTGTATATATAATATAATATAATATTATATATATATATATTATATCAAAAATATATACAAAAAAATTGGCTCCTGCGGTGTTATACGACTGTTTTTACTCTTTATACCTATTTACTACACACCGACGCAGAACTTTCCTATTTTGATTATATGTTATGTGACCCTGCATCACAAAACGCAGAGAACGTCGCAAGACATGAAATTTTAGTTAAGAGCATATTCTAAAAGAGCAGACTTTAAGCTTTAAAATGATGTATAACTCAAATCAGACGGACTTTCCTAACATATCTTAATATTGGAAAGAAAACACATACTCAGGAAAAGTGTGAACTGAGAAAAGAGGCTCTGAAGTGCAGTATCCAGCTGGTATCTATTCAAGCGCTAAATCTGTACCAAGCCGTGCTGGCTGTGCAACGAATGGGACAAAAAACAGGATGTAAATCACCAGAGTAACAACAATGAAGGGATTACCAAATTGAACTGAAATTAAGAGTACCGTATCAACACATTCTGTTCATAATTTATTGATGCCAACTTTCAAAGCAGTAACATCATCCTTTCAAAAGTTATTTGAGTTTAAAGTGAAGAGTGTGTTCAAGGGTTTTAAGAAAAGAAAAGGGGACTCTAAAAACACACCTTATCACACTATTCTGCCAAAGAGAGTTCAAGATAAACTGCTAAAAAACACACTTTCCTGCCCATTTTATGATCCCAAATTGTAACATAATGTAGAAGAAGACTTACTCCTTCAGAAAATATGAAAAAGTCAAGATGGGTTAGGTTGACCCATTTCACCTATTTTCAGTCTCCACACAAAATCAGTGTGTGCGACTTTTTGTTCGTTTTGTGGTGCACGGTCACATACATAAATATTATATGTATATATGTGTGTGTGTGTGTGTGTGTGTGTGTATGTTCATACGTAATCATAATACATGCACATTTATCTTGATTGTTTAGGGAAAGAAATTGCTAAAAGGAGCACGAAAAGTATCATACCTATTATCATATTGTAAAGAATAAATGATATTCGCACGTGCATTCTTACAGACCGCCATGGCTGAGGTCACAGATCGCATCTCTCGCACGTTGTCAGTCAAACAAGACCCTGGATATTTTCTCTTTCCCAAGTAAGTTATACTACAGTGTCAGTACAATGCTAATTACACCTTTATCCTATCAGAGCTACCAAGTCTCACGCATTGTGAGTGAGACTCAAGCATTTAGGGTCTGTCTCACGATCTCACGCATGACACCCTTTTTTCTCACGCATTGGGAGCATAGCTTAAGGATTAAAGTGAGAGTTGCAATTGAAGGCATATTAATTCCCTCTTGTCTTTCAAAATAAGTCAAAAACAGTCACTCAAGTATGCACCCGTCCAGCTCACGTACATGCGCGCGCGCCGAGATGTTGAGTAATGAAAATCTCACTCATAAAAATTTTTTGAACTTGGCATCTATGTCATATTAAAGTTGATTTTAATGGATAGAGTAAAGTCAGTCGAGTAATCGTGATGCTTACACCTTCGTCAAACGCGGACTTTTCAAAAATCCTTGCACAGTCATAAAATTAAAGGCAATTCAAGCTGAGGCGATGATTTCTATGTCATCATCATTAAAATAAGAGAGTTTGAATTATTAGCATTGTTAACATCACTAGCTGCTACAATGTGCCTATGTAGGCCTACGCCTTATGACTTCAGAGCGTTTCCACAAAAATGGATAAGCCCTTGCGTTTCCATCTCCTGTGTGACGCGAAATCTCTGTGTCGACTTCTGACATGGCAGCTTCTGAAAAAAAAATATCACTCTGAGTGTTTTGATAGCTTCATATTCATATTTTCGTTTGATGTCCTTATTTGATATACGTGACCAACAATGTTTACAAAGCTTTCGATGTGGTATAGCCTTTGTTTGAATAAATATTAGTGGGAATCATCGTGAGCGCAAACCAACAGACTTTCAATTTGATATGATGACTCTCAAGACATTATCCTACGCAATATTACAGATCTTGTCGTACGTTAGCAATAAAGGTTTCAACAGTAAACATTTTAGTATCTATATTAATACGACCGACAGCTATCTCAGAGTATACGGAAACATAAGAGACGAAAGTGAAAATTCAATTTTCCCCTCTCTCGAATCAAAGCTATTGAAAGTCTGAGCAAAATTATATCATTATCGTCTCTTAACAAAAGCTAGTAACTCTTGATTTTTTTTGGTTTTTTTTTTTTTGGCGAAAGCAGTAAGTTCCACATACAGTCGACAGCGTTCAAACAACAGCTTCCGGAAATAAAAATAGCGGGAACAAACAAACGTAAACAAACAAAAATCCGCATTGCTTCCAAATAGAGACTGCGTCGTAATCGGACTGCCGTTCGACGACGGGAACGAGTACTGCCTTTTCGGCGGCTGCTATCAACCGGTGTGCGGAGACATCTACGTACCAGACGCACTCACTGAGGTAACCATAGCAACAATTGTCCTCACTATTGAATAGTCACGTCATCTGTCAGAAAGTTTCCAGTTGTTAAGATAGCTTTACCATTTGTGATTGTGTCGGCACTGCGTTCGTATACTTTTTAAAGTGTGTGTGTGTGTGTATGTGTGTGTGTATTTGTATGTACATGGTGTATGTGGGTGTATATTTTTAGTAAATTTACTTTTATTGCCTCTTCGTGAGAGATTCACAGAGAGTAGTTCGCAACGTTTAGTTACGAAGGATAATCAGATCTCTTTGCATCAATTTTGTTTTGTTCGATGAATGCTGTTTTAGTGATAATTTCCAATCATGCAGAATGGAAGCGAAATGCTTCTTTGGAAAATACATTGTATGTGAAGATGAGTTTTTTAAGTTTTCTAGTTGGAAATCATGTTATGGGCGTCATAGTAAAGAGATCAAGAGTTTCATTTTCCCCAAAGTACATTATTTTACTGTTCGTCTTGATTATTAGATCAGAGTCATGATAATGCGCGGGTTCCAAAATATTTGTCTGCTCATATGTTACGAAGTTTTTGTAAGTATTCTTCATTGTAACATCCCGATGTAACTTTGAAGTATTCATATCCAAATGGCAGCCCTGTTACCTATGCGATTCCAATTTCGATGGCACGGAGCTTTTCAACTGTGGATCGATCGGAGGAGCAACGTCCGAAACATCGCCATTAGAGGAGGCCGTCCATTTTGTCATGTTCGTGGCATCGATCGCCGGGTCCTGTCAGTCCGAGGTTCTCGCCTATGCCTCGGCGTGCTATCTTGACGAAGACACCGACAGGTATGCAGTGATCATTCTTTTAAAGTCCACGTGAAGTCTGTTGTCATGCTTTATAATCATTGCTTTTGATAGATGAACAAACTCAAACTGAAATAGCACCATTGCATTATGCAAGATCGATGTGTATTCATGATTGTAATCTGAAAACTGTCCCTACTGATGTCGATGTCAATACAATAGCATTTCATAAAGCTCTACAATCTAAATTTATTGACACTGATGCATGTACGGTATAATACTTTGTTTTGATTTACCGTAATATTGCATTAGCATCAGCGGCGAACAATCACCATATACCCCCTTCAACAAGAACACCATGCCCCCCCCCCCACAAAAAAGGAGAGATGACCATGACCTGTTTGTTTGTGTGAGTAAGTTCTTTTTTTTTTATCGATGATCTATAGGAGGCGTAGAAATATAGGTATCGTATAGGTAATAGATATCAAGGTAACAAAAAGGCTCCTCTTTTCCAATGTGAGTGGGACAATTTCCGGAACTTAAAAACAGTATCTGCGAGGTATTTACTACATTGTTCATTGCTCCATGTCCATCCTTAGGCCATTGGCAGGTTTTATCAATATTTGCCCGGATCTCCTACGCCTGGAACCGGACAGACTCTCTCTAACGCTTCAGCATGAGATCTTTCACGCCTTGGTAAGAGTTACTCCGTGAAGTGTAGGCATTGTACGTTGTACATCAATCTTCATATCCATGATAACGACAATAACATTAGGAAAAAAGTGTTCCTTAATAATGTTTGGTCATTAAAAGAATAAAGAAGAGAACTCCCATTACATCCCCATTCCCAAAATATGTAAATGTAATGATTATAGACAGCGGTTAGTCTTTATAACATAGTGAGTGCAAACTGACAGAATAATCAGTCATAACAGGACCAGGTACTGATAAACAACATCTGCCACCACGAGAAAGGATGTTTGTGTTTGCTTTGATTTCGCAGATCTTATAATCTGTAGACTTAAATGAATTATATGTTGGTTTTTTGTTGTTGTTGAGTGTAATGAAAGTTTTAATGAAAATCTGAGTTCCCGGTCGCATCTATTCTTTTCATGCCTTGGAACTTTTCATGAACCTATTAGTCCCTTTTCATTTGTCACTTTACATTTTGTTGAGGCAAAAGGATATACGATAGTAAAAAAATAGTTTATTTCCTACGAAAATCTGAATTACAATGATTTTATTTCAATCGTCTTCCATCTTTGAGACGAGTACGTCTCTGTTCTTGTTTTTCCCCTCCTTCTTATATAAGCTTTCTATCATACCCCTTCTCTTTCCATTTCTCTCACTTTTTCTCTCTGTAAATGTTTTTTTTTTTTTTTCAGGGATTTTCAACCGGATTATATGCTTTCTTTCGTGACGCTGATGGCGCACCACTGACTCCGCGAAATGCCGACGGTTTGCCGACATTCGATACTGAGTGAGTGCTATAGGAGATGAAAAATCCGGGTCAGAAAGGATCTTTTATTTTTGTACATGTAGGCTTATTGTTGCTATAGCGATAATAGTAACACGTTGGGTGCTTCAAGTGAGTATAGCATGTCTCTCTTAGTTCGAACACGAGCATTTTGTTGAATACTACATTTCGTGTTCGTTTACGGGTCCTTATCTTGTTCTCCAACTGTCTCACGTGAATCTCCCTTCTACAATCATAAAATACAATCATTATATAATGATAATTGCGAAGAAAATATTCATATGGAAGAATAGTCTAACAAAGGTAGAGTATGTATCAAAAGTTAAATCTTAACAGATTCCTTCTTTAAATAAATTCCTTTTTACATTGGAATCGTTTTGGACGTTTATAAACAATAATATCCATTTTCATGATGAAAAAGACGATCAAGATGTGTTAATGTGAGGTTGCTTGGCGTTTGAGCATTCAAATGTTTGGTGAAATTAGCAGTTATTTGAACCATGACCATCAAATTTTGCCCTCCAATGTAAAATTCAAGATATAACATTTACCACTCCAGTCCCTTTTGTTTCTTAGGCTACGGTAGATCTCATATCACAATATTTGTTTATATGAATGATTAAGCAAGTTTACATTTTTTTTTTTTTGGAATGGCATCTTATAGCAAACTTTGACCACTTGTTTTATATACAAGCAATATTATGTTGTCTGTGTTTCTGTTTGACTAATGAAAACAAGATTATTTTAGCATGTTAAGTACCCCCTCTTTTTTTCCAAAGTACCGGTCTTTACGTCTGGAGCGAGCAGGTAGTCCAAGAAATTGAGCTGGAGTGGGAACACAGTACGGGGTCGATGACGACATCAGTTCAGGTTCTAGTTCTTCCAAATGTGCTGGTAAGCTGGATTTTCTTTCAGACGTTTTTCTTTGCTTCTAATCTTTGAAACTATAATTACCAATAGGTCAAGAGTGAAATCTTGTATTTCTCCATGAAGATTTAGCCTATATGACCATCTGACAAAAAGAAATGACAGTTCTCTCCGCACATTGTAATAGTCTGCTTTTGGAGAGAATTGAACCAGTCTGTAACCGAGACAAATAAAAGGAAGAAACGTCTTTCAGGGGCGGATCCAGGAATTCTGTAAAGGATGGGGGGGGGGGGGGAGCGTGACTAATATTTCTGGTGCCACTTCCGGGTTTCATTTCATTGTTTTTCTTTTTATTTCTTTTGTTTTTTTACGAAAAATAAAGGGGGCGTGAGCCGGTTGCGCCCCCCCCCCCCCCCTGGATCCGCCACTGTCTTTGTAAATCGTGAAATTAGAGGGTCAACATATCGTGCAGGATTTTATCAAAAGTATTTTTTCTACACCAAACCCATCCTGATGCGCCCTTTTTTTGAATTCTCTCTCTCCTTCCCTCCTTCTCCTCTCTCCTTCTCTCTCTCTCTCTCTCATTTTTTTTTACATATCGATCTATTTGTCTACCTATCTAGAGTATCATATTATCTTTTTGTTCAACAGCGTGAAGCAAGAGCTCACTTCGACTGCCCCACCCTACAAGGCGTTGAACTAGAAGATGGGGGAGGTTCTGGCACCGCCCTGGCTCACTTCGAGAAGAGAATTCTGGCGGTCGGTTGATTTCTAACAACAGGCGCAGAGATTAATTTCTTACAACTTTTGGGGAAACGTTCTTTAGTAGAGGCAGCAACTCAATAATCCCTTTCCGATGATTATAGAGGAAAAAATGATCTAATAAAAAAGATTAAAGACACCAGGAACAACTTATCAAGAATTCATTGCTTGGTAAAAGGTAGTTCTACATTAGTCATCTCTGTAATGTGTTAAAATTTATTCTGTTTCGACGAGTGTGCTTGTTATGCGTTATTCTAGATGGTCAATTCAAAATTGAAATTAAAATCGATTTTCACTTCCAGAAAGATAACATCTTGCTTGAGTTTCTTTTGCAACAGAAAAATTATGTAAAGAAGGCAGTGTTAATCACACAGAAGAAACAACAAGAATGAACCTTATGGTAACGATACATTGAAATGAGTACGAGAGTAATTTATCATGTTTGTGTGAAATTAACAGTTACTATTCATTGTGCGATCAAAGCAATAATGATAACATTATAGAATATTACCCCGTTATTTTTCTCTGAAGTGAGCTCCAGATGTCTGAACTTGATGTGATACAAGTTTGTGAATTATGGACTCTGCGGTAACATGGAATGTTACCTACTATACAGAATATTGGAAATTTAGCAAAGAGTTGGAAAAGGAGATTAACATTAAATCAACATTATATGCCAGGGGCCGTGAGTGTGATGGTACCTTCGTGTTTGAGTTGGTTGCTTCAAGCTAAATGATTACATATTTTCCCTCTCTTGAGAAAGTATTGATCACCAAGATCACTAATAAACTACTGACTACATTTGTTTTTGTGTTTTCGCGTCTAAAATGTAACGATTATTTTTGTAGGCCGAGGAATTGTGAATATTACTATCAAAATTGAGGGGTCATTGAAAAAGTGAAAACTAGAAAAAGAAACATAATGCGCCATCCTTCGTAACAAAGGATGTTCCCTAAAAACAAAATCTTGCCAAAAGTTGCCAAAATTATGATAGTATCAAAAGATTCAAAATGAAGAGATGAATGAACTCCGGGAATCAATATAGACGCAATAGGAATGGGGTAACATATTAAGGGGGAAAAGATTATGTCGTTACTCAAGTAAGTCTTCAGACATGCCGTTGCGCTGGGTGCATACTACAGAATGTTAATAATCTGACCCATTTCCTTCCGGGTCATGACAGCCGGAATCAATGAGTGGTTTCATCACACCTTCCCGGGTGTTCTCCCGGATAACGCTGGGCCTGATGGAGGATACAGGGTGGTACGAACCCGACTACGAGATGGCTGACGATCTGCAGTGGGGAAAGGGGCTCGGCTGTGAGTTTGTACAAAGGAGCTGCAAATCGTGGATCGACACCAGAAGGGCGAAGTAAATATTCTTTTTTCAAAGGTCAGAGGTCTAAAAACTTGTTTCCTTGCATGGCTTTGACAGGTACCGTCGTCATCCATAATTATATTCAAGGATTGTGAACTTTCGCAGCAGCGCCCTCTAGTGTTCTTCATCCATGGTTATCTCCCACCCCATTATTGCTGTATTTCGATTGCTCCCTACCAGCCCTAATTCACCATCTTTCAACTGCCATCTGTTCGTTCAATTTTCTTACGCTCACAAGATCACACCACAACTGCTTTACCCCTATACTTGTGTGGAAAGATTTTATGTCTTTACCCATATCACCATGATTAACGTTTTCTATACTCAGGCTGCATGTATGGGGACTGTCTTCAAGCTCTCCACGGACAGACTCACGAAATTTACTGACCAGTTAATTCGCAGGTTGTGTTTTAGATTATGATACTTCATAAACTTCGACTCATCTTATGGGATGGTACAGTATTGGTGGAGATTTGATTTGGGCTTTTAAGTTTATGCAATTAAGATACCAAGAAAACACATATGAAATAGTACAGAGCATACACTTTTAAGAGGAATTCAAAGTTTAATTAATGGAAATCGGGTTTGAATGACTTAAACATCCAAAAACAAAGTAAAACAAAGCAATCGCAATAAAGTATGGGTCCCACACTTTATTAGAAGCTCTCTGTTTTGGATATCTAAGCAATTTCATAGCAATTTTTCACAAATAGACGTTGAATTCCTCTTGGAATTACATGCTCTTTAATATTTCATGAGAGGTTTCTCATTATCTCACCAAAAAATGTTATAGAAACCTGACATTAGGTCTCAACCAAAACTATGCAATTAAATCCTGCCTATTAGGAGACCTACGCGATGTTCTGTATATTATCATGAACAACAACAACAACAACAACAACAACAAAAACCTTTTCAAATATTGTCAAAGAAGCTTACGCCACCCACCATCCCCGTGTGTAGTCAGTTCAGGAGATTATTTTGTCCTCATCAATTCCTTCCCTCTTGACCTGCAGTGGGGAGCCCATCGATCCCTGGTGCGACATTCCCGCCAAAATGAGTTGTCACTCTGAGGGTGTGGATGTAGCCAGCTGTCTGCTCTTCTCGCACGGGGAGCCACTACCGATCCTCTTCCAGGCGAGTCAGTCTTCTTTTCTTGTTCGATTGAGGCGAAAATAATGGTTCATATAAATCGATATACGATGAAGAAAGCTCTATTCAAGAACGGTAGCCTCTTTGAATACGAGTTCTATTGGAGGACTATTTCTGATTATTGCAAGTCATCTACCCGTACACCCAGGTTATAAGGGAATAAAATAATTGAGTGCCCAAATTTTGCAAAGATATGTACACACCTGTTTCAAACTAAAAGCATCATGCAGTTTAACGCATAGCTCCCACAGAGGTTAAATCGCCAAAGTATTGCAAAGCAGTACCGGTATAGGCAGATGTTTGCGTTAATGATTTTAAAGGTAATATTTCAACATTTCAGTAGGGTAAGACAAGAGTGCATGGGCGACATTCAGTTTCCTTTCATTTTTCCAACTTTTTGGATGAATATCCTGTGCTCAATGTAATGTTAGTATATAATTACGTTAAATGATTTCGTCATTTTGTTATCATTTCTCTTTTGCTTCATTTTTAAAGTATGTCAGGTCGTGTCAATGGTCAAGACAACACTGGCTGAACCATCAAAGGAAATGTTACAAAAAAATGTGCAGGATGTGAAAGTGCTTCTTGTATCTCCAAACAATGGTTGCAGAGTTTTATTTATTTTGTTCTTCTTTTTTTTTCTACTCAGCCGTGATGCTCTTTCTTTTCGTATGCATACTACCACCTTTAGACCACTGTGTTTTTTTCATCTATTTATTTATTTATTCAGGCCTATCTATTTTCGTTAGAGAAGCTATTGAGTCTAATATGTGTATAATGACATTTGTAATGAAATCTGATACTTTCTACCTTCGCCTCATGCTCCCTCGAATGCAATTTGCCATGTTCATAATTCACATCGTTCCTTCGTCAGGCGATCCCTTCACCACTCCCCCCCCCCCCTAAAAAACATAGGTGAGACTAAACTAACAAATAAACATGAGGTCATAATTGGATCATTGCATTCTTTTTTTTTTTAAATTCAGTACTTCGCTGAGATCACGGATGTTGATGCATCAGCAGTGAGTCATTACGGGGGCTTTGACTTGAGCGACTACTGCCCTTATTTTGAGGTAATGTGACGTAATACTGTTTAATCGGTGTTCTCTATTTTGTGTGATTATTTTTACACGTGAGTACGTATCTGTATACATTACACAAAAGAATATGTGTTATAAGTATTTAAGTATGATAATTAAGATCGTCACTCTTGAATGCGTTATTCTAAATTCTTAACCATTTTCTACTTTAACCTGATCAAGAAATCGCCATCCTTAAACTGAGAATTCTATTGAAACCATAATACCGGTAAAAATGATTAAAAGTCGAAGACACATTCAGATCAGAATGATGTTGATAAACGAAAATAGACAAATGTAAAGGATCATTTAACTCGAACCGCTAAGTGACAGTCCACACTAAGTCCCCATACTACATCTTTAGTTATTCATAAAGCATATTGATTAGAATTTGAACGGCTGAAATCCAAATGTATCATCACGCTCATAACTTCGATCATTATACTGCCGTCTGCCCTTTATGCTTCAGAAAGAGAGATTCACATTGCAGAGGTTCAAATTTGCATTCTTATTTTTTTTTTGGACAAATATACACATCTTACTACGAATAAGATAAAAAAGACGAATAAGATAAAAAAAAGACTATCTGAAAGACGGCCGGTGGAACTTCACTAACTTTAAGTTTGATAAATCATGTCCATAAACAGGTAGACGTATTCGAGCCACGGAATCAAACAGTTGTCGATTTTTATTGCAACGGTCCTACAGGTGAGTTCTCTTAATCACACCATACTTGTATATTACAAGAAAATACAGTCATAAACACATTCACACACACAATACGTATACGATTAAAAAAACCTAAAGAAAGAAACAACTGACTGATTTCGACTTGCCAAGTGAATTCTTAGTTCAGGATTTGCATGCGATAGTAATCCTGTCCGATGTATATTTAGCCCTTCATTTATTTTCTCAGATTCCATGTATAGTTGACTGTATTTCATATTGCTATATCATCGTGAATTCTTAGTGAATTCTTAGTTCAGGATTTGCATGCGATAGTAATCCTGTCCGATGTATATTAATGTGGGGATATGCTAATTATGCAGAGACATCAGCAACGGAGGGGCGCCCCCATATGGCAGGCACCTCTCTGCTTGCTGTTCACAGGTGAGTTGATGGAAATGAGAACGTCGCAAATTACACAATAATTTCAGTGCTTAGATGTTATGGTGCTGTATTATCAGTATTGGTAATTGTTATGAAGAGTTTTAGGGGCCAAACAGGCATATTATGTGGAGTGAGAGTGTTTGTCACAATTTACATGAAGCCATTTTATTTGTCTCTGGTTGATGGTGGTTTTGTTCAGTGGCACTGAATGCACGGTAACATATGTATGTACGTGCCTGTGTTAAGTCGGTCTACGGACGTGTATTGTGTGTACGGGCGTATGTAGTTAATTGCGGCTGCCGTAGGCTTGTACGCACAATGTATTCGTAGTGCAGTACATGTAGTACAATGCAAGGGCTGCAGGCCTGTGTAGGTTTGTGTACGTGACCAATCACGGTATTGAACAGTGTATTATGTAGCGCTGTGTAACAGTATAGGGCATTTAGCGTGATCTGTGTACTTTGGTATTACATGGTGCTGTGTAGTATGGGGCGCCTATAATAGTGTGATAAGATGCTGGTTTTTGATGGAAGCTATTTACCTATACTACATTTTGGTAATGCATTTATGGTGATAGAGTTGAGAAGGATTGAAGTTTAACCAGAGAAATGTGTAGCGCAGGCACATTATAGGCACGATGTTGCAACGTTTGTAATGCATGTAAGGTGAAAGAGATGATAAGAATCAAAGTTGATCAGAAGAGATGTGCAGTGTAGTAAAAGCACAATGTTGTTCAATAAGGGTTGTACAGTAATTCAGCCGAGGTTTTAATTAATAGAGGGAACCTTTGTATTGCATTCCTTAATGACTTGTGATGGTTGTGTAGGTTGCGGTTATAGTGCTACAGCATAACTTATGTAGTAGGAGGGTCTCGGTGTAAGAAGTGATGTGAGTTAATTATTTTGTTTAATTATAGGCTACAACGAGCGGGTTAGAGGTGTGTGTACTTAGTGTCGATGGTAACATTTGTGTTATGTAGAGGCTATGGTAAAGAAGGAGTTTGATAGAAGTGTCCCAGATGAGACATTCTTTCTTTTAAGGATTCCAATTGTTTTAGATGTACATGAATATAACAATTATTGGATTAAGCCAGAGTACATTGGGATATGGTACCATAATTATACGTCTGACGTATCATATCATATAGTTCTTATGTCATGTGATAATTCTCACAATACATTGCATGCAGTTCGATCCTTAACGTGGGAGGTTATGAAAGACGAGAAGACTCAGTAGTAATGTTGGGACGTACAAGTGTATTTTAATACTGTGCCTTCTTTATAGTATTGTATGCGTATGTTTTTGAACAGTTGTGTCTAGTGAAATAACACAATGAGTTTCTAGGTTACACTCAGCTGTTGATGGCAGATGCTTTCATTAGTTATAAGATTATTGTTGATACCCCATTGTGGATTTTTATAGCTACAGAGACAAGAAAACTCACTTGGTATCTGTGTGTTATTATGAATGAGTTGTTTTGGTGTTAAACCTGTGCGGATTTGATGATGTGCACATAGTGTTTCAATGGTTCTCCTAAATTGCATTTTAGGAGCTGTAATTGTGTTGTGACTATATTATGAGTCAATAAAAGACCTCTTTGCTTGCTGTTCACAGGACTCCTGTCGAGTGCTTGTCTTTATTGACTGCACGACCTCCCACCCGAACCCACGTGCCGTATAACCATGTCTCCATCACAGACACACATACACACACACACCGTCTTCACATCATCTCGCCTTCTCCATATCTCCATCTTTCATCCGCGCCCCCATTCGGCCACCCCTACAACTGGCGACGAGGATGGGATGGGAGGATACAGCATAGTTAGATGTCACTAGTAAGAGGACTTGGGCTGAGTTAATGCGGCCTGGATGCTCCGAGACGGCTTGGTGAAAGATGCAGCGGGAAGTATGGGACTTAAAGGGGGAGTTCCAGTGGGGTCCTTTCTGAAGATTGGGTGGTGATGTGCTCCTGGGCGTCTAGGACGGGTAGACAGGAAGAGCTGGTGGTGAAGGGGATCCAGAGATGGACAGGAGATGGTTCCAGGTAGCTGTAGGACTGTTTGCTGATGACGATCCGAGGTGGTGATGTAGAGGACTCGAAGTTCAGCTGCAGTGGATGAGGTAGCGGCAGACAGGCAATTTCGAGTAGACGGATGTGAACTTGAACTGGTGCAGCCTGACATTTTAGTAGATACTAGAAGGGATGATATAATTGATATTATCCCTGTTGGACTGGTAGATAGCCTGTTTAGGTAGTTTTTACCACCTTTCATGGAGAAAGGACATGATGCGATTTGAGGTTGATGTAACCTGCTGAGGTAGTAGACGTTTTTGTGTGATTTACATACAGTTTTGCCCTATCGTGTGGATAGAGTTATTACTAGATTTAAGGGCAAGGGTAAATAGGTAATTGGTTAATGGACTCAGTTTTGAAGTGTCAGTCCTGAGATTTAAACTATTTGGTACGGTATTGATACGGAGTGTACAGAGTATTGCAGACACTGCAAGTATACACAGGGGATTTTTTATGAATGTGGGACTGACTGTAGTGATTATACTGTGAAGGGCTATTGAAGTTAGGCCTGTCATGTTTTGGGCAGGTTTGCTATTTTTTGATACATTGTGTATTACTGCAGTAGGTCATGAGGTAGTGTTGTACTGCTTTGATGTGGGTATTTGTGTCTGTATGTAAAGGCAACCAGCGATATAAGTGTATTGGAATATCTCTTTCAAGGTTTATTATTAGTGTCCTTTCCATTCAGTGGAGTGTTACTGTTGGACACCACTCATTAGGATTTGGTTATAGAGCTGGTTTCCCTTATTACTGATCCTTCTCAGAAAGGACTGTATAATCTTTTGGGAACTTTAATTGTATTTCAGAGATATTTGGCATTTACTTGTATATGCTGACTTCAATAGTGTTTTTGAGGTGTGTTCCTACATACACACTGATGCCTTAGTATTTTTTTCCCTGCAATGTGAGTGGATATTTGAGACATTGCTTGCATTGTTTTAGCTTGTGAGCACATGGTTTAAGCGAAAGCTGTCTGGCTTGGGATATTTATGATACATTGATACATATTCAGGATATGGCAAAGATGTTATTTTTACAGATTGAAGACAGCCCAGGGGATGTCACAGAATATCCTTTGGAGAAGGAAGGTCATCTCTTGCTGGAAGTGCTACAAGCGGTACATCCTCGTGCAAATGGCCTGGTCTACATGGCAGAGGATGGAAGGAAGAGAAGGACAGTTGCCATACAGGGACATATCCGGCCGCCACCTGATGGCTGGGACGACAGTGTGGTGTACTCGCCCTCCACTCCAGCGGCAGATCAAAATGGCGTAGACCAGGAGCTGTCGGACCTGAAGACGCAGATCAAGGAATTGACGATGAGGCCCCCCAAACTGGTGATGGCGCCCGAGAGGAAAATGCCGGTGTTCGACGGGAAGGCAGGAGATGCAGAGGAGTTTATTTCCGGCATGAGGTCAGCCTTTTCCCGCTATGGGGTACCGGAAGAGGAAAGGGCTTCTTACTTGCTAGACTACATTCGAGGAGTGCCAAAGATGGAGGTGAGAGCCCTGATCAAAGAGGGGAAGCAAGTGGAGGAAATATTGCAATTTCTTAGAGATTCGTACGCAGGTGTGCAAAATCTTGGTGAGCTGCAGCGGCTTTTCCTGGAGCGAAAGCAGAGGAGAGGGGAACCACTTCGTGATTTTGCGGTAGATCTAGAACGAAGGTTCAACAATCTGAGCGGTCGTGAGGCCAAACTATACGCTGACCCCAACGGGATTTTAGTCGAACAGTTCATCGAAGGATTAGAGGACCCTGTCCTGCGAAGTGCTTGCAGGGATCGGTATGAGCGGGATGGTAACACAAACTTCAGGGTCTTACGTGAGTTTGCCATCCGTAGGTCAGGGCAAGAGGAGTGTCGCACGCAAGGCCATGAGGGTGCACGTCAGGCTGCTGTGCGGGCTCGACAGGGGGAACACCCAGTTCAACCATCAGACGTCCTCTTGACAATTCAGGAGATGGGTGACAAGATAGTACAAGCCGTCCGAGATGCGATGCCTACTGCCCCCTCTGCACCACCGGCTGCGCGAACATGGAACTCTCAGGTCAGACAGCAGAGAGGTGCCTGCTTTTCATGTGGGAATTTAGGACACTTTGCCAGAGACTGTCCCACTAGAGACTACGGTAGAACACAGTTTCGGCCTGGTGATCAGAGTTGGCAGCATGGATTTCCACAGCCTGGTGCGCCTCATTTCAACGAGTTGTACAGGAACAGGAATTACTCTCCCAATCCACATTGGACCAATGGCAGAGTTAGTAGAGGCCAGGATTTTCCCCCGAGAGCAGGAATGACCTACCTCCAGGGAGGACCAGATGGGTATCGGGATCATCCTGATTTTGCAGAGCAGAGGGAAAGTTCACAAAGGCAAGACATGCCTAGACATCAACCCGATCCCAGTAGACAGGAAGTCCCCCAGGCATCCCATACCCCAAATACCCAGAAGAGGGAGAGTCCACCGGATCATGTAGGTGGTGGAACCACCAGGCAAGGGAGTCCCACCACAGGACCACATGGATCAGGTGCCCCAGTTGGACGTATGTCAGAGGTGGAGGTGGTCCCCAACGGTACTAGAGGAGATGACGGGTTCGTGTCCAGGGCCATTGGAGAGTGTTATTCTGTTGACGTTGAGTTTGGGGGTATCACCGTGCCCTGTCTCCTGGATCCCGGCTCCCAAGTAACTACCATAGGAGAGACGTTCTTCAAAGAAAAGTTAGAACCGGCGGGTATCCAGATGAAGGACGTTCCAGTGTCCTTCTCCTTGGTCTCCGCAAGTGGGGATGATATCCCATATTTGGGGTGTTTTGAGGTCGATGTTAGTGTCTTGGGACATCTGATCGCAGCCAGGATTGTCTTGGTCTTGAAAGACGACATGGCCATGAGGCGGGGTCAGAGTTCCGTGCAAGGGATACTAGGAATGAACGTACTGCAGGAGGTTTGGAGTCAGATAGTAGGTGTCGGGCAGGAACACATGAACAAGATACTCTGGCCCACAACAGAGCCAGTATGGCAAGAGGCACTACAAGCTATTCATACCCGGCAGAGGGAGGAGCAGTGTGGCAAGCTACAGGGCCTTCTCGAAAAGCATCATGATGCCTTTTCTCAAGGTGACATGGACTTTGGTTACACCGACCGTATCACTCATCGCATAGAGACTGGTGGTGCACCACCGATCAGGCAGAGACACAGGCCCGGTAAGCAGAACCAAGCCCCCGATGCCCTATCCCGTCTGGATCCTCCTGAGGGAGAGGGACAGATGACTGTGAGTAGTGACACAATCCGTGCCCGGTTTGACTTAGTTTCTGAAGGAACAGATATACCAGTTGTTTTGAGTACCAGTACCTGCATTGAGGAGAGACGTCTAGGTGGGGAAGCGTGCATGCCTGGGTTCTCAGCTGAGTATCTGCAGGAGGCTCAAGAGAGGGATGAACTTGTCAATCAAGTGCGTTCCTTTGTGTCAAGTGGTACACCACCCTCGCGTGAGGAGAAGGGCAGCTGTTTACCGGGAAGTCTGGCTCTCCTGCGAGACTGGAAGAGGCTCGTCATCCGAGATGGTGTTCTTTTGCGGAGAAGGCGCCGCCCGAATGATGGTACAGAGCACCTGCAGGTCATTGCCCCGCAGAGCATTCAAGAGGAAGCTATCACCCGGTTTCATGACGAGGCAAGGCATTTCGGGTTCAGACGTACCTACCGGCTGGTAGGAGACAGGTTCTTCTGGCATGGGATGGAGGAGTCGGTGAAACAATGGTGCGCCAAGTGTAAGCACTGTGCTGTTAGCAAGCCTCCTGTTCGGAAGGAATGGACATTTCCCACGTGATCTGAGCTTAAGCGGGGAAGTGAAGCAGGGAGCTCACTGTGGTGCGCAGTCGTATGTTCGACGGCATTAGTTCCGGATGCGAACAGCGAGAAGGCGGCATGGCTTCAAGGGTCGCTTGAAGATGGCAGACTTTTGGGAGTAGTTGATCTCCCTAAGAAGTTTTATTTGTTTATCCAGTTTGGATAACATTACATTGGTTCTTTTAAAACTAGATGGATGTAGTTTTTGTGAAAGCTCAAGGTTAAAGCATTGAGCTTATGTTCAGTTGGTTTAACAATGTTCCTTTATTGTAGGAACCAGCATTGTTTTTTTGAAGTGTTGAATATATGAGCTACTTACAAGTGGAGTAACTTCGCATCCATAGTTATCCCATAAAGTACATGTATGTGTACGTACATATATACTTACATAATATGATCATCAGGGACGATGACCTTTAAGCGGGGAAGAGTTGTGGGGATATGCTAATTATGCAGAGACATCAGCAACGGAGGGGCGCCCCCATATGGCAGGCACCTCTCTGCTTGCTGTTCACAGGTGAGTTGATGGAAATGAGAACGTCGCAAATTACACAATAATTTCAGTGCTTAGATGTTATGGTGCTGTATTATCAGTATTGGTAATTGTTATGAAGAGTTTTAGGGGCCAAACAGGCATATTATGTGGAGTGAGAGTGTTTGTCACAATTTACATGAAGCCATTTTATTTGTCTCTGGTTGATGGTGGTTTTGTTCAGTGGCACTGAATGCACGGTAACATATGTATGTACGTGCCTGTGTTAAGTCGGTCTACGGACGTGTATTGTGTGTACGGGCGTATGTAGTTAATTGCGGCTGCCGTAGGTCTGTACGCACAATGTATTCGTAGTGCAGTACATGTAGTACAATGCAAGGGCTGCAGGCCTGTGTAGGTTTGTGTACGTGACCAATCACGGTATTGAACAGTGTATTATGTAGCGCTGTGTAACAGTATAGGGCATTTAGCGTGATCTGTGTACTTTGGTATTACATGGTGCTGTGTAGTATGGGGCGCCTATAATAGTGTGATAAGATGCTGGTTTTTGATGGAAGCTATTTACCTATACTACATTTTGGTAATGCATTTATGGTGATAGAGTTGAGAAGGATTGAAGTTTAACCAGAGAAATGTGTAGCGCAGGCACATTATAGGCACGATGTTGCAACGTTTGTAATGCATGTAAGGTGAAAGAGATGATAAGAATCAAAGTTGATCAGAAGAGATGTGCAGTGTAGTAAAAGCACAATGTTGTTCAATAAGGGTTGTACAGTAATTCAGCCGAGGTTTTAATTAATAGAGGGAACCTTTGTATTGCATTCCTTAATGACTCGTGATGGTTGTGTAGGTTGCGGTTATAGTGCTATTCACAGCATAACTTATGTAGTAGGAGGGTCTCGGTGTAAGAAGTGATGTGAGTTAATTATTTTGTTTAATTATAGGCTACAACGAGCGGGTTAGAGGTGTGTGTACTTAGTGTCGATGGTAACATTTGTGTTATGTAGAGGCTATGGTAAAGAAGGAGTTTGATAGAAGTGTCCCAGATGAGACATTCTTTCTTTTAAGGATTCCAATTGTTTTAGATGTACATGAATATAACAATTATTGGATTAAGCCAGAGTACATTGGGATATGGTACCATAATTATACGTCTGACGTATCATATCATATAGTTCTTATGTCATGTGATAATTCTCACAATACATTGCATGCAGTTCGATCCTTAACGTGGGAGGTTATGAAAGACGAGAAGACTCAGTAGTAATGTTGGGACGTACAAGTGTATTTTAATACTGTGCCTTCTTTATAGTATTGTATGCGTATGTTTTTGAACAGTTGTGTCTAGTGAAATAACACAATGAGTTTCTAGGTTACACTCAGCTGTTGATGGCAGATGCTTTCATTAGTTATAAGATTATTGTTGATACCCCATTGTGGATTTTTATAGCTACAGAGACAAGAAAACTCACTTGGTATCTGTGTGTTATTATGAATGAGTTGTTTTGGTGTTAAACCTGTGCGGATTTGATGATGTGCACATAGTGTTTCAAGGGTTCTCCTAAATTGCATTTTAGGAGCTGTAATTGTGTTGTGACTATATTATGAGTCAATAAAAGACCTCTCTGCTTGCTGTTCACAGGACTCCTGTCGAGTGCTTGTCTTTATTGACTGCACGACCTCCCACCCGAACCCACGTGCCGTATAACCATGTCTCCATCATAGACACACATACACACACATACCGTCTTCACATCAATCTGGCCTTCTCCATCTCATCTCTCATCCGCGCCCCCATCCGGCCCACCCCCCTACATTAAGCCCTTCACTTATTTTCTCAGATTCCGTGTATAGTTGTATTTCATATTGCTATATCATGGTTGTGTTTCCTGGTGTGCACACAACAACCATTACTTTGACACGCTCTCAGTAACTTATTGTGTCTTCCGTGTAGCTTCGTCGTCCAGTCAAATCCTTGTTATTTATTCATTCATTTTTTTTTTTTTGGTAGAAGAACGCTCTTACTCTAGTGCAGTGAACGATTCCGCCCAGTCCAGTTTACGAAATTGGATTTAATGGATGAGAATTTTCTCTCTCAAGTGCGTGCTTCTAACAATCTAACTCTGAGTTTTCACGTCTCGTTGCGAACATCTTTGGACGAGCTGTTTCCCTCAAAATATGTTTCTCTTATTCAAATGTTGGTTACCTGGTAATGCTACAGGGTATATAGAAAGTGATAATGTTATGACCTTCTTCAGGATCTTGGCGACTACTGGAAATGAAAAACGTAATCTATTCATCGCTATTTTCATTGTCATCGATATCATCAACCTTATCACCATCGTTGACACTACTGCTAATAGAGTAACTATTACAGGTACTACTACTTTTACAAATCTTGACACTACTGTTATGAATTGTTTGTTATACACAGACGGCAACCAGTGCCTGTCACATGACTGTGTGAACGATGGCGTCTGCTTTGATGTCATAGACGGCTACTACTGCCAGTGCGCTCCAGGATTTGCGGGCACATTTTGTGAGCATGGTATGGAGCAAAAGGAACCGTTTATAACCACTGTCTGCATTCATGATCTTCTTTGTCTTCTTTGTGTTCGCATTCTATTCTGTTTCCTCCTTCTAGCTTCATCATCTTCACTACCATCTACTCTATTTTCCTGTTCTGATTAAATTTGTCTCTACATGCAGTGTTGACGTCCTTTGCATAGATGCCACGAAAAGTAAATATAACCGAAAGTTGTCGTATTTCAAAATTGAACCCAAACCAATGAAAAAAAAAAAAAAACCCAAGCATTATGCGAATTGAACTTTGATGATAACCATTGTGGTTATCGTAAGTCGGAATGCAAATCATTTTCAGACAAATTGCACTAAGCACTATATGTACATTTTGCGTATTACGTAGTTGTCCTGACAATAATGGTCTGAAATGTTTTCTTGGCCTCCGTGAAATCTCCACCAGCGAATACGCCCTGCAGCGCCAACGACCAATGCTCAATGAACGAAGTCTGTGAGAACGAGGGGTGCGTCTGTGCACGTGATCGTATTCGTGACGACAGTGACATCTGTGTCCTCAGTAAGTCTTTGAGTGTAACGTGTTATTATGCAGAATGAACAATGTTGAATGGTGGTGTACAAACGGCGTACTATTTTCTTGAAATTGAGTTGTTGTTTTGAAGTGCACCACGCCACAAGAAGAGTTTACTGATTGCATGTATAAGTAGGCGACGACACTTGCCCTACCATAATTACCTCTTCCTGCCTCCGGGACATGCAGTTATCCCAAGAAAGCTTCAAGGAGATGGTCAGAGGAACAATAAAGTGAATAGTTGACAATGCTGTTAGCAAGGAGGTATAGTTCTACGCACTTTTGATAAACGTGATTTTGTTGTGTACAAAAGAGAGAAAAGAAAATTAGACGAAAGCATCCTTAAATGACTGATCGCAAATCGTGGTGAACTGATTTTGTTTTATCTCACTGTATTTGGATTAAAAGTTAGGTCTTTGATAAATGTACATGATGCATACTAGTAATACAATTATTTGATAGTGCATAGGCCTTACATGTATGTTCTCTACATATGGCACAAAATATGTTAAAGTATGCATGTAATACATTTATCATTTTTACACCTTCCCTTCTTATTCCAAAAAAAAAAAAGTCGGGAACGAGTATCTCATGAGTCTAACACTAACGGAGATAGATGGCCAGGGAGCCGTATTCAGCGAATCCCTCAATGATGCCGATGGCGAGACCCTCAGAGAAGGACTTGAGTATGAGGTAAATTTTGAGATCGTGGGGAATTATCAGAGGCAAGGTGTAGGAGGACGTAATGAGTGGTAATGCTGTAGAAACAGATCTGGTCTGTGAGAGCAATTTGACTTTTTAGACAAAGTGACCATTACAATATAAGCCTAAAATAAAAATACAATGTACTGTAGGGTTTAAAAAAAAGCATGATACATCATTACGATAACAATATTGTTAATAGCAGGTATACAAAGCTAAAACGGCAACTTTAAACGCATATCTGTAGAGAATTTGGGCTTTAAAAGGCACAGTGCAATTTTAAAACAATTACCTTGGTAATTACTAGTACTTATGTCTAAACAAATAGGATGAAGAGCGGAAACTTTGACTTCTTGTAAAATACCAGTGAAATTGTCTCACGGTTTGAAATTTATTTCCCCTCAAGATTCGCCAAGTGATTTCGCAAGACAGCTCCCTGAATTTAGCAGTTGTAGACGTCGTAACCAGGCGTTTTTACAACGGCAGCATAAAGGCCGATGTGAGCATCATATTGAAAGCTAACTCCACGCAGAATGAGACAGATATCATGACTGCGATGACGACTGGAGTTGGAGACGACGGCATTCTCGATTCAGGACAGCAAACGTTTAAACTGATTCCAGATGAAATCTACGTTCAGGGTTAGTCATATTCAAGCTGGTTCAGATATAGTTGCAAGATATGTGTATTTAGCGGGACTCATACCCGTATGTAATCCTGTTGGCAATCAGAGAGGATATTCAAGAGTAGGTATAGGCCCCGTACTGGGACAGGTCACAATGACAAAGTCAGAAATAAAATCCTTAAAACTATTTGGGGTCGATTCATTTGGGGTCGATTCATCTCTTTTTGAATCTACGTTAGCCTTCAGGGCCTAAAACAAATGCTCTGTATGAATAATGTGGCCACTCTTCTGTCTGTGATGACACAGTCTGAAAAGCAAGAAACACTAAACGAAGTCTTGTTTTATGTGAAACATTCCGCAAACATTATAAATGTGCACTCTACTCATGTAGGTTGTACCAAGGAGGTACTAGGCAAGTATAGTACCTCCTTGGTTGTACATAGTCAGTGTGTGTGTGTGTGTGTGTGTGTGTGTGTGTGTGTGTGTAGGAACAGGGAGAGAAAGAGAGAGAGAGAGGGCTGTAACGTCATACGCTATACCTTTGAATTGTACCTTTCGGCAAATTTCAAAATTATGACCTTTGGCAGATGCAAACGAATGCGAGGACGAAGGGGGTAACGACTGTTCGGCGAATGCACTGTGCACCAATACGGACGGGAGTTATTCATGTACGTGTCTTCCAGGTTATGCTGACGGGGCATCGGCCGATATTCTTCCTGGCCGAATATGCATCGGTGAGTTGGCAGCAATCATAGCATCGTGTTTGTTTGTTTGTTTGTTTGTTTGTGTTTTGCTATACGAACGCAGTAAAATGCGCAATAAAGATTTCGATGTAAAATTCATGAAAACAATTTTGACGTGAGAGAAGAAATTTTTCCTGTAAACATTTAGAGAGTTAGGCCTTTTATTACAAAGACACACTTTAATAAAGACACACGAGAATAGAAAACTGCCGCAGTTAAAGTTGAGGTTGAAGATCCACATTATGCACTTTCAAACATAAAGAATTTTATAGTTCCCTTGAAGAAATAACATTTACTCGCTTTTTACTTACTTTTACTATTTCAAAGCAAGGCAACACGTAGGCATGAGGCAAAATTAAAAAGGGTCATAATGTAATGTTATGCAGTAGTTACTTTGCACTCAATCGTCTGTGACAGAGAATATGCAAATCTCCATGAAGCATGGATAGGACATAGAGTCCACTCCATGGCTTCGATAAACCTACGCATTAATTAAAAAAGATATAGACTTACCATGTGACACTTTAGTTCTATTCGACACTTGTTTGCTCTATTCGTCTGTTTTGCTGACTCTCCAAAGAAGCGACAGGCATTTTCAAATCAGATATACAAATACACAGTCGATTATTTCTCAAAAAATTACCTTGCTGTGAAACGATTCATTGGTTATTTGACTTGTGATATCTCAATTGATTAAATAGATATAGATGAATGCAGCAGTGACCCCTGCACCAATGGAGGAACGTGTGCGGACGATATCAACGGTTACATTTGTTCGTGTGTCATTGGATTTGAAGGCATTACGTGTGAGATAGGTAATGGCTCTTCGTTTACCACTACTTTGCTTTTGGATTATCTGCACTGCAGGACGGTGACTTAAGATCGGTCAATTTGAATTTAATGGAAAGAGCAGGATTTACTAAATAAATAGATAATGTAGATGCTTCGAACTTGAAAGATTCATATCATCTCACTGATATTCGTGGAATTGAATCTAATGGAATTGAGAAGAGATAATTATGTCTTCACAGGTTTCCCATATCACTTCGTATGAATATAATCTTGTCTGTTGAGTTTCCTCGAAACGATGTGGATATAGTGCATTGTATCCACTGAATCTTACAAGAGATTGAATAACTTAGTAATAGTGACTTACAAGCGAGGGAAAGTGTAATCTCCCGAAAATGTTATCTTATTCACATGATGATGTTTCTCCAATCTTAATATTGTTTTCTTAGAATATTCATTGAAATGCAACTCTCCAGTCTTATACCCGATTGTCATAATTTTACTCTCTTCATTATTGATAGGTAAGCATTGCACTGAGTGGAAATGATACGGAGATTATTACTGCAGTAGCAAAGTCTAGTAGTCAAGTCGTTATCCTTTCCACATATTCTTACTCGGTATGAAATGCCAAGTTTGCCGTCAACAGATTCAGTGATTTGATTTGTGCGAGAAGCGTAAAATACGGCCTGTAACGTAATACACATTCCACCACGTGGAGCGGTAGGCCTATAACTTCATATAAAGTAAGTGTTTAGTAAAATATTTTTTTTTTCCTTGCAGACGTCGATGAATGTGACTCCGCCCCATGTGAGAATGGTGGGATGTGCCGTAGTCTTGGTAACGCCTATCGCTGTGAATGCTTTTCTGGTTACTCTGGAGATAGGTGTCAGAATGGTAAGTAACATTATCAGTTGTAAAAGAATCCATCAAGCTCTCTCAAAATGAAGATTGTAATGTGAGCGGGTCTTACATGCCAGATGTGCTAAGATATCGCATGACAAGCTGCTACAGTAAATTCTGAGCCATTTGCCCTTGATCAGGTAATTCCTTGAGAAAGTTTAACAACCTATTCTTCTCCAACATCGGGTTACTCATGGGTAAGTTTTATGGTTACGATTAGGGTTAGGGCGGGGGTAGGGTTAGGGAAAGGGTAAGGGTTTGGGCAAGGATTAGGGTTAGGGTTAGGTCTAAGGGTTAAGGCTGGGATAGGGCTACTACGGATAGGGTTTGGATTATGGGAAGGATTAGTTTATAATCTTTCGGACCTTACATTTTGACAAGAAGGGAATTATTATATGAATTAAATAAATTTGAAACAAAGGTATCTGCTTTTAAACAATGAATGCCCGGAATGATTTGTGATGCAATACAACTTCCAACGATACATGCAACTTGTGATGATATGAAATTGTACTTTATACCCCTTTTTCTCTTTTCCTATCCTCTGTCGTTGTATTCATGAACAGACTTTCATGCCAGTTAACATGTTATTAACTTATTACCTACCAGAACCGGTGACATGTGCAATTGACGAATCCCTGTGTGGTTTTCACGAGCAGTGCAGTGGTGAGGAAATTTGTGTATGTAAGGCTGGATATGCCATGAACGCGGATAATGAATGCGAAGGTTAGTATTTAATGATTTTTCTTTTGTCAATGCATAAAATCTTACTTTTTTTAATATTGACGAGACTGTAAATTTTTTGTCTCGGAAGGATGTCTGCAGGGGGTTTCATCTTTATAAACGATGGATTATGTTTTCATATTCCATTCCTTTGCAGTAAGATTTCTTACTGCTCTAAGAAATACCATACTCATCAAAAGATATTAAATGGATTCTACAAGTAGCATAATACAACATGTATCATTTGGGAATACAAGAAGCCTGACTCGTAGTGAATTTAGTAGAATTTTTTTTTCTTACTAATTACAAATATGTAAGAGGAACGTGTAATTTACAAACAGAAAATGAAACATTTTATATTAATTTTTTTTTTCAGCTGTAAACGTATACATGGGCAGTTTGTCGATCACTGTTTTGAACGGCGTAACAATCGAATTCACCGTTTCTTTCACCGATGTTACAAGTACGGAATATCGAGCTCTTTTCAGGATATTTCGATTTCTGGTGAGTACACTCAAATCAAAAAAACAAAATACCTTTACATGTCATTTAATTGCAGCGTTCTTCTCTTATCTAGGTGCAAATAACATGAATTCGGGTTTAGTCGTAATGCTGGCGATAATCAGGATCATGGTGATAATCCTGGCTTTGATGATAGCATAGCAAACATTTTTTAGTAGATATTACATACTTTTAGGTACAACGTTAATATCTCAATTTTGTGTTTTCTTATTGAGTATTCATTCTACCGCTATCTGCCCATAGGGTACCATGAAAACGTCTGATTTGCCACGGTTTTTTTTCGATGCACGTCGAAAATGAAACCATTCTTCGTAAAAGAGAAGCTTATTTCAATGTTTTCTTCATTCTTTGGCACGTGTAGTTATTGCTTCAGCTCCCATTCCTTCGTGGAATCCGATCTGCCCGATTCCGACCAGGCAGCGTCCTCGCTGACTTCGAACTTGAGGTTGACCAGGAGATGACTCTAACTGATGTGGATAGTATGCTACAGATGGGACTGGGCGGAGGTAACATCTCTTCAGGAAACATTTCCATCGGAGTGGATCCTTCAACGATAGCAGTGTCAGGTAATGTTGATAATCTACGTTCAGCCTTGATTATTCAAACTCAAGCTGTTAAAAAAAAGTACGATTATTGACATAGTGCCAAAAGCAACAGTAGCACGTTATATGTGATTTATTAGGGGAAAGGTATCTGGTGAACCATTAAGCTAACTCACATTAACTCTTTTTGACTTACCCTAAATTGAGGTAGGGAAATAGGAATTTTTAAAGTTGAAATTAACGCTCGTTTGAATCCCACGTGACTGCGCTTTACTAAATTTATATTTCTTTGTATGTCTGCAAGGTTAACATTTTTGAAACTTTACGTGTGGGGTCAGTGGGGAGGAAATTATGGTTATTATGTTGGTACAAGATGAACTTCGCATCGCTTCACTTTTGGTAACGATGTTTGCACCACTCGTCACAAGGCTGCTGCTAATGCACCCCCCCCCCTCCAACCAATTTATCACATGTGTGCGTGCACCAAATATATTGGAGATTAAATGCATTTGATGCTGATAGATGTGAAACGGATATTTATACCTCAGGATAGCTGGCATGCGTGATGATTTTAGGCAAAGACCTCTGGATATTCATGAAGGTTTACTAGTAAACCTTTGAGGTACAATATCTTAACACATCTAAACCAAGTAAACTGATTTGAATTACTAATATACAAAAAAATGAAATCCTTAAAAAAAGTTTGTGGTTGTCGTGCTATTCCTGGGTTTAAATCGTGCGTCAGGATAACACAAACACATAGGCCTTTTGCAATTTAGAAAATAAAGTGAAACCTTAATAACAAAGAAAGAAATATTCAAACTAGGAAATAAATAAGCTGCCGAATGCTTTGCGAGCGCATTGTCTTATTCCTTATTAATTTTGCAGACCTAGATGAGTGCTTATCGGAAACGACAAATGACTGTTCACCGAATGCGGAATGCTTAAACCAGGAGGGAACATACGAGTGCCACTGCCTGGATGGATTCATAGACGAGACTCCCGACCCGGGCATTGCCGGGAGGATCTGCAGTAAGAATGATGAAAACTCAGCTGACATTGCTTGAACACTTCACTATTCTATCGCATTCATGAAACTGATTTAATTTCAGTCTATGGGTTTTGTGTAGGCCCTATCTTCGCGTGTGTGCGGGTGTGTCTTAGATGGTTTTGGCTCTTTGGTATAAACTGTGAAAACATTGCAATCAAGAAAAGAAATGTAGAAATAAACAAAGTAAAAAGAGCATAAACACATACAATTGAATCATTTTTTTTAAACATTCTAACTTAGACGGCACTGGTCTCTGCGGGACATAAACCTATTAGATTTGTCCTTCTTTATTGATAGGAACCTAGACAACATCAGTATATCCCACCAGATGAAATTCTTTTTAAATAGCCTGCTCTTTTTGAAGTGTTAACTCTTTTTCATAATGGGCCCAATTATGATACACACATACACACACTTGACATATATATAATAAATATATTTAAAAAAAGTGTTTTCACTTGGATTTGGTTGTCATTTATATGTAACATGACATGCATTATACGGATAATCATAACATCAATAGAGGCAACCTGATAACCTCTCTAACTTATTTATCTCTCCTTTCCTAGCATCAACAGCTCCTTCAGCGGGGCTAATCATTGGCCTTGCTGTCGGCTTAGGCGTGTTCTCTATCCTCTTCGTCGCCATATGCTCATCGTGCTACACAGCTCTGGTGAGAGCTCAGAAAACGCCAACACGTCAACCAGTTGGAATGAAACCTTCCAACAACGACCACGCCCACTATCCTTTCGTCATTCATGTCATTGGTAGGATGAGCGGCACACATCGCTCTCATTCAAGCGTCTTGGAAAACGTTTACTCTGAAAATACCATCACGAGGAACTGGTTGGCTGGTTACTACGGACGCCAGCTGCAAGAACGCTTCGTTTCCAAGCACCACGTAGATTTGGTAACTTCGCTTCATCAAATATCTATTCAGAGAATGTAATATTGACGAGTAGACCGCTTCTTTAATAAGATACGATTCATGGGCGTTTCTTTCCTCACAACCTATAGAATTGAAGCATTTCATTAAACTGATCACTCCCATCAAATTCCATAGGCAGGAATCCTCTTCGTTGTTGCTAGGTAGGGCAACCTTCCAGCAAGTTTGATGGTATAAAACAGGTTAAGGGTAACTTGTGTGAACAAAACATGCATAAAATCTGAATTTATTGCAGAACCAGTCTAGTCGCCAACCACTAAAACAGTGAAAGTTCTAGACTTTCCCCTAAATAATGCACATCAATATGTTTCTTTTTCTCTCTCACACATACACTCACACAAACACGCCCACGCCCTCAGGCACAAACAGAAAAAAACACCCTAAAATGCTGTTACGTTTTCCTATGAACCAGTACGCTGTAGAAATACTAATAAAAAATTAAAGCACATTATGATTTGTTTTTCACACCTGCAGTCGCAACCATTCAAACAGTCACCCGAACGCATGGACAGAAGATCAGCACCACATGCATCCTCTCGCACTCGGGGTCAGATTGATCAGGACACCATGGATTACCAATCTAGGCAACGTATCAATGGATATGTCTTTTCTAACGATGAACTCAGACCCCCTCATTATATTTCCAGGGAGTTGGTATAGTTGAAAGCTGCAGAGGTCCATGAGCTTTGAGGTGATGCTGATTATGATGATTATTTATGACCTGTGTACGAGTATTTCGGAAGTAATGAGATGTCCCTCTCTTTTAGAACCTATCTAACAGTCTGCAATTACCAGATTACATATTTGCTGTCTAATAGTTACCTTTTCCAAATAAAGCGTATGAAATTTCAATTAAACAAGGAAATACATTCTTATCCAACAAGACAATCTGATAAGTTTCACTTATATAATCCCAAAACAGTGATGGCTCTGAAATCTGTCAGGCACACCGGACCCGATGTTTTGAATTCTCTTCCTTCTGAAATTCGAAATTTAAAGTCCATGTAGTCTTTTAGGAACGCTGTAAAAACAATGTCGTTATCTGAATATCAGTACTTTCATTGTCATTGTTAATGTATTATACACGAAATTCTTTTGTAGAAATATCGACGCATTTAATATAATAATAATGATTACGTAACCGACCATGACCTGTATCAACTGTCCACCTGTACCTCGGTGAGGAAATATTTTGTCATGTCTTGTTAATCAGTGGTACAGGTGACTTTACTTTAAATCTTTAGTGAAAGCAGACAAACCTCTCCTTTCCCTTTCTCCTTTTAACTATCCTGTCTCTATGCAAGTCATCCCTCCCTCCTATTCCCCTTCCAATGTATATTATGATATTATGTTATGCTACGGGGGCTGCACGCAAATCAAGCTACGCTAATGCTGTAGCCCCTCTGTATCATTCATTGCTGTATGTTTTGTTGTACTCTTGCTGTGCATTGTACACAGGCAATGAACAAGAAAATACTCTGCAAACAACTTATACTTATGTTTGTACATGAATGTGTATGTGTACAATGATGATACAGAAACCAATAAACAAAAAAAAAAATGAGAGATTACATGTCAACACATGCAATTATTGTAGGCCTGCTTGAATCGATACATACCATTCATGGATACACTCAGCAAAAAGAGAAGTAAATACTCTTTCGAGTTAAGAATTTTCATTGAAGATTTTGATGAAAATCAATGTATTATTTACGATACCATAACTAAAGGTAACTTAATTGGGTATCAATCTAGTAGGTTAATGAAGTGGTAAGATGAAAATGGTAAAAAAAAACAGTTTAACAGATAATATAATATGAATAGAATAGCAGAAGTAAGTTTTCATTTATTTCATCTTTTTATAAGCTCAAACAAAATCAAAGTTTTAAATCAAGATTTTTTTTTGGTCAACTCAAACTTCAAATGACATACAGTGTAGAGAGTAAGGGCACAACGTTGATCAAACATGTCAAATGAATAGAATATCTTTATTCTATTCATTCAATTTATAGTAATTTAAGAATTCATGAGACAAATTCAAGAACCAATTATAATTTGCAATTTTCCTAATTTGAGAAAGCAGTTCAAAGTCCTACAATTTTTCAATATTATTATCGCTTTCCATTTGAATTAGATTTGACAGAACATTTTTCATTTTCCTCTATCACCTTTTGCCTTTATTGATCTCCTGGGCTTCAAAGATATAAAAGATATCATATGTATATTTTTGCAACTGAATTCGTGTCTTTTTAAGGTCTGAATTTTGTCTTGTTTTTATAAGTACATGGAGGAGCATTTACGCATGAATGACTTGTTCATTTTGCCATTTTTACTTTTGAGACTTGGAAGAAAAAAGAAAAGTGTTCAATAATGCGTAGGATTTCCCTTTTTCCGATTAAATTGCCTTTCATATTATATAATACATTAACATCTAGCCTAAAGTTCTATGAGAAATGTAAACTCGAAAAGTGTTTACTTCTTTTTTCTTTGCTGAATGATATAACGTCTCACGTATAATACTGATTATAATTATTGTCTTACGCCTATATCCATTACCTGAAATTTTAACGTTGGCACATTTTTTGAAATATTAAGCAGAACCTATTGAAGGAGCCTACCTCTAATAGAAATTGGCCAATTTTGGTCATACCTGTATTGGATAGGCCACAAAACGTGATTGTCAAAACACAGTAAAAGATTTCTAAGCGTTACGCAAAGTCGTTCTGTTTGGAATAACTCCTTGAATGAAAGAAAGTCATTGTATAAATGTATTTACAATCATATCAGGCAGCGTCATTTTCGTCAATACAAAGCTATCATCTCTGAAAAAAAAACATTTCAATTTGTATTTTTGTGTATGAAATTAGGTTGTTTGTATGTATTTGTGTACATTTTGTATTTATTGTGCTATAATTGAGGTGTTAAAGAAACACACTAACAAAGACAAAATCTCAAAGCCATCCATTCCAGTTACTGTACAAATTGTTGATTTTATCTGAGTTTCATTTGTACAGCAAAACACCAGTTGTGACCTTAACGTTATGTTAGAACACTGGGTTTGCATCTATCAGTTTTTTTTTTTTTTTGTTTAGTGTAATTTCCAAAACTTTGAAAATACAGTATGTCCCAAAAGAAATTACAACGGGGCCCTCCGCAATGATATCTTTAAAAATAGTGAATCAATCTAAATATAAATTCAGGGTATGAAACTCTAACTCATTGCCCACATCTTACAGAAAACCCCTGGCCATTCGATTTGCTTCAGCGGTCAAAGAGAAATGAGGAATTTTGTAGAGGATGTCGGGAATCTCTTCCGTCCACATTCTGTCTATTACTCACACGCAAGAGCATTGAATTCCTACAATTAGAATAATCGGACTCACGACATGCTTTACAACAATCCACATTTCTCTGTGACCGCTTAACCAAATTGAATGGGGTGTTCTGTAAAATAGAGCTAAGATGTTACATTTTAAGACCCTGCAGCAACACTTAGACAGGTTGATCATATTGGGTGTTATCAATGCGAAAATCTGATTGTAATTTTTGGGGCGACCTACGGCAGCATGTTCCCCAAAAAATTACAATCAGATTTTCGCATTGATAACACCCAATATGATTGACTTTTTTACGGTATATTTCTGATGTCTCATTACAATGATATCGTCGGTGTTACCACGAACCGACGCTATTTCGTTTTTGAGCGAAAATGCAATTCTGAGAAAATCGCGTTTAAAGATCTCACAAGTTTTAGACAACGTTTTCAATGACTTTTCCTGTCTTGTGTGTGAAAATTTTGACAGGGTGATGAGAGTGGAAGTTGTTCTTCCTATCCATAGTGTAATTTTAGTGTGAATTCAAAAGAATTACGATATTTCTGTCTTCAAACTCACTGCGTCGGTTCGTAAATCCATCGTTTCTTGCGCGCACCATAGGTTATGTACTTAAGCGCGGGTCTCACGAACCGACTTAAGTTGTATTACGCCGGTTCGTGGGACTCGCGCTGTAGGGCCTGCACAATAGGTAACGTGCAATACGCGTGTATGTACGAACCGTCGCTATTTCATTTTCGTATGTGTTTACATACAAATACTATTAGGGCTATACCTGCTTATCAACAATAACCTTATTAATTGAAATTAATTGTCATGTCATGATTATTGTGATGATTATAATACATTAGGTGATAATTAAGATGATAATATAAGCCAGTTTCTCTTAATTGTTCTAAAAAGCGTGTTGTCCTTGTTTTCATCTTCATTTAGCATTGTTATTAGAGCTGTCGTTGATCGCTCCAAAGATTTCTTTGCCCTCCCCCCTCCTTTTTTGTGTGGATATATTATTCAACACTTTTGCATGTGGACATTTATCATTTGGTAATTAATATGTACTCGGTATACTGTGTTTCATATTTTTTTACTTTTTACTGTTTTTTTTTTCTTTTTTAACTTACTTTCTTTATTTTTCACATAATTTTTAATTCAAATTCAGTTCACTTCTTTCATAATAATTATGAATGTTTGTTCTAAGATGAAGGATACCGCTAAATATAGGGAAAAAGATGTGCCAGTCAGTAATGATTACTTGCATTTACTCATCTTTCATACTCATGCACTCTGTTATTTCTTTCTCTGAAATAATCTATTAATTTCTTTATTTCTTATTATTCCACATTATTTGTGACTTTTACTTTGTCACAATTTTAATCGGTGTCATTATTGTCATTTGGCTTGCATGCGAATTCACTCATAATTCCTCATTTTCCATCTTTCTCTTTCCTGCTCAACAGATTCTTTGATAGCTGCACTTGATCATATAAAAACATAAAACTCATCCTGCATGCACTCTTCGAAACTGATAAACTCCTAAAAATACATAAATATCAAAATTATAAGAATTTCAAGCTTCATTTTAAATATATAACAATGATCATGTTTTATTATGCCTTTTGCAGCAATACATGTGTATATTGAAGAGGTACATTATGTAATCGAAGAAACATAGGTTCTCAATAAAGTATCAAATTTGAATTATTCAGAGATGAGTAATGACAATGGGAAGGATAACAATTGTGGAAGAGCTCCATAAATCAATAAATATCTAATGGCAAATGGAGATGGAATCAATATTAAAGAATATGCGTAATTCAAGTTCATTATTACATCAGTTCTTGTGTGTTCACAAAAAGAGAAACACAGGTCGAACATGCGCACCAAATCTTACAATGTACATTTACATCTATAGAGTGCGGACGGAACATATACAAAAGAAAGAATAACATTCTCAAATTAATATATCAAGCATTATTATGTATATGAACATAAAAAGATGTTGCTGCATATGCATGAAGCTTGAGAGTGCTGCAACACACATTATGCTCAGATGGAAACTTGATGTATATCATACAAAAGAGAAGAGGTACTGCATGTACATGTAGTTACACTATTCACAGGACAGTAGAGAAAAAGCAAGAGAGAGAAGGAAATGGGTGTCTAAAATAGGTCGATGTAAGGAGTGCCAAGCCAATTAAGTCTCTAATAGAAGTCATACATATATGAAAAGGAAAACAAATTAATCACAACATAAATGATCGTGCTCATATTAACCAATAATTAGCACCTAAAAATGTGTGTAGAAAGCCCATAATATCAGCCTTTCGCCCCGTAGGCTTGTTACATATGAGAAAAGAGAAATTTTGGCCGACCCCCCACCCCCCTCCGAATCCTTAATCCACCACTACTATAAACACATGTGCTAGCAAATTCACAAGAGGGGTGGGGAAATTCGGCCAAAATTGTGTGTGGTTAAGATAATTAAAAAGAAAGGTCATCAGCAAAACTACGGGGTGGATGCAGACGAATTTTCATGTGATGACTAAAAAAAAAATGCAGCCAAAGGGGGGAAAAAAAAGGACGGTGGAGAGGGGCCAAGGCTAATTTGACTCCCCTCCCCCCCCCCAAAAAAAAAAAAAACAAAAACAAAAAAACACGCCACTGTTCTACAGCACCTTTAAAGGACTCTTAATTTTCTTTTGTAAAAAACAAACGTCTCGAAGTAAAGAATTCCATATTGTAGGCGAAATGTAGACCGATACAGTGTACATCCCAAGCTATTAAAGAAAAAAAAAACAGATTATGAATATTATTTAAAGTAAGAATTTCAGTGCGTTTAATCATCTTTAGTCGAGTTGCAAATGACATGTGCATATTTAATAAGAGCAGTTAACTTCGAAGCGCCCCCAAGCCCTTCTATATTTAATCATTCATGTCTAAAGGTAGTGCTAGGGCATCCCGGTGGTCTAGTGGTTATGGTGCTGGTCTAGTAATCCGGAGGTCATGGGTTCGAATCCCGCTTGGGCTGCCTGTGATTTTTTTTTTTTTTTTCACAGCAGCCCACAAACTGCACACTGCAGTTGCATGTGTTACTACGGATGGAGACAAATGAATAATCTATTATTTTAATATACAATGTTTGACATCCTTTTTGTAATCACTTTCTTTAATTGTACATTTAGAGACATAATGAATTATTATTAAAAGAAATCATATTTCTGTATTTTGTTGTGAGTTTGCATGGGAGCATACACGTATCATAATTTACAATTTTAGTTAAATAAAGAACATCTCATAGCAGAACTGTCTAGTGATGGTTGAATGATTATGTCAATTTGTTATAAGTCCTATCAGTTATATGGAGTGCATTTCCCATGTTTATAAGAATCATACGTAACACAATCAAAGTGGGTTGAAGACAACAAAATAATAAATAAAAGAATAAAGGAGAATAGAATGAAGTACAGTTTGAGGTGAGTTTGGCATGTCATTAACTGGATTAATATTATCATCTAGCAGAGATGCATATTTGATTATTTGTTGCATTAATTTCATAAAAATACATACATGTATAACATGTCTCAATCAACATTCAGAATGTTTGCAAAATGTAGATGAACATGTATCATGAACATGGTTGAAGATGAAGCTGGAACTTTTTGTTAATGGGTCTAAGCTACCATTTGTGACTCTCATAAATCAGTTTTCTGTGAAAATTCGTACAGCGAGCTAAACGTTTCTGATATACACATTTTGACAGTGTGACACATTTGGTTATGCCCCCGACAATTTAGATTGACTCTCGCAATTATCAACGTTTACGAAAAATAAATCAGTGAAGGGCATGTTAATCCTCAGTCGATAACTATTACAACTATGCAATGATTATTCAACCATCTAACTTCATCTGATTACAGCATCATCTGAATATTGCCAATGTGCACTTAGAAATTTATCAAGATGTATCACAAGGTTATGATTACCACACAAAACCTTCAAGATTTATTATCATGAAATACATACCAATGAACACTTAAAGAAAATCTAACATTCCATATCCACATGAAGCTTGCCTTGATATAAATGTCTCTCAGTAGTGTTATTAAAGTGTGGCAAAATTGTAATTACGACATCACAGAATGGAATGCATGTTTTCACCTTCAATCTTAGAATCTTCTTTCGTGTTTCCACTTTACAATCACATTTTAATGTAGATATACCGTCCTTATGTTGTCGCCCTTTATCCCAAGTTCTCCCTTCTATCCTATCTGTAGATTGTCTTCTTTCCTAAGCCATTGTATTCACATTCCTCGATGATAAGCACGATGCTGTACTTTTTTTCTTCTCTGAAACAGTCCAGCTCTTCGCTACTGCATGGCATCAGTCATGTGAAAGAAAAGACAGAAATTAAGAACTTTCGATTAAAATCAAACATCATGATACAAGATACAACTTTCATTTTGAGAAAAAGAAATCAGCCAACTAAGCTGTAGTTGAAATCATTTAGCTCTATTTATATTAAACATAAAACAAAATGGTATACAGGATCAAAGAATGTCAAAAAATACTGCTGTTCGTCTTTGATGCATATTCAAATGGTCTCGCCTTTTACATATTTTAATGATGCAAGATCTTATGTCTAGCACTTAGTAAGTCTCATGTAGAAATTAAATTATCATTCACATGAATAAATCTACATGTCCTTGTAAATAAGGCATTGCTTTGAAAAAGCTGAATATTACTAACTGCATTTGGGAAACGGTCTACGACAATCAAACTTCTTTATTATCAGAGACTTTAACATCTTGATTAGACCTAGACTCTAATTACCATTGTATTCACATCCGTTGATGATGTACACGACCCTGTACTTTTTCTTTTCTTTTCTGAGACAGTCCAGTTCTTCGCTACTACATGGCACCAGTCATCTGAAAGAAAAGAAAGAAATTAAGAACTTTTGATTAAAATCAAACATCATGGTACAAGATACAACTTTAATTTTGAGAAGAAAAAAAAATCAGCCAACAAAACTGAAGTTGAAATTATTTTGCTCTATTTATATTAAACATAAAACAAAATGGTAGGCCTATGCAGGATCAAAGAATGTCAAAATATACTGCTGTTCGTCTTTGATCCATATTCAAATTGTCTCGTCATTTACACATTTTAATGATGCAAGATCTTATGTCTAGCACTTAGTAAGTCTCATGTAGAAATTGAATTATCATTCACATGAATATAAATCTACATGTACTTGTAAACAAGGCATTGCATTGAAGTAGCTGAATATTACTACCTGCATTTGGGAAACAGTCTACGACAATCAAACCTGTTTCTTATCAGAGACTGTATCATCTTAATTAGACCTAGACTCTACATTATCATTCAGCTTTTAAAGGTATTAACCATTCACCTATAAAACAGTGGCATTGTCATGTGCATCATATTTCTTTGATACTGCACATATTTTCATGAAGTCTGTGCAAGAATGCAAATGAAACACGTCTGCTGTTTGGTATTTATCAAAAAAAAATCACTAACCCGGAAGTCCTTGGCCTTAGGAATAACACGTGGCGAGTTAGCAGGAATTGACATTAAAATAGAATAAGAATAGATCTACTAAATAGGCCTTTGCCTCATGAATGTCTGGTCTAATTATAGACTAAGTGAAGTCTAGACCTTTCACTTTTAAGTTACACAGATTTCATATTACTTAGATCTAGACTACATCTAAATCTACACATCTAATACTATTAGATCTTGGCAACTTTTGTCTTTGTGACACGAAATTAACACGTCACGGATGATATTTCGGCGATGTCCAACAGGATGACAGTACCACTATTACTAAATCAGTAAGTTGACATAGATAACTAACATCAACTTGTTAAAGTACGTTAGAGATGGCACCATATACAATAACCGGTGACACTGACACTGACAGATCTAGCGACTACGTTTAGACTAACGTTAAAGAGTGAGACTCGCCATCTCAGTAAGTCGGCCAAAGACAAAGTCAATACAGGGCTAAGTCAGTGTTACTGTTATGTTAGGCCTAACAAACGTTAACGGTTACTCGGTAAGGTTAGGTTTACCAGGACTCAAGAGTCCTGGTTAAATCAGTCGAGGGACATTTCTTAGGAAGTCCTTCGATTCCAAGAATAAAAAGAGTGAAAGAACAAAGGGGAAAAAAGGAAAGAAGAAAGGACAAAAGATTATGTATGGCTACTGTGGAAATCGACAGCGCCACTGTATCACTATCAATCAAGCGTAAATATACAAACGCCATTTGGTTGGGCCACATTCACAAGTTTTAGGGGAAAAAAGCCCCACCGCTGTGCTTAGGTACTCCACTCGAACTAACGTTAGACATACACTACACACAGTACGGTACTAGGGCTGAATTCACAAGTATACTTTAACACTGCACTGTACAGGAAAGCCACCTAACCTGTAGAGTACTCGTAGTGTTTAGGTAGTATCACTAGACCACATACTGTCATAGATGACATCTACACCAACGCTGCACACTGGCACTGGTCCGACGGTCCCTGACCAGGAAAAATCACTGTTGGACACTGACCAGTAACTTTTTCAGGAATGGACCAGTAAAGATTGGGGGAAAAATGGGTGGACTCTACCTACTATTACCACTAGTCTAAATGTAGATCTAGAGCTAGACTACCGGTATGGCTCTGAACTGTGTTAATTTGACTTGGTCTTAGACTGCAGCTGATCTTAGTTTTAGTAACTGGTATTACAAGTAAAGTCTTAACTTAGACTTAATAGTTAGACTTGAAAGTAAAAGTCTAACATGTCTAACTTTATTCTTTACTCTTCCTTTGAATTTTACTGTTAGACTTTTAATTTATTTTTTTTTAGTTTAGTACGCCTACTTTGTCAATCTCATGATTTCATTTTCAACTCAAAAGTCAAGGCTAGTTTTAGTGTCTTCGAGACTTTGAAATCTTGCAATCTGCATGTCTTGCACACAGACGTTACGACTATAGTACTCAGTAGTCTCAGAAGTAACGTCTAACGAAATAAGTTGAAAAGAAACAATAAATAATATGATTTGGGATCTAATTTGAAATTGTATGGCGTTTACAGACTAGGCTTCATAAGCATCACGCGATTGAATACATGGGACTACACACTACCGCAATTAATGGTTATGGTAGTCCAACTGAAACTGTTATTTTGAGCATGATTTTAATAGGATTATAGCTTACCATTCACTTCACTCGTGGACAGTGGGCTGGCTTAGGCCGTCATTCATCTTTCAGAAGGCTTGGTTCTCACTCTGAGATCTGGATTAGGGCCAAAACCTAATTCTAGGCCAGTAAGTTGAACAAAGCTCAAAGTAATGCAACTGCGACGGTTCGTGAAACCCGCATTGCTCTTCACCGTAGCAATTCGGGTTTTACGAACCGGCGTATCTTTCGTGCGTCGGTTCGTGAAACTCCTTTTTCTCAATTTCTCGATATTTCGAGTACCGTCGTTTTTTTCTTTCTTTGATAAAATTAAGAATAATTAATTTTGAGATCTAAAATTTTGGGATTTGGTAGAGTTTTGAAAGCACTTTCATTTGGTACCAATATCTCGATTTTGAAAATTTTGACCAAAATCGAAATAGCGTCAGTTCGTGAAAACGCCGACGATATGACCTTATTTTGACTATGAAATATCTATAAATATTTACTTCTTTTTATTTGCTCTGAAAGCAATCGAGTCTACTTGTATAAAATTTGTCATCAGTGATTAGCTCAACGAAGTTATGTCATAATAAACACATATCTAACTCACCAAAAAGCGATACAGTAACAAAAAAAATAATAATAATAACACGCACAGTGTGTTCGTTGTTTCCCTATACGATGTAATAACAAACAGTAAAGATGTATTCCGAATAGAACCTCATGATATATTGTTTATATACATTGCCAGCTAGAAAACAACTTTGTCGTTTTTACAAAACCTTTCGAGAGAAAAAGTATCACCCACGAGTACTTTGATTTGGGGCATGAAATTCGAAATGCACCAACATTCACCAAATAAGGTAAAAAGTGAAATTTACAGTTCATCGTATAAAGTTAAAAGAAGCGAAAGAGAATCAACCTTTATCATGTTTATTGCTAATACGCAATGATATATACTGCTCTACACTTTCACAAAAATCATAAAGCAAATATTCTATCATGTAAATACAGATGTCTATACACTACTGTAATATAACACGGAAACAAATTCACAATTGTCGCGGTCGTTTTATTCTCCAATTTTCCCTACATACATATAAAGCGAATTCTGTACATATAGTTTGCATGTTAACCATTGGAACAACTTAATTCTGTTGGAATCTTTATTGAAATTAAGTTAAAAAAATATACTTCATATAGACATCAAGCTTATGAGGAGATAAAAATCTTAGCCATGGTTGACTTCGGAGACGATGAGTATACACTAATGCAAGCAGACAATATTGTACCACTACCACGTAGGTCCTATTTCGCAAGTTTTTTTGGGTTTTTTTATTTCAAATGACAGAATTTATTGATTTCTCGAAGCAACATAATTATACAGAGGATGAATGAAATACATAATTATGAAAACCATATAAAGCCTACATTCTACGTACAAATTCTACAAGTTGAATGGAGAGAAGAGACATGTTTGGCCAGTACATAAATTGTAGTCATACTTACCAGCATGCAAAAGTAGACATAATGCACGCGCATCAAATGTAACCTCGAAGTTGATCCAGTTTCATGTATCAACTTTTACCTCCCGTATGGAAGCGAGAAGATGAAATGGAACGTTATTAGACCACTTTTGACATAGTCACGTACCTATATTTAACGGTTGTACAGATGCAAACACATACTTATTACAATGGTACTAAATGTATTGGAATAGAAACATTAGTAAAGCATTGTCACAATGATGACACATTGCATTTACTAAAATGTTGCACTGTAAAAAAAAAGAACACGAATTAGACTTGTTTTTAAGTGACTATTCCGTAACAAGTCTTTTTTGGAGCTATATGGATCAGCTCACTCTCTTTGCATCACATCCCATACAAAGTCTAAAATTTGATTCAAATAAAGAGCTGTTTTTCAAACGACCCATGACACAAGGATACACTATTCAAACGAAAATACATTACGACATGAAGAATAAAATCTTACAACAACATAACCTGGTTATAACCCGTTCAGTGTTGTAAATGCATTTAAAACAATTATGTTGCCTATTTACAATTCGTATATATGTCATTACCAACTTTTCACAAGATAAGGCATTCAATGCGCCACAAGACTTGAACATAATTGAGATATACAAGCATGATATTGTGTTCAGTGAAATAAAGTCCCAAAATATCCAAACAGCAACAATAACAAATGACTCTACTTGCGGGCTTTATTTCCTGTATTATATGTATGTTATAACCCGGGCAGGGTTTCCAAATGTGAATGTAATTGCATTCGCAAAACGGATTTAACCAACGAATTTCAAAATTGCGGGAAAAGCACTCACGTGTCTCTCCACAGCTTTGACTACAAAGTCTTCAACGATTTTTTTTGTTCTTTAGTAACAAAAAAGAACATTTTAAGATAGATATCAATGATGCTATATGATCCTTGGCAATCGTGGATGAAATGAGTAATGGTCAAAATAAATGCATGACCTCAGCACTAAGAATGCGTGACTGTTGTCATAAAGGAGTACTGGTAGGTGATATTTTTAGTGTGCAGTTAGTCTGTAGTTGATCCACAATTCCAATCAACGCTCAGATCTGGAGTATCCCCTCGATATATATAAAGAAAAAAAAAGTAATGTTAGCTTCGCTACTGTTAATTCTCTGCAACTTCGCTCTATAAACCCGGATCGTTGTAATCGAACTTATCTTAAACGGATTACTTTACAAGGCAATTGTTAGGGGGTAGCATGTACTGACGCTCGAGACAGCCAAATTCACCTGATCCAAAAGCGGTACCTCATTATAATCGGGGGGCTTCCGTGTAACATCAAACAGATTAGACAATTAACAAAATCTATTTTTCATGACAAAATAAATCCCCTACGCATCAAATATATTACAGTCTACGAAAGAAAGAGATCAACGAGCAAAGAGGAATCAGTAAGAATGATGTGCTTTGCATGACATTGTACGTAAACTACCTGTTTGCTTTCATAAAAACCTTTACATTAGATTTTGTAAACACAATCTAGGCTGTATCTGTCCAAGTATTTCCCGTTATGTCTTTCCCGCCGTCTGTCAGTAAAAATGAAGTACATGAGAAACAACGGTAGGCCTATTTCGACAGTCAAAAAAAGGGACATGGATTATGGTGGCGGCAAGGACTACATTCTGTGCAAAGTAAAAGAGAGCAAATGAGAGTTACATTTGTCAGTGCGCACCTGTTTTTCACTTATGACTACATCTTCGCAGTATGCTAACGTACAAGGAAGTATTAATTTTGACTATTATGTTCTTTTGTAATGGTAAAAAAAAAATGGTACCGACACACTTATTTTCATTTACTCACAGCATTTACAAGTATGGAAATGAAATGAAATGAAATTTACGATATAAAATCACTTAGATACATTCAAAAATTCTTCGATATCAAAAGAACAAAATTTAATGAGCTACATTCCCATTGTGACGTATATTTCTCCGTATGCAATAACGAATCATGGCTTTTAGCCATAAATAAGGCATATTTCTTGCGTTTTATTTCGAACCTCAATCATTGTCGCGGTTTCACTTTTACACATTTTCGATATTTTTCGCAAGCTGCTTTATTACGAGTGAATGTTATATCAGATTTAAACGCATAGCCTGATTTCTTGAATTGTGATTCTTGACGCAAACCGAGTTCACATTTGTAAAAATGTTTAAAGCAGAATACTAAAGAAAATGCATATTTTGTTGGATTATTCCCCCATTTCAAGCATAGAGCATGTTAAACACAGCGGCCTTTAATTCATCCATTTAGAAAATTGCGTTTTGGAGAACGGCTACTTAGAAAAATTGTATCCTGAATCATGCTCAATCGGAAGATCCGTGGTTATTTTGGGGGGCGTGTCCATGACGTCATGGGATGAAAGGCAAACCCGGAAGTATCACACAACAGCCTAAGCTTACCTATGTATGCTCTCGATGAGAGCGTGATGTCGAGGCTCATACCCCGAAATCCCAGGACATTTTTTATCAGAATGTCACAAAAAATGAAATAAAATTGTTTTTTACTTCAAGTCTCCTGTGAAATCACACATTTCCTCGTTTAAATAGAGTCTGTTACGTGTTATTTAGGCCACGAATACAGAAGTTGTCAGGCCTAGTGCCTGTACGATGGTGCTTCGTAGTCGATCAGTCACATGCATGCGCCCATCACCGGCCGCGTATGTCGCAGTGCAGTAGCCTCCGCGTACCTCTTTGGTACGTACAATGTATTATATCAGCAGTTCCTCGGTAGTCACTGTACTATAGCTGTGTACGCCATATACAGTGTACATGTATTTAGCGAGTCTATTTTTTCGCGAATCGGGACTTGCCGATAATTTCGCGAGTGCTTAAATTCGTGGTTGTGGAGTACACTACGGAAGGAGGAAATACATACGGAAAGAGAGTTAATATTTTCGAGTGTTTTTGAATTCACAAAAAGCACCAGGTTCGTGAAGTTGGCGAAAATAATAATAATAAAAAAAAAAACTCGCGAAACATTCGGCGTACGTGGATCGCTAGCTAATACTAGGATACCACGCAATCAATGCGCGGGCATCGGCTGGTCGAAGTCTTGACTAGGCCGGCCGGCCTATCTGGTGATAAAATAAACGATACAGAGCACTGCGATTTTCATCGATAGTGATAAAACTTTGATGGACTCGGTGAAGTAATGAATGGATCATGCAGTGAATTTGTGAGGGTATACCTACAATGTAGCTCTAGCTAGACAGAATGCTGATGAGCTGTGAACGGGAGTACGGAGTGAGTTAGCCCGACCAGACGTTGTAAGTACGCTGTGCAAATACCTGTCGCAACGTACCTACGTACAGCGACTGGGCTGTGTATAGTTTGAAGTGAGTGTGATGTGATAAGATACGTAGCCCGACCAGACGCTGCGCTGCTTACACCGACTGGGCTGTGTTCAATTAGGTCTACTGCTGCTCTGAAGTACGAGATCACGTCAGCATTCGGCTCATTTTCAGTTCAGAATTTAAAAAAAAAAACCTCTTACCCATCTAAATTTTGAAGTCTACCTGGCATTGGTCCTGCGTCACCAACATTGTCCCCTGGCCTGCCGTGTGGCAAGGGCTGAGTACAGTCGTACTGCAATCTCCACTAAGTCCGTCCGCTTCAACCGGACCGCCCTGGGCCTTCCCCACTAGCTCCCCCGTAGCGTCTCCTTCCTGCGCCCCGCCGTACCACCGTGCGGTTCGTCAGCAACATCTATCTCTCCAACTTCACCACTATAGTTTCATCATCGTTATCATCACTAGTGTGTACTGTATCACTCAGTTCATCATTGCTCCCACATTCAAATTCCTCCAAGAAATCATCCTGATCATCACTGCATGGCCTTAACGTACGATGTCGTGCATTATCAAAAAAAAAAAAAAAACTTCCAAAACTTTGTATGCAAATACTATGTACAATAACTTGTATGAAACAATGCATGCATTATGCGCGCGGGGGCCTGCGGCGCTCGAGACCTTGCGCGATTCCTTTCATCCCATGACGTCATCAGCAAAGCCTCGAAATTTACGCTGTGACCTAGATTTCAAGGGGGTGACAGGTGTAAATTTTCAATTTCCTCTAACTCCACTTCAAAAAGACCATTTTAAACGATGTAAACGACATATTGTTCTATGTGTCCTACTCTTTGACTTCATATATAATTTTATTTCTTTAGTATTCCCCTTTAAGCAACCAAAAGCATAATGACATGAAAAAGTTGATATCACTTTCATGACTAGAATCTGTTATACCATCGTACTAAAAAGAAAAACAGTTTGTCTTTACACCTGGAAATTTCCGATCATCCCTTCATAAGGATAATTATAGAACGGAAAAAAAAAACATACACAGACACCGCATCACAGTGACTGGGCTAGATGGCAAATGGCATCTTAGAGTGAGCGTATGTATGTATGCTGACTAGACTATCTTGAAGAAAGTAAAAGGTCTCAAATTAGGGTACTTTTTTTATTAGTACACAAATAAATGTATTCGATTGCTAGTGCAAAGTATGTTTGAGGACAAATTTACAGCAGCAGAATAAAGCATCCTTCCTATACAGCGTTGGTTATGCTCATTAGTGCAATATTTAGAGTTTCTCTCTGCATATCTGGGATATAATAATTCTTGATATAATTTTATTCTCAAAAGGTCTGTCAGATATTTGGTCTTACGATGGTCCAACGCTGATAGGAATATTACAGTAAGTGTTGTCGTACGTCCCAACTATAGTGTTGAATATTTTACATTCGAAGGAGAAAGATAGCCAGAAATATTGATTTAGACTGTTTTGAAAGAAAATAGTTCATATTCTCTATACCAATCGAAGAAATTTCTGTAGGGTTTCAGTTGAAGACTATCCAAGAATGGGTATGTAATGACGGCATTGCTTGTGCTATACTCTGCAGCTTCATTTAAGAACATTTACGTCTGAATGGTAAAAAGTATTACCGGTAGTCAAAATCAAGACAAAATCAGGGATATTAATATTTTTAACATTTTTTAAATGTTTAGGCATATATGACAAACTTAAATGTAGATAATGATTATTATACGTTTTATCAACAGCATTATTATGAGGCACCACTTCATGGAGGAACGTCAATGAGTAGTGTACTCGATTGCAGAAGGAAGAAAAAGAGACAAAATAAGTCTCTTTTTGTGCACATTTCCAGTATTTTCCTGGTTCAATGTCTCTCTTCCAGTGCCTTTGAACTCTCGCTCGTAAACGTTCCCGCTCTTGCTTCTCCCCTACCTCTTTCAAGTTCGTCTTACGCTGTTATTGTTTTGCTTTTTTTCTTTCGTTGGTCCTGGTTTATTAGTGTCCAGATAATGTTTGTGACGTTCCAGGTCTTGTGACCTGATTTCATTCTCTTGCCTGTCTCTATCATAAATATCCATGGTGCATGTCCTCTTAATAACTTTCTAGTTGTTCCTGGTGACAAAATACTTCTGCAAATATTTCCATATCTGCTCATACCAAGCTAGTGAAAAGCTGGTTAACTTCCATGGCCGGCACTATTGTCTGTTGCGTGTCTTTCCTGGTACTCTTAACAGCTGCGTTCGCTGTGTCTCTGTTTGAGAGTGTGAAGCGATGATAGGAATGATTAAAATTATATACCACTAAAAGGATCATGAGATCTTGTAAGATAAGGGTTGTTATAGAGGAAAATTTCTCTCTTAATATTATGCTTAATATAATAGTGAATCTGCGTATCGCACATTTTGTCACTTAAAGGGGATAGCGAGTAACTGATCAGTGGGAATGCTGGAGGATGATTCTTCCAATCCTAGTGGGATTCATTTCAGAGTACATTATATCTATTGTTGTGTGAAAATCATTTGCTTCGGAATGGTCTCATATTCAAGTAATGTGCAGTTTAATGCTTCCAGGTTAGCGTGCCTGGTCAGTGACGGGGCACTAATCTGCACATTACTTAAAGGGATAGTACAGTATTGGTGGAGATGAGAATTGGGCTTCTAACTTTTTGCGAGATACCAAGAAAACACTTATGATATAGTACAGAGCATACCATTTTAAGAGAAATTCAAAGTTTATTTGATGAAAATCGGGTTTGGAATTACTGAAACATCCAAAAATAAAGTAAAACAAAGCGATCATAATAAAGTGTGGGTCCCACACTTAATTAGAATTGCTCTTTTTTGGATATCTCAGCCAATTCAAAACCAATTTTCATCAAATAAACATTGAATTCCTCATAGAGTTACATGCTCTTTCATTTTTCATAAGAGGTTTCTCATTATCTCACCAAAACATGTTAGAAACCTGAAATTAGGTCTCAACCAAAACTATACGATCCCTTTAAATATGAGACCGTTCTGAAGCAAATAATTTTCACACAACAATAGATATATAACGCACTCTTAAATGAATCCCACAAGAATTGGAACAGTCATCCCTAAGCATTCCCACTGATCGGTTACTAGCCATCCCCTTTAATTTCAAAGAATGATGTATTTCACTGTACAAATCTTTATTTTAGGCATTTATAAGGCATACTAACAAACACAAACACACACACACACACACACACTAAAATTTAAATACAGCACCCTTTTAATCTTTATCAATGAACACAAATTTGCATCAAATGATTTTGTTCGAAATTGTACATTAATATAAACATACGCTTTTAATTTATATGCAATATATATTCATATACAAATATGCATATTTCTTCTAAATTATGGTTTATATTGGGATCATAACATGCATGGGAAAGTGTGTTTCCAGCAGTTTTTCTTCAATTTTTTTTTTTTTTGGGGGGGGGGCGGGATAGAATGATCAGGTATGTCTTAGAATTTCATTTCCATTTCTTGAAATCCTTTACACACTCTTCACTTTCAGTTCTAATAACCTTTGAAAGGATAATTCTACTGCTTTGAAAGTTGGGATTAATCATGAATAGAATATGTTAATAGAACACGCTCAATTTCAGCTTAATCTGATAATACCGTTATTGTTGTTGCTCCTGTGGTTAACATCCTGTGTTTTGTCCCTTTCATTGTACAGCCAGCACGGCTTGGTAAAGATTAAGCGCTTGAATATAGACTCTGTACTTCAGAGCCTCTTTTCTCAGTTCACATTTTTCAGAGTGTGTGCTTCCTTTCTTGTATTTAGATAGGTTAGGGGAATCCATTTGAATTTAGTTATTCATAATTTTAAAGCTAAGAGTCTGCTCTTGAAGGATCCGCCCTCCTGAAAAACAATACGACACAAGGAGGGGGTTGTGAAGAACAGTTTTTGATGACCGAAAACCAGAACATGGCATTGGTGTTGAGTTTGATACATTCAAAACAGGGGATCTTCATCAGAGATATCAATCCTGGAAGTACAAAGATGAACCACACCACTGTCAACATGTTTTCTATCTTTTCTCTCTCACTCTCTCTCTCTCTCTGTTTGTCTTTAGTATTGTAACAGGTCATCACATCGTAAAAGATGTGCGCTTGTCCATTTAAACATGGTAAACCATTGACAAAAAAAAAACAGTTTAAAATCCCCTACATTTGGGATAAAAATGTCACTGTGGATGATTACATTAAATACAATGTATGGTTTCTCCAGAGGTGGAAAATAATGTATATCATAAAACCAATAATTTTCTAAGTGGCAGTGGTCAATAAGATATACAGGGGAGATTCTAATAAACGGAATAGCGTATAATGGTACAGGGGAAAAAGACTGCAATATATGATATACAATTACATATATATAATTATGTATATCATATATATATGTATATACATATATGTATATATGTATATATATGTATATATATATATATATATATATATATATATATATATATATTAGCCGTCTTCAATGTTTGTTCAAAGTATGACTAATAATTTTCGAAGGTATGGTACAGAAACTGAACCTATTATTTCTAGTTTTGTACGATACACAGCACGTTTCTGTTGATGAGATAATGTTAGATTTCATTTTTGCGTTGAATTGCTTTATTTGTGCAAAGGTAATGCAATGTTTTTCAGAGGATTTATATTTTTATTATATCATACGATATTTCATTGTATAATATTGTATTTACTGTATCGTGCACATTATGCTATTATACACAAGTTGTAATGTGTTCTTTTTGTAGATCCTGATGACAGACCGAAAGCAATATCAAAGGGAAAAGTAGTGAGCAATGTCCGCCTCAAATTGTCAAAAGCGCTTTATTCAATATTATAATTATATGTACCGTCATCCAAGTACATGAGACATAACAATGTCTTTCCTGTTCTAATAACTAGTTGTATGGAAAATATGTCTACAAAAATGGGTGAAAAATATTCACGATATTTTGTTTATTCAATTATTGTACGTGCTTACACGTGTTTACAACGGAGGGTTCAATTCTTTACTTTTCTGTTGTTTCGAACTAGCTGTCCCAATGAAATACCTATCTCATCTTTAGGATATGATACACAACGAGAGAAATACAATCACTTCAATAAAGTGAGAACATATAGTCATCATTAGTTTGATTGAGACTTTATTTTACAATTGATGATATAACATCAAAGCACCAAATAACGACATTTACCTGTGTGCCTCCTCCCTTAATAGTCATTGAGCAACTCTTTTAACGGTCTTCCGCCGATGGTTATGACCTCCACCTGTAGCATAATGAACGAAAAATAATAGATCTTCTTACTTTCCCATAGTAATTCGTATCGATTTTTATTTGCTCTAAAAGAAATTATTGGAAAAAAATAAGCATCACAGTTTAGCAACACTACGTGTTGATGCTAATAAGGAATGATAAAACAAATAACGAAATATGATAAATGAATCGGTAAGAATACCAATATATTTCGAAACATGTTCTCCTCCTTAACACAGGGTTCAGTGGATTATGGACGAATTGACAGAAAGCCAACTCCATGTGATTATGACGTCAAAGTCTGATGTAACACTTCTCTATATATTTTCGTTGCAACGAAATCCTCCGAATTTTTGATCGTCATATTGAAATTTCGTTATAATTGAGCTGTTCTAGAGAGCATATTATGCTTTCGGGATCTGAATTTTTATTTCCTTGTATTGACAATTTCGGTATAAGCTTGTTTTACATAGTAAATGGAGAACACTTGCTCTACTATTTTAGGCATTAACACGGAGATACTATCAAATTCCACCTACCTGGACAGACGGACATCGGAAAACATAATAAACTTGTGTAATAAATTTTAATGTTTTGCTGAAAGGTTAACTCATTACGTACATTTTTCATAGATGAACACAATATACTATGTCTAATACTTACTTTACGGCGTTTGGCATGTGAAGCCATTGTCGAAACAAACATCTCAGACAGATTCTTGAAGTTGAGATCGGCACGCTTGAGACGAGGCAGACGACAAAGAAATTTAACCAGGTTTGCTGATGCTACTGGCATCGAATCCCAACTTTGGTCAGAAAACATTTTAAGCTCTTCGATCTGCAAAAAATAAAAATAAAATGATAATAACAAAAACGTAAATGTCTAAGGATGTGAATCTTTTAAGAAACAATATCACAAAAAACCTTGCTTGCCTTAACAAAAAACTTATAAGGAGGTAATAATGTCAATAATATAACAGTCTAGTGCCGAATGAAGTTGTCATTCGATATAGAACGGTTGTGGAGTCAATATTTTGCCACACTGCATTTCTCAGTATCATCCTATATTGTATTGAATTCAACTGGCCTTCTATTTGCATGTGTGACACTTATAGCAATGACTATAGGACTATCTGAACTATACAGCAGAAGTCGACTCCAATACATCTTGACGCTTCAACGAATTTGGCACCTGCAATTCCCAGTAATGCGTTAAATTTAGGGCGGGTAGTCCTTTCGGTAACGAATTTAAGAATACTTCGCGACATGCGTAGTTTTCACAGAGACTCCAACCAGCCAACCCCAATCATCTCTGTACCTAGGTCCTCTCGCCTTGACCACGTTGAACCTCAATTAAAAGAATGAATAAATAAAACGAAACCGAAAAATACATACATTGCCGATTCGTACAAACAAAAAGAAGGAAAAAAAAAACAATTTCGTATAATATGGGTCGGTAAAATGATCATCCAAAATCGTAATCTTTCAGGAGAAACATACTTTCATTACATTTGAAGGTGTATAATGAGATCCACAAGAATCAAATTTTCCCTCATGCAAAGGCCCGCCCAATCAGATGGCAATGATAACGATAGCAACATCTGATTTTTAGCCATTTTCATATCTTAACATTGTCCCTCTTCCCTGAGTGGCCCGTTCTCTTAAAAAAACAAAATCTTCTGAGTGTCTCTCTTTCTTTCTGATGAAAACCCCTTTTCTCTTCTGAGTGATGTCATTTGTCCAATTAAAGCCCGTATTCTATTTTAGGTGTCCCTCCCCTTCAGATCAATATCCCCTGTCACCTTTTGACAAATCCATTTTCATCAGGTATTCTCTAATAATCATAATTGCTCCTTCTTTATGTATCATTTTTTTTTTACTGAAAGGGCTCCTGGTTTCATGAATAAATTTTGCTCGCTCCTTATCAAATGACTATTGTATGATGTTTAGGGAATAAGGTTAACTGCATTTCTTGCATCATATAGAACTTGTTGATATTGTTCAGATGAATTTAAACATGCATCATATGACTGCGCTAATATTATGACCACAAAAAAAACGAAAAAAAAAAACGATGAATATATTCCATATGCGAATCCCTGTTGCGATAAAGCTTCGCAATTTGTGTTTTTTAATAATAGATATTGTCAACGGAAGCAGAAGGAAATTGACCAGAAATGCATATAATCTTTAGTGGGAAAATGATCAAATAAACCATCGGGACTCGAACCCAAGACCTTCGGATTGCTTGCCCCATGCTCTACCGACTAAGCTATAGGGTGTCCATCCCAGAGACCCTTCATTCTCAACGTTCAAATGGTCAGAAGTCATAGCTGTGTGCGTGTGTGCGCCACACACGCACACATTTAGGGCCGTATACATAAAAGCTAGCAATTGCTTGCGAGCAAAAGCTTTTGCTAGCAAGCACAAGCAATTTCTTACTGCCAGCAAGAAATTACTTAGAGACCAAGCATTTGGTTAAAAATGTATGCATAAAACATAACTTTTGCTTGACCCTGTGAGGAACTTCAATTCCCCAAAGGACATCTACCACATAAGTTTGGTCACAAACAAATGTAGGGATCAAATGTTTTTAGCAATAATTGAAATGAGCCGTAAAACTTTGTTGACCCCGTCTGTGACCTTTGAGGTGACCTCTGAGGTGACCTTCATGTTTGGTAAAATGTGTAACTTTGTATAACCACTCTTCCTTCCAAGTTTTATTAAACTTAAAGATATCAGTAGAGAGTTATTCAAGTTTTTGTAGCGTTACGGACGGACGACGGGCGGACAGACGCCGCAGACGATCCCTTAGTCTCCCCACACCTCTGGTGGGCTCAACGAGAAAGTACAGTTGAGTGCATGGAGGACGACAGGTGTGAAGTATCAACACACCATTGAATGAGAAACTCTGTCATCGTCAACACTATACATAATATCCAGACACGCAAAGCATATTACATGTCCACATAACAACAACATCATGTAAATAAGGAATTACAAATAGTTTCATTTAAACATGGAAGCAATACCAATGAAGAAAATAGAAGGCGCCTCAGATATATTTGTGAAATTAGACAACCCTAAATGTAACACGTGTCAACCCTAACACTAAATGTAATATCGACCCTAAATGTAATACATCTTAAGCCTAAATGTAATATCGACCCTACATGTAACACACCTTACCCCTAAATTTAATAACAACCGTAAATGTAATACATTTCAACACTAAATGTAATACATTTTAACGCTATATGTAATAACAACCCTAAATGTAATACATTTTAACGCTAAATGCAATAACAATCCTAAATGAAACTAATGTCAACCCTATTAAATGTAATATATTCTAACGCTTAATGTAATTACGACCCTAAATCTTCATTCAGTGTTCATGATTGTTTACAGTTTTGTTGAAATAAAGAAAAAAAAATAGGCAACAATTCTTTGCAAGACTTTGAGCTCAGTCTGAACAAAATGTTTGTGTGATTGTATGATAAAGGCAATAGATTTAAAAACTATGTCACAGGGACCTAATTAACTTTGCAGCAAATAAAGGAACTAATAAGAATGTATGATTTTTAATAAGGTAAACAACAAAAACAAATCTAAGCAACTATTACTGCTCTTGAATGCTATAGAAGGTTGCGTCATATCTCCTACCCCCTGACATTTTGCCCGATATTCTGCGTTGGTTACACTCCCTATAATCACGATAATGAGGTGTATTAGATTTAGGGTCGTAAAACATTAAGCGTCAAAATGTATTACATGTAATATGGGTGACATGAATTACACTTAGGATTGTTATTACATTAAGCGTTAAGATGTATTACTTTTAGGGTTGTTATTACATCTAGCGTTAATATATATCACATTTAGGGTCGATATCACATTTTATTGAATTAAGGATCGATATTACATTTAGGGTTAAAAAGTATTACATTTAGGGTTGATATTACATTTATGGTTGACATGTATTACAATTAGGGTTGACATGCAAAACATTCAGGTTTGTCTCCGGTTATTACATTTAGGGTTAAAATGTATTACGTTAAGGGTTGTTATTACATTTTAGGGTGAAGGTGCATTACATTTAGGGTCGATATTACATTTAGCGTTGATATTACATTCAGGGGTGGCACAGTTTCAACTTGGGAATGTCGGCAGAATCTACTTCTTCACATCGGAGTCGGTTGCATGACATCATGGCAGAATCAAATCTTGATTAAGTTGTGTCGTCACACATCAGATTGGTGCATCGTGACAATACAATGGCTGGCACTATCGTGTTTACGGGTCGGAGTCATTCATTGCGAAAAGTGGAAACTGTGTCCAATCCAGCGGAGTCTGATCACCTTGCCATAACCTTTCGTCTTCGTTATTCAAGGCCAGCCCCACTCCGTTCCGCCTTAAACAAAGAGGATTTTCAATCATTTCTGCTACACCCACCCTGTCCACTGTCCACCTAGTCTAATGCCATCTTGTCTAAACTCACTTCGTCTACTACCAACTCGTCTATCTACCATTTTGTCTATAATATGCCAATTAGTCTAATTGTCATTTCGTCTACTAGCCATTTTATCTAATGTCCAATTTGTCTAAGTCACATTTCGTCTAACACCCATTATGTCTATTGACCATTTCGTCTATTAATCATAAGGTCTATGAATAAGGTCTACAACTCATTGTCTAATAGTCAATTAGTCTAATAACCAGTCAGTCTACTCCCAACTGGTCTACTGCCAACTGGTCTCCTCCCAATTGGTCTACTCCCAACTGGTCTACACCCAATTGGTCTACTCCCAACTCGTCTACTCCCAATTGGTCTACTCCCAATTGGTCTACACCCAAGTGGTCTACTCCCAACTCGTCTACTCCCAACTAGTCTACACCCAACTGGTCTACACCCAACTCGTCTACTGCCAACTCATCTACTGCCAACTAGTCTACTGCCAACTAGACTACTCCCAACTGGTCTACTACTAGTTATATATATATATTTTTTTTTTGTTATTTAAGTCTACTTCATCTAGTTTCTTTTTTTCCCAGTGAAATAGGAAACAACCTACTGCATCTCTCTCAGTTACTGTAACCACATCCCAGCACTACATACATGTAAACGTAAACACACACACACACACACACGCACACACACACACATACACAAACGGAACACATTACTAGTACACGCGAGCTCATCCGGTGTCAATCCATCCAACTACACGCCCACATCGCGCTGATCGTTAGTACCTTCACTAGTGTACCAAACGCTATGAAAATCAAATTACTCGATAATTCCTCATTCGGGATCCCGCCAAGATCGCTGCATGCATGTAGTTTGCAGGCACAAACCCTTGTTGGTCGTTTTAGGAGTCTGCATTTGCTAAGACTAATACACGCACCACTGCACTGCAGCCTCTCCCAACAAAGGTTTCTACAGACTTCTAAAAACAGTTTCTCACGGTGAAAATCAAACTCCACCCTCTACCCATGTGATTAGTTGCTTTCCAATGTCCATCACCATCTATTGGGACTTGCCTGGCAACACCCAATAACTGGATAATTAGGGAAACAGATTAGGCAGATATCACCAGTCCATGGGTGAAATAAAAACAACACTGGTCAGACAACCCTTCCTCCATGGATACCAGTGCACCAAATTCCAAGGGGTGTATAAGGTGACAGTAGTCAGTACAGTAGTCAGTACAATCATCTTTCCCCCTTATACAGTATCTGGCTCTTCTGCAAACCATGGAGTAACATATGCAGACATAATAATGTGGATTCATTCACGTGTAAACCATGAAATGACTAAAATGTAATGAGATATTTGGGGGCATTATTTATTTTCTGAACAAGATTTCAAGGCATGTTTCAACTTTTTGTAACAATTAATGAGATTCCCCTTATATGACTATCAAAAGCATAGGCCTATACATACTATTGTATTACGAGGAATTAAATTTTGTTCGACGAAAATCATATTTGAGATGGTTGAGATATCCCAAAACAAAGTGGTCCTAATGAAATGTGGGAATTTTCTTGTATATGGACCATTTTGCTTTACTTTGTTTTTGGATATTTCCAAATCTGACTTTCATCAAATAGAATTTTAACTCCTGTTTGATAATAGTATGTCGAGTAGTTTCTATCTTGCAAAAAGTCAAAAGCTGAATCACCATCTCAACCAAAACTACAATCCTTTAACACCTACATTTTTTCTTTTTCTCGCTGGTATACTGTAAACACAAACCTAGGTTCATTGTAAATGTACCAACCTAGGCCTATATGACAATCTAAAACTAATACCCTTTAATATCATTATGTGTAGGTTCTGAATGAAACCTTAATTTTGGAAAAATCAATGCCGAAAAGCAAAGAACAGTTCTTGTGCCTATGCAGGAACCAGTCCCAGGAACACATTTTACTTCTAAGAGGTTTTCTACTTCTATGAGGAATTTTTAATAAGTGGAGTCAGAGATGGTCTTCTGTATAACTTCTCTCCCTAGTTTGATCTCTCTCCTTATGTAAGTTCCGACAGTGATTCAAATTCACTCTTGGTAAATTCCTCCCTATTTATTGGTCTGATAAAACAATACATTTCCAAAGTGAATGTATCCATACATCTTTTAAAACTTGTGATACGATAGATATCAATGTAAAATCTCCTGGATGCTGCAGTTGATCATAACTTGCAATTGATTGCAATTTTCTATTCTATACTAGGTAAAATCATTTGCTGGTTGGCCATTTTTACAATCAGTGGTGTAAAACACAGTGTTTGCACTAATTGGTGTATAACTTTCTTATACACTGACAGATATGCATTATTTTTTCTCATAAACTTACCACCCATAGTGTCTACCTTGGGTACCTTAATGAACTCTCCTCTCTTTTTCTTTCAGATGTGGCAGGCACTTACATGCTTGAAATCCAACACTTTTGGTGTACTCACTCTGACATAGTATTTTTGTCAGAGCTAGCATATTAAATTGTTTATTCCTTTTCATTATTGTTCTTGTTGTTGTGATAGACAGGTATCCAACATTAAGAACTATTATGTTTACCAGGTTCTGCTTTGTCTTCTTTAAAGACTGAAATTGTCCAAACTTTATGTTTCGGAGGTGACATTTTCCGTTAACAATTAACCCCTCTTTTGAGTTAGCTCTTGTTCACAATTATGAAATTCAACTTTGCTAATTTCCATCAAAACAGAATAGTAATCAATCTGACTTAACTATGATCCAAAGATTATTTAATTCAAATAGTTTATCATTTTTTGGTGAGCATTTATAAATTTATGTAACTTTTCCGTTAACATTTCTGTCACCTCCGAGACAACAGATTTATGTATTTGATTTTTTTTTATTCTTGACATCAGTTATACATTACATTGGCAAAAATGTAACATATCCCCTCACATTATCTCTGGAGGAAGGTAGTAGAAATATAGCCTGTTGTTTTCATTTCGGAGCAATTTACAATTTTCCGTTAACACTTGTCACCTCCGAAACAATTGTCACCTCCGAAACAACAAGCATATTATATTTGATAATTTCTCGAAGACAAAGCAATTTTGTTTGATTCTGTCCAATTGACAGGAATCTCTTTTGGATGAAAATAGTAATATGGCAACAGGAAATGAGAATTTTCTAGAGATTAATAAAAGATCTAATAAAAACTAAGAATTACTGTTTCGGAGGTGACAAAACACTGTTAACAAGATTTTTTGCTCATTTCTGTTGAAGAGAAACCATATCATGTACACCAATGGTTTCATTTATTTTAGTAACATAAGTCTCAAAGTGGAGAAATCAACTAACACACTCTCACTCTTTTTTATATTACTAGACAGCACGTTTTAGGGCAAATTTACATTTTTTCACTCTTTTTAACAATTAGAATGCACAAAATATACCCATCTGTTGTATATATAACATTGTAATCAATATCAATTCTCCTGCTTTAGTTAAGTAAACATATAGATGCTTTCATCTTAGAAGCTTGATTTCCAACAAGCAAATTATTTGTGAAGATTTACCAATCACAGCTTTCCATGAAGGTTACTATTTCTTGTGTTTCGGAGGTGACATTGTTTGTTAACACCATATTGTTATATGATAGTGAAAGGCAAGACTTCAGTTCCTTTTCACTATCTATCAATATTTTCTAATACATTTAATATCTACAAAATAATCACAACAGAAGTGACTTTTGTATACATAGCTCACCAGAATTCCCTCGATACCAAAGTGATACATGTGGCAGTTCATGCATGCCCTAGTCCACAATCTAAAAAAAAAATGTAAAAAAAAAAATTTCAAATAATCACACTCCACAAAAAGGCCACATGCCTATAGCTGGTGCACCACTTGTTCTTGAATTCTTAGTTGTTGTTTTTCCATGTACAACGTGGTATAGTCATAAACAAAATTATGTGAATTTTTTTTTTATATGACAATAATTATTACATTTGTGACCGTGCACCTCAAAACGAACATAAAGTCGCACACACTGATTTTGCGTGAGGACTGAAAATAAGTGAAATGGGTCAACCCAGCCGAACTTGACTTGTTCATATTTTCTGAAAGAGCGGGTCTTCTTTTACGTTATGCTAAAATTTGGTATCATAAAATGGTCAGGAAAGTGCGTTTTTTTAGCAGTTTATCTCGAACATTTTTGGTAGAATAGTGTGATTAGGTGTGTCTTTACAATCCCTTTTTCATTTCTGAAGAACCTTGTCCACACTCTTCACTTTCAACTCTAATAACTTTTGAATGGATAGAGCTACTAATTTGAAAGTTGGCATTAATTATGGACAGAATGTGTTAATGAGGCATGCTTAATTTCAGTTTAATCTGATAATCCCTTCATTGTTGTTAATCTGGTGGTTTACTTCCTGTTTTTTTGTCCCATTCATCGCACAGCCAGCACGGTTTGGTAAAGATTAAGCGCTTGAATAGACACTGTACTTCAGAGCCTCTTTTCTCAGTTCACACTTTTCCTGAGTTTGTGCTTTCTTTCCAATATTTAGATAGGTTAGGAGAGTCCATTTGATTTGAGTTACACATCATTCTAAAGCTTAAAGTCTGCTCTTTCAGAATATGGTCTTAACTAAAAATTCATGTCTGGCGACTTTTTGTTTGTTTTGAGGTGCAGGGTCACATTTTCCAAGTTGAACCAACTGTTTATGACAAATGTTGTATTTTTTACGATTATTGAAGTTATGTGACAACCAACGTGAACAGAGGAACAAGTCCCCAGGACTGGAAAGGGAAAGATCCAAAAACAAGATTTGTAGTTCTATCTCAATATAATTTTGATGAGGTGTTTACCTTGTTTTGTTATTATGTTTTATCTTAGAATTTGGCTTTTAGTACTGGAATTTCAAGGAAAAGAAAATGGTTTCTTAAAGGACAAGTCCACCTTCATATACATGTGGATTGAGTGAATGCAATAACATTAGTAGAACACATTATTGAAAGTTTTGGGGAAATTGGACAATCCATTCAAAAGTTATGGGTTTTTTACGTATCTTGGCAATCACTGCTGGATGAGACGACTATGACAGTGTATGATGTCACATGTGTACAACCAAGGAGGTACTAGCCTAGTACCTCCTTGGTACAACGATATAAGGAAAATATAATGAATTTCACAAAATTTTACTTTTTGAAAAAAGTGCACATTTCTTCAACTTGCTACTGATGTATTTTAGGGCAGTATTATTCATCCTGCCTTCTAAAAGAGAGAAGTCATGTGTTCTTTTGTTATGCAAGAAAAGTGAAAATACAGTATGTTGAATTTTCTTGATACTTTCTCTATATCCTCGTACACATGTGACATCACAAGCTACATGTATAGAAGTCTTCTCATTCAGCATTGACTGAGCAGAAACTTAAAAAATCCATAACTCTGGAACGGATTGCCTTACTTTCCTCAAACTCTCACTGATGTGTTTTACTAATATTGCTGTATTTACTCAGCCCTCATGTCTATTGAGGTGAACTTGTCCTTTTCCAGTTTCGGTCCCTTATAGGCTTATTTGAGACCAGTTTGTGTCCGGGACCTTCCGTGAAGTTGATGGAGGAAATTACTGAACAAAAACAAATTTTCCCCTCAAGTTCACAGAAAAGCATTATGCTGCTCTCTTCAGCTGGGAAACACAAACTGTTGTCTTAACCAAACTGTAAAAACCTGTTAAAGATTAGTATGAATTACAATCTCAAACAAAATATGAGCTGGTATCCATTATAATGAAAGAGAATAATTAAACAAAATAACAAGTAAGAACTGAAAGAAAGAGCTTATATTTGAAAATTAAAGCCATGTGGAAAGACATGAATGTTCACTAAATAGTTAACACCTGAGAAGTTGGGTTGTCTCTGTGTTGTGTCACCTCAAAAACAACAAAATGGTTTTACTTATCTTATACTTTTTACTCTCAAAAGTGATTAATATGCATAGTTTGCAGGTAATTTTCAAGCAATTCAGAAAGATACGTAAAATATATTTCACTAATGTCAACAGTTTAAATGAATCTGGTGTAAATAGAAAATTTATCCCAGATGAACCAAACACCTTTCACCAGTATTATGACATTTGTATGGTGGCTGTCAAGGATAATGAAGAATTCATGAACATCCTTGAATTAATCTAGGTTATAAAACTATTTGCAAACAAAAACGTACAAAAGTCAATTTTTTGTTTTTCCTATTCATACCGTATGTCCCCACCAAATAATCACAGTGGTACCCTCCGCAACGATAACTTTAAAGATAGTGAATCATTCTAAAATACAATTTGAGGGATTGAAACTATAACTCATTGCCCACACCTTACAGAAAACCCCATTCAATTTGCTTCAGAGGTCAAAGAGAATTGAGGATTTTTGTAGAGCATGTGAGGAATCCCTTCCCTCCAAGTTCTGTATATTGTGTTTACACATTAATATGCAGTTCCAAGAGCATCCAAGTGCTGACATCCTTTATAACAATCTACATTTCTTTGAGATCACTTAACAAAACTGACTGGGGCTCTCTGCAAAATAGAGCTAAGATGTTATAATTAAAATAAAGTAGAATTTAGCTGATTTAATTGAGTGCTATCAATGCAAAAGTCTAATTGCAATTTTTTTTTCTTGGGGGGGGGGGGGAAATACTATATGAATACTTGAACACAATGTTAACATTGAATGTCACCTCCGAAACAAAGTTATTCTTCCCTGGTGTTGTGGAATAAAATGTTCTGAGAGCAAAGAAACATTACTAAAATGATCTTACACCCTCATTTCAATTTAAGGTAGAAAATGGAATGCCATGTTTCTTTTTTTTTTGGGGGGGGGGACATACTATATGAATACTTGAACACAATGTTAAGATTGAATGTCACCTCCGAAACAAAGTTATTCTTCCCTGGTGTTGTGGAATAAAATGTTCTGAGAGCAAAGAAACATTACTAAAATCATCTTACACCCTCATTTCAATTCAAGGTAGAAAATGGAATGCCATGTTTCTTCAGGTTACAATATCTACATGTAGCTTATGTCCATCATATTCTTACTGTAAATGAATATTTCAACACAATGTTAACATTGAATGTCACCTCCGAAACGAAGTGATTCTTCCCTGGTGTTGTGGAATAAAATGTTCCGAGAACAAAGAAACATTACTAAAATGATCTTACACCCTCATCTCAATTCAAGGTAGAAAATGGAATGCCATGTTTCTTCAGATTACAATATTTAGCTTACATCCTTCGTCCAAATGGAAGGCAAACTACCGGTACCCATGCTAATTAATGAAGTGTAAAAAAACACTTGTTCTGTGTGGTCTACCTGCTTGAAACAGGGGCTAATTTCTTGTTCTCGAGTTATAATTATTAAAAACATTGATAAAAAGAAGAAGTTTTTGTGTTATTGTCACTTATTCTCAAAAAAAGTGAGTGTTAATATTAATGTCACCTCCGAAACATTCTAATATGTTAACTGTCACCTCCGAAACATCCATGTGTGAAAAATCCAAGTTTTTAAGAAATTATTGGAATTTCATTTAACCTACATAGGAAGGTAGCCCTACTTCAAGACTTGTTATAGTAAGAGTTTGACCTGGCTTGCCCTCCAATAAATAGTTAAAATCTTAAAAATTACATGTCAATTGGTATTTTTAGCAAAAATTTATAAATCTCATGTATTTTTTTAAAAATTCACTTTATATTCAACCCCCAAATAGTTTTGATTCACAAACTATATATTGTTGTTAACCATATAAACTTTGCATGGTGAAGTTTGACTTCAGAGTTTTGTCAATATGGTGCAATTCATGAAAGCAAAGTTTTGCTTAAATTTACTTCAGGTGCCAGAGTTTTCCTTAAATTACACGAATAACCCTTCAGCTTTAAGGTCTGAAATGTTATTTTTTCAAAAATTTGAATACTTTCAAACAGGAATCAATCAGAATAATGAAAAAATATTTGATTTGAAATTTTGACCCCCCGAGTACAAAAGTTACACCACTGATCGTAAAAAAGGCCGGTTGCGATCAATTGTTTTCCATCTTTATTGATTGCAAAACACTGAAAGAGCTAATACTTAGTTGTTATGTGTTCACTCAAAATGAGTTGAATCTACTGTGCCGTAGATGTAATAATCTAATTAAGTGCTTTTTGGAAATGAGCCTGCAGTATGTTGGCAACAACGTAATATTTGGCACTGTCGTCCAATGTTTTGCCATGATTAACAACATCATTCATATTTTTTGACTCATTTACAATTTTGTGGATCAAACTTTTTGCTCAGTTTTATTTTAGCATTTTAGTTGCAATTTGGGAATTATGACCACTCTATAGTAATGTTATTTTTCACAACACTTAGATATGTTACATACAGAATTTTCAATATGCCTCTTTCCATTAAACAATATTTTTATGGATAAATACAAAATCACATAAACTGATCTATCTCCCTCGATAGAAAAGACTTGAAATTTGGCACATGACATTGTGGCCGCCATTGTAGAATTTTAGCTTTTGTCATTGTTAATAGTGTTTGCCATGGTAGCAGCATTTTCATTTAAAAAAAAAAAACATACAAAACTTTGTTGAACAAACTGCCCATATTTTGAACATTTGATTTGCAATTTGAGAGACTATAATGATCACTCTTACTTACATGTTAATAGGGCCTACTATGTCATTTTAGCAAGACATTTGTGTGTGTGTGTGTGGTTTTCAGTCTGTCTGTTGCCATGACATGAGTATTTTCTTACAACTACAGATATGCATATTGAAAAACACATCTTTGTCAATGTTAAATAATGCATTGCCATGGTAGCAACTTTTTATTTCTGATAAAAAGCATACAAAAACATTGTGTATTGAGCTAACTCCCTCAGGTTGAGGTCCATGGGGTATTAATCACATTTAGTGATAGTTCTAATCTGTATTGCATGTATTGTTGCTGCCAGTCCTCTGTGGTACATTCTCATTATTTTCTGAGCAACACGTTTTTGCTTGTTTGTTTACATTTCAATGAACTTCTGTTGTTTTTGAAAGAAATGTAGGTATAGGCTATTGTTCTTTAAAGTGTAATATTCTCTGTAAAAAATAAATAAAAAAAAAGGCGTATATTCCTTGGCAATGTAGCCCACATTACAGTATGTGTGGGACCTTGATATTTTGACCTGGCTATAGAAACTTCAAAAATTCATAACTTTTTCTGTTTCTAATTTTGCTCAAACCGTCACTGATATGTTCTAATAATGTTGCTGAATTCTCTCAGTCCACATGATTTCAACGTGAACTTGCGCAGTACATATTACTTTTATGATATCATCAAAACATATCTAATCTCTTTTCTGTTACTCTTAAAAAAATTACAACATACTACAGTTATGTGGTCATGGCTTTATAACACTGTTTAATTGAAATATCAAACAATCGCAAGAAATATTTTGATGAAATCGTAAAAGTCAAGTTCACAATGAAATACATGTGGATTGAGAGAATTCAGCAACATTATTAGAACAATAAACATATCAGTGACCGTTTGAGGAAAGTTAAAGAGCAAGTTTAAACTTCAAAAATTCATAACTTTGTTATTAAGCTCTATAATATTATCCACAATATTTGTAAGAAACATGAACGCCTATATTTATTGACTAATTCAGCTAAACAGTTTGAATGCAGGACAATTATAAATTTGACATTGGTGTCAGATTTTTACTTGAATGGATTGATCCAGGTTAGCTAATCTTTTATCTCAGCTCGTAATGGGCCTATTGGCAAGTATTTCGTTGAGATTTTGTTTTGGTACATGTACATGTACAACACATTAGCAATAGCACGAGCAAGAAATTACGGAGGCCTGAAGGGAAAAGTCACCAATCATAAAGTATAGTCATTTATTACTGTACAGATGAATAAGCCTTAGTAGATTTATCATCAAACTTCCAAGAAGGCAAATTTGATGAAATGCGTGATAAGCAGGCAACATGCATAAGTAAACTCGCATTCACAATTAAATGTCACATACAATGTAAAAGCTTATTTATAGCTATTATCTTTTTTCTTAAACAGATAAAGTTTATGCTCGTTATAGTTTGGTACAATCTTGATTAAGATCTCGACTTAGGCATGTATAGCCCTTCATGAAATATTATAGAAATATGAAAGAAGGAGTTATATGACACATTGTATAAGTGGTACGCCAGAGGCCAAGAAAACTATACATGTAAGGTAGACTGATATAGAAAAAAAAAACACTTACAAACTTGTTGAGCTTTTAAAGGGTGTGTACAGTTCTGGTCGAGGTGTAGATTTAGCTTTTAACATTTTGCAAGATATTCAGAAACCACTCTATGAGATGTAAGGGGGAATGCAGTTCTAAGGGGTATCAAAAGTTTATTCGATGAAAATCGGTTTTGAAATGGCTGAGATATCCAAAAACAAGGTGAAACAAAGAGCTCCTAATAAAGTTGTGGCATGTCGCCTTTTATTATTAGCACTTTTATGGATATCTCAGCCATTTGAAAACCAATTTTCATCAAATAAACGTTGAATCCTTCTTAAAATTACATGCTCTTTCATATTTCATAAGAGGCTTTTCATTATCTCACTTAGGAATATTCAAAACATGAATCCCTACCTCAACCAGTACTGTACAGTCCCTTTAATGCAAATGGGGAGTGCATTTTCAATGTACTGTGGACCCCTATGGAAACCAGCTCTGCTGATCAGGGTGTTCCACCCCATGAAGAGGAAATAAATTCAATTCAATTCAATTCAATTCAATGTACAAAAACAGAGAATTAATGATTTAGGCCTGTTTTAGTATTTCTTTCATAAAGAGATTTATTGAGAGAAAGGTGAAAATAGAGGGAAAAATCATGTTGGTCTTGACATGATTCAGTAATTATGAAGAGTAGACAGACGGACAGAAAGAAAAAAGATCTAGTGAGAGCTTGAAAAGAGAGAAAAGAAGAAAACGAATAAACAGAAAGGGAATGGCAGGGATATGTTCCTTGGTTCCTCATGCAAGGAGGTGGTCACTCATTGCAGACAGAACAGAAGGGAGCATTTCTTGCTCTAGAAAGTACATTCCGAGGTGTTACATAACAGTTCAAACCACCTTCTGGCTTTCTACTCAGGTTGGCCTTTATCTCAGTGGGGGTCAGCCAGACAGGCCCCCATAGGACATGTCAATCACGGTTACCATGACATAATCCTCTCAGAATGAAGCTCCGCCTTATAAACATGAAAAGGACCCAAAGGTTGTACAAACCCTTGTTGGGAGAAGCTACAACACAGGGCCTATGGGACAGTGCTGAAGTGTTGCATATAGTAGTCTTGGCGCAGACTCCTTTACGACCATCAAGGGTTTGTGCCTGCAAACTGGCATGCATGCGCACGGAGGTACGGGTGGACTGGGTGGTCGGTCGAAATGTAATTCTGTTTCGTATGACTGACAATTCGTTTGTGATGGAGGATTGTAACTGAGCTAGTTTATCATTATTTTGTTATTTTACGGCCAGAATGTAGACTGGATAGTCATGTCTCACTATACATTGATTAGTATGTCTTTATATTCAGCATGTGCGGAATAATTAACAACTAGAATAGTCTAATATTGATTTTTGTGCTAATCAAGGGCAGGGTTTAATATGAATAGTTCATGACAGTGAGACGGACTGGACACTAGACAAAGTGGTATATTCATTATTAGCATGACCAGATGGAAATGATCAGTTTGGGTAAATTGTTGAGAGTAAAACTATATCAGTTGGGAGTACACCAATTGGGTATAGACGAGTATAGACCAATTGGGAGTAGACAAGTTGGGAGTAGACCAATTGGGAGTAGACCTATTGGGAGTAGACCAGTTGGGAGTAGACCAATTGGGAGTAGACGAGATGGGTATAGACCATATTGGGTATGGACAAACTAGGGTTGGACGATATGATAACTAGACAAAGTGAATGTAGACTGAATGACTTGTAGACGAGGTGGGAGTAGACTAACTAGTAGTAGACAAAATAAATATTAGACGACATGGCAAATAGACATTGTGAGTGTAGACGATTTGGCTATTAGATCAATTTATTCGTAGACGAAATGCTCCTTAGACGAGTTGGGTATTAGACAATACGGGTAGTGGGCAAAGTGGCTATTAGACAATATGGGTACTGGACAAAACGAGATGTAGACCAAATGGGTATTAGACTAATCGGTAATAGACGATATGCCAGTAGACCAATTGGAAAATAGACAAAGTGGCTGTAGACGAGGTGACAATAAACCTTATACCATGTAGTTTCCTCATGAGCAACACAGATGTCGACGAATGCAACGAAACTGTTTCCTTGAATTATTTCATGCAGCAGTCAACGACTCAATTCCAAAGAAAATAGAGCGTAAATCTCGCTGCTCCCCACGGATAATACCTGCACTCCGGAAACTTCTCTTGAGGAAACGAACCCCTGTTCAGAATGGCCAAACGGTCAAAAGATCCTATAAAGATTAGGACTTTACAAAACTGCCAGAAATGGTGCAAAGACTCAGTGCGGCCGTGAGACGGTAAAACAATGTATCTATATGAAACCTCTTTTCCAGTAAATCGAGTTTAAAGTTTTGCAAATGGACAGCTCTTTCCAAGGTTTTTTTTTTTTTTATACTTCATACCTTATTCCAAAACGAGGAATAGTTTCAACAATATAATGCAAATTGATTACGGTATACTCTTTTTTTTCTAAGAGTAATTTGCACGTATCGAAACAGACGTTGTTTTACCGGATCAACCAGTTTGTCCTGCTACGCTAATACAATTGCTACAGCATCACAATGTAAGTCTCGTCAATGGCGCGCGTACGTATATTATTATATAGATGATGACTGGCGGGGGAGGGAACATAGAGAATGTTCCACCCGAAGGGTTTGAAATGCTATTGAGGGAAGTTATAAGTCCCGAAACGAAGTCGAGGGACTTATAGCCTCCCGAAATAGCATTTCAAACCCTGAGGGTGGAACGTTTGGTGCATGTTCCCGACAACAAAAATCATCATCTGTTTCATTACATTGGTTAGTCAAATACTCGACTCTAGTACGTTAAATACGTCAACGTCTAGTAACCACCAGAAGCACAACGTACTCGATCGCTCGCTCGAGTAGCGTGCAGAGCCAAATGCACTGTACGCGGTCCTAGGCCTTCTGTCATATTTTGCTACGTGAAAATGTTTTCCCATGGGTGAATATTACAAGAATGTTCGCCCATGGGCGAACATAACGAATGTACCTCCATCACGTGACTGTGTTTAGCCAATCACTAAAACCGGTATTTGACTAACCCATTTAGTATAACACAATGGACTGCGCGCAGCCTATACCGGTTTGTAAAATGGTATATTCCATAACAACGCATTTCATGTAGATAACTGTATATGTTATTTTGCCAAGTTCATGTGCGACACGTGTTGAGAAAGGGCAAGCGTATCGCTGCTTACGGGGTTTTGCCAAGGAAATCATATCAATTCCCACTGGGAGTGGGCGTCATATCTCAGTAACGAATTACTTTTTTTTTCAAGGTTTATTCCATATTTAGATTACACTAAAACAAACTGAAATAATTATGTCATTAAGTAAATTGTAGTGATTTTCGGCATGCATTGTTTTGCCATCTCAAGTGCGAATGTAGAAAAGCTTATTGTACTGATGTGAACACATTGTTTAACTCTGAGGCTAATAAACGCAAGGTCTGGGCTTTACTTGTAGCCGTAAAAGCTTACTTCCTCCTCCGAAGTTTCATCATAATGATGGATCTAGTGTACAACAGAGTGATATCGCTACTGCATTGACTTTGTACTTCAGCTTAGTGTTTAATCCCGATGTACCTTTACCTGATGAACCTCCAATTTGTACGTTACCTATATCTGATCTATTTGTTTCTGTCTGTTAAGTCTGCCCAGCTCTTCTTAGGTTACAGAAAAATAAATTTCCTAGCGGTGATGGAGTCCTCCAAAGTTTACTTTCCAAAGATGCTCTGGATATAGCATATCCATTCACCATTTTGTGCAATACATCATTGCGTTGTGGAAAAGTTCCGGCATCCTAGAAATATGCCAATATCACCCCAGTTCATAAGAGTGGTAATAGATCAATGATATCTAACCACCGTCCAGTGGCTCTAACATCAATTCTAAGCAAGATTTCAGAAGCTTTTATGTCTAGGGCTTTCCAAAAATATTATTGACCTGTATGGGCTGGTTTGCCCGTTCCAACATGGGTTGACCCATGTGACTATAAAATAATGAAAGAAAGTTGTTTGACTAAAGTAACGAATGTGCAACATCACTGAGCTTCCACACTAGACATGACTCGTGCACCAAGAATTGACGCAGTCTTCTTAGATATGACGAAGGCATTATCTATTTTTTTTTTTACACGATGCCGCATCACTCGTTGCTCTCCAAACTAGCGACTTAATTTAACAGTTAAGGGCAAATGTGGCATTTGATACGTTCATTTCTTTGTGATCGTATACAGTGTGTAGTGTTCATGGGCACCACTTCAGAATGGGTTAGAGTTCCATCAGATGTAGCGCAAGGTAGCGTTTTAGGGCCAAACCTGTTCGATATATATTTGTTAATGATTTGTCTCATTCTGTGTCTTCCTACTACGTCATATTTTCTTGTAATGAGCATCTTATTCAGAGAGATTGTCTCATCAGCCGAAGAACACATACTCCAAGATGACCTACCTGCTTTGTATGTATGGGAAACCAACAATATGAAATATCATTCAATGCCATAAAAGAAAAGAGTTATATTTGTGACCAGAAGGAGGTACATCTTGCCACCTCTGTATTACGTTGATGACACCTGCATTGAGTCCGTTTCCACCTTAAAGGGACTGTACAGTACTGGTTGAGGTGGGGATTCATGTTTTGAACATTCTTAAGTGAGATAATGAAAAATCTCTTATGAAATATGAAAGAGCATGTCATTTTAAGAAGGATTCAACGTTTATTTGATGAAAATTGGTTTTCAAATGGCTGAGATATCCAAAAAAGTGCTAATAATAAAAGGCGACATGCCCCAACTTTATTAGGATCTTTTTGTTTCACCTTGTATTTGGATATCTCAGCCATTTAAAAACCGATTTTCATCAAATAAACTTTTGATACCCCTTAGAATCGCATACTCTTTAACATCTCATAGAGTCATTTCCGAATATCTCACAAAATGTAAAAAGCTAAATCCTCACCTCGGCCAGAACTGTACACACCCTTTAAAGTGCCTTGGCGTCATGATCAGCTGTGACTTGCGTTGGAACCCCCCTGTAGATAATATGGTTTCTCCCGCCAGTTCTATCCTAGGATTCATAAAGCTTGTTGCCCGTGGTACATCTTTAAAGTCCATCTTTAGCCTGTATAAATCATTGACATTTCCAATATTACAGTATGGCATTCCTGAATGGCATCCCATGACTTCTATCCAAATTAACAGACTTGAAAAAGTCCACAGAACTGCCACCCGGCTTGATCTTAAACAGTCTCATAGATATGTCCTATAAATGAGGATAGATTCCGTGTGTTCAATGGTCTTCCCTTTCTGCACGAAGAGACTACTTGTTAGATGTACATTTGTGATGAAGTCCCTATATGATGTTTGTAGTTGTGACACTCTTAACAACACGTTAATTAATCCCCGCCGGCTCGCTACTTTAGCTTTTCGCCATGTTTCTTCTCGTACACGCTCCTTTTTCTTCTCCCCCTCAAGACGTTTCCCTCGTGTGTGGAATACCTTACCTGACAATGTTAAAGACGACGCTCTGCTCAGCTGTCTTTCTTCGTTCTTGCGTGCTTTGAAAGCATTCATTTTGAGCCATGCCTAACTTTTCCTTTCCTCCTTCTGTTTCTCTCTCTCTTTCTATCAATCTATTTTTCAACTAGTTTGCCCCTTCTGTCCGTCTGACTAAATACAATACAGTACAATACCATACAATTGGATAATTATAGCGCTCTTACACAGTCAAAGACTGGTTTCACAGCACTTTACAACAAAATTCAGTCACAGATTATTATCAAAAAGGAAAGTCTTAAGATTCTTCTTGTAGACATCAAAGAATGGGGAAATGCGGACGAACTGAGGTAGATCGTTCCACAATCGCGGTGCAGCCGTCACAAAAGCTTTGTCCCCCGCTCTACTGTTGGTTTTGGGTACATGGGGGTAAGGTGTTATCTGCATCAGATTTAATTTTGCTATTAAGGCTCTAACGTACGATATGGAAATCTTATACGTGTACATGTTTCTCCTCTCTCTAACAATGCATTTCTTTTATACTGGATAATTTTCAAAATCTCTCTACACTCTTTATGTAAACATTCCCCTTCTATTATACACATGTCCTTATACCCTACCGAGGATGGTTGCATCATCAGTTAGTTACATCATGTATTCAATTGCAAAACTTGTTTATAATAATTATGAAGACACGATTGATGTGATCCTACGATTTTTTTTTCATTTCTTTTTTTATTGACAATTACGATGAATCAAACCTGATATTACATTGTTCTTCATTATGTGATATGGAGTGACAAATGAGGGCTCACAAGCCCCGAGTAATAGTAAAGAATGTTACTTTTGGGAGCCCTGGCCCATGTGTCACTCCCTTCCATTTTATATATGTATACCTCTGTATAATGTTACGTGACATTGTTTTGTATTGACATCGCAATTGTATGGCCAAATAAATAATAACAATAAACAATAATAATAATAATAATAATAATAATAATGATAATAATAATAATAACAATAATAATGATAATGATGATAATAAGATTGTTATTACGATGTTGTTAAGGGTTAATTCAGGTAAATATTGTTCATTTACCCAAAGTTCCCGATCCCGATGTTGAATCCTTTTTAATTGCGCCCAGATCATTCAGCAACAATGTCATTAATGATTAATGATTGTACAAAAATGAGCTCAAAATTGTTTTTTGACCATATCAGCTCCGAACCCCCAACCAACGAAATACGAAATGATGAAATAGAACAAATTATATATAAATGACGGCATAAGAAAATATACATTTTCAGTATATCTTTATACATGATTCTGACACTGTTTTTAGGCGCATATGGGATAAAAACAAACGGACCTTCTGTTTTTTTTTCTTGCAGCTTGTGTGATTTCTAATCTCTTCAAAAGATTTCATGATCATAAAGACCTGTAAAGCTCTAAATAGTGAAGTTGTGATACTCTTGTTACATTGTGAAAATATTTCAATAACTGTGCATTGTTAAAAGATGTTATGCGCAAAAAGCGTAATGTTCATAGGGGGAAAAAACAGTGTTTGATTGCAGCAAGCTTGGGATTATTTGTGAAAGAAAAACTGTCACCAACAAGTCTAATGAGATAAGTCATGATTCAATTTAATACCTATCAAACGTAGCTTATTTTCAGGCAGTCAGTACACTTTACGTGCTGTCAATCCTGTAAACAACTTCTAGTTCGGGCTGCCAGCCGGCATTTCTTGTGCATGACATGTGGCGTACGTATATACGCTTATACGTGCAATACTTATATGTGCGGGATTTCCGAGTGCGACGTGCGTAAATGTTTGGGACGAACATCTTCGGACATATTTGAGCGAGTGCTACATGTAGCTGACTGGTATTGACCCACAAAGGTACATGAAAAATGTTGTTAGTTTTCGACCCATTTTATAAATCAAATGATACACAGGTTTGAATTCGTGACGTCTCGGGTATTTACAATGTAGTGCAACATACACTCGGCTTCGCCTCGTGCATGTTTCACAATTGTAAATACCCTCGAGTGTGCTACATCTCCACTAACGCACTCTCACCTGTGTATTATTTGAATATTAACGCTACTTAAAAACCGCATTGGCAGAGCATTCCATTAAGTTTTCATGGTTAAATACTGTCCATCATATGGGCAATTCCACGGTAACTAGGACACAGGTGCCAAAAATTCAAAATGATATTTGTTTCAAACGCCATACATTTTCAGACAGTACTTGAGTTGAAGTTTTAAGAACCATTATGTTTTTCAATAAAAGCGGCCATTTTGATTTTCAAAATGGCTGCCAAAATATGCCTATAACTCAATGGTGAAAAGAGTGTATTGTCGCATAACTTACTCTCTGTATATCCACTTTATTAGTACTCTAAACAACAATCTTTCATATGTATGCAGTTACCAGAGAAGTCTTTTACCACACGATAGAAAAAAAAGCTGGTAGCTTTAAAGAATTTGATAAAAACTGTTAATTACTTTGATAATGATGGATGTAACGTCAGTTACCAAAAACAAGGAATTTTTAAAGTTTATTCATCAAAGGAAGTGAGCTGTATGACGTAACTAGGGATTTCTAATGTATGCCCATATACCTTTATTTTAATACCAGAAATAAGGATACTTGGCATACTGGAGAGTCAAAATGAACACTACAAAATGTGTAACGTCAGTTACCGAAACGTCATACACGAGTATGTAACGTCAGTTACCATGACAGTAATTATAACTGAGGCACATTTTTTGACTTTTGGCCATTTCAATACATCTGGGAAGTCAACTTACAACAAAGAGCAGCAATCCCTTTCATAGGAAATGATGTCATTACCATGGTATGTCCATGGATATATATTTTTTTAATTCTATTTTATTTCTAAATTCATTTATTTATTCGTTTACCATGATTATCTTTTTTTTTAGGGGGGGGGGGGCTTGAGCTTTCGATTTTTGATTCAGCACAAGTTTAAGGTTAAATCATCAGGAAGTTTAGTTTGCCACATGCAGTGTATGCACTCAAATTAGTACATTCCCAGTCCTATCGGATGATATAGCTACCAAAGTTTGTAGGCCTAATCAGTGACATGATTGCATGTTTACCACATTTTCTATTTAAAAAAAAAAAAAAAAAAAAAAAAAAAAACCTTCTGCACAGCTGTATACCAACAGTTTAACAATCTTCACCAATGTCTGCTTTTGCTGGCATTTTTTTTTTCAGGAAGCTTAGTCAAGTTTCTACCTCAAGGCAAATGCACAAACAGATATTTCTTCTCTTGCACTTAAATGTGTGGTGTAGTTAACATGGCTCATCTTGTATTATGGTACGTAAGGCATGTACTCATTATTGTTTGAAACACTGATGTTGCTCAAAGTGAGAGAGGATTCTAATGGGTTAAAAAAGATTGTTCATACAGTGTGTATTTGTTGATTACTTTATTCTATTCATGCATGGACATTTTGTAATACAACACATGATAATTATGAACAGGAAGAGTTTTTGATATTGATTTTAGTATTCTTTCGTTGCAAAGTCCGATTTCTTGGTATCTCGAATGTATTTGCAAGCCGTGATATATCTGTCAAAAGGAAAAGAAAAACAGTTAAATTACTTCAAGCTAGGAATAAAACAATAATGCTCTTTTGACCAAAAAAGCATTTATTTTTCTTCTTCACAGAAAAACATTAAAAGTGCGACACTTTTCATTTAAATCAATTGATGATGGAGATCATCAGGAGTAAAATAAAGAAAAGAAGGAGAAATATATCACAATAGATTTCATACATATTTATGCATATTTATTAGTTGATACATGTTTTTTCCCCATGACCTGGAAGATATTTTGATATTTTTTTCAAGCACAAAAGTATCCATGTTTTGTGTAGTACTACAAGGTATTATGGGTGGAGCACTGTATGTAGATAAAAACTTTCCTGTTCATTAAAAAACAAACAAACAAACAAACAAAAAGCCCTTAGTCATGTCAATATATTTATACTTGGAACTGCTTAATCTATTAATGGCTCTATGTAATCATAAATGTTGAATAAAAGTGAAATCTTCAGACAAATGTCAAGAAATATCCTCTTGTGCATTTACATTATTTTCGCCCAACTGTGCTATGGCATGGGGGGGGGGGGGTGCCCCCTAAGGGCCCACCCAATATTATTTGTGTCTTTAGATTTTGATTTAATTTGTTGCTGTAGTTGCCTGGGATTGTCACTGGTACATTGCACTTGTATAATAACCTGTTAAATAAATTAGTTCTCTGTAAACCCCACGGCGAAGCATGTGTAACGTCAGTTACTGACATGTTTACCTTTAAGTTTTCATAGAACACAAAGAAAATGGACTACTGTTTCATTTCATTGTGTATCTATGACTGATGAACCAAGGTATGACTCCATATCAACCAAATCATTCTGAATGGTCAGAATTATGAAATATCACATAGCTATTCCCAATCATGATTTTGCATGTGTAAAGCCTATGGCAAATGTAAGCGTAACGTCAGTTACGTAACGTCAGTTACCGTCATGCCTTCACTGAAATTGGCATGGTGGTAAAAGGAGGCAACTAAAGTGCACATTATTTTGCACACCTGTTCCTAAGAACCTAGGTGTATTGCCATATCAAACACATAAAGGCTAGAAGTCAGGGACATGAGATATTTCTATTTACATCTACACCATAATTTCCCATGTCCTTTTTCCGTAACGTCAGTTACCGCCACATTTTCACTTGCTATGTGATAAGAAATGCAGTTTGAGAGAAAAACTTTCCACCTATTTCTTCATTCTCATGAACTTATTCATCAATGCTAATTGCATGCCCAAGGTGCTTTCATTCACAGAACTACAAGGTAAACAATTTCATGAAAATCCTTACGTGTAACGTCAGTTACCGTGGAATTGCCCATATGCCAATCAACAAAAGCAGAAGGTATGAACAAAGTCTGTGTATACATAAATACAACAATAATGTTGTAAGATTATTCCTACAATTTTGTTAAGAATTGATGGAGGTAAATATTCCTTATTTGACCAAAGTTCATGATCTCAATGTTCAAACCTTTTTAATTACGCCTAGATCATAAATCCACAATGTCATTAATGAAAGGTTTGTCGAACCCCATCGGTCACATAAGCAGATTTTTTCTATGAGCATATCAGCTCCGAACCCCTAATCACCTGAATACGAAATGATGAAATAAAATGTAATACAGACAACGGCATAACAAATATTTTTTTTTTGTATTCTTAAACATAATTCCTGGGGGTTTCTTATAAAGCTGTTCGTAAAGTTACGAACGACTAGCGAGCGACTGACAGTCAGTTCTTGTGCTGAATTATGTACATTCTGATAAGTATAGCACATCAGAACTGATCACCAGTCTCTCATAAGTTGTTCGTAACTTTACGAACAGCTTTATGAAACAGGTCCCAGGTACTATTTTCACATGCGATAATAATAACGAACAACAACAAGTTTTTTTTTTTCCCCGGATCATGTAGTACAAGATTGCTGTTACTATGTTTTTGGATAGATATGGGATAAAAACCAAGCGGACTTTTTTTTTTTTTTGAGCTCGTGTGATATTCAATCTTCAAAGGATTCCGTGATCGTCAAGGCCTGTAAAGCTCTTAATAGTGAAGTTCTGATAGTGTTGTTGCATTGTGAAAATATTTGAATAACCGTGGGGTACTAAAAGATGTTCTCCGCGAAGAGCGTTCTACTCATGGGTGGGGGAACCATAACAGTGTTTGACTGAGGTAAGCTGAGGATTATTTGTCAAGGAATTACTATCACCAACAAGTCTAATGATACAAGTCATGATTCAATTCAATACCTATCAAACGTGCTTTATTCTCAGGGAGTCAGTACACTTTGCAATGACAAAAATAGACGAGTTATTGAATTGTTCGAGGCACTGCAGTCCGGTGATTAATGTAGCCACATTCTTTTCTGTGCTTTTTGTAAACGGTGAATATTCGTTAACATTCTGATGAAGTAAATGACCAATCACTTATTTATGAATACACATTATTTGTGTAAAAAAAAAAAAAACAGACTACGAGTAACCAGAACCCAATTGAGTCAGGAATCTAATTTGTGCATTTCTATAGATTATTGTCGATTGTTATTCGTCTTTCCTCGTCTGTCGTCTCCCTTCCTTCTGTTTGACAGTTTCATCTTCTTTTCTTGAGAGTTAAGACGAATTACGGTAGTCGGCAAACTTTGACATATTATTTATAATCGTGTATACAGCAACAGCAAGAACATTTAAGAAAAAAGTACAGTTGAGTCTGTGGAGGACGGCGGGAAGGAAGACAGTATCGACACACCACAGAATGAGATAACTCTGCCATTATCAACACTACATAATATGCAGAGACGCAAAGCAAAATATGTCATAAAAAACAAAAAATATCATGTAAGTAATTGATAACAAAGTAGTTTTATTTAAACATTTGGGAAAATACAAATGAAAAAAATAGAACGTGACTCAAATATATTCGCGAAATTAAAGCCATCGGCATATGAGATAAAGGAATCACACCCTTCAACTCTCTGCCGTTCGTACAGGTCTGTAGTTCTTAAGTTTTCCTCTTTCTTAGGTTCGACGTCATATTTTGAATTAACGCTCCCTAAATGCCGTATAGGGAGACAATTGAAATCATTTCACATAATAAAGATTGTCGATAATATGCAAATGAACAAAAGCAGAAGGTACGAAGTAAGTCTGTGGTGCTGTCTTATACACTCCCTACGTACAGACTTAGTGCAGCCAACTCATTCGCGAGATGGGTGTTAGTATTAGTCATGTTTCATGACCGAGGCAATGGCAGATTCTCGTCGCTCTGAAAACAGAGGGAGGTGGTTTGCTGTGACAGACATGTTTTTCAATAACATAAAGCCTATATATGACCCTGCACCACAAAACAAACAAAAAGTCGCCAGACAGTGATTTTGAGTTAGGGCAGATTCTGAAAGAGTAGACTCTAAACTTTGAAAGGATGTATAACTCCATTCAAATAGACTCCCCTAACCTATCTAAAATCTGGAAAGAGCGCACGCATTCTGCAACGTTCTGGAAATGGTGAATAGAGATGTAGAAATAAAATTATAATGCGGTAAGATTATTTTTTTCAATTTTGTGAAGGATTGTAATGTATGTAAATATTGTTCATTTAACCAACGTTCATGATCCCAGTTTTAAAACCTTTATAATTACGCCCAGATCAGAAATCCACAACGTCATTAATGATAGGTTTGTCGAACGCCATTGTACACATAAGCAGATAAATTCGAAATTGATCTATGAGCATAACAGGTCCGAACCCTCTAAAAAAACGAAATGATGTAAAAGAATAGGCATGTATATATATATATATATATATATATATATATATATATATATATATTACTGCACAACAAACAATATGTTTTCTCCACATCCTGAAATAAGATTCCTGGGGTTGTTTCAAAAAACTATTCGTAAAGTTACGAACGACTTACGAGCGACTGGTGATCAGTTCTTGTGTTGAATAAGAAAATGTTTGATAAGTATAGCACATCAGAACTGATCACCAGTCTCGTAAGTTGTTCGTAACTTTACGAACGACTTTATGAAACAGGGCCCAGGTATTGTTTTTACGAACGGTAATGATAACAAACAAAAAGAAGTTATCTCGGGATCATGTAGTACAAGATTGCCGTTACTATTTTTGGATGCATATGGGATAAAAACCAAGTGGACCTTCTCTTTCTTACAGCTCGTGTGATTTTAAATCTTCAAAGAATTCCGAGATCATCAATATCTGTAAAGCTCTTAATAGTGAAGTCTTGAAAGTTTTGTTACATTGTGAAAATATTTGAATAAGCGTGGGGTATTATCTCTAGATGTTCTCTGCAAAAAGCGTTGTGCTCATGGGGGGGCGGGGACCCGTAACAATTCAATTTTCAATTCAATTTTTATTTTCCACTCATGGGGTGGAACACTCTCGTCAGTAAAAGGCTGGTTTTCAGAAGGGTCAACAACAGTGTTTGATTGCAGTAGGCTGAGGATTATTTTTCAATTCATTACTATCATTAACAAGTTAATTCAATACCTATCGAACGTGCTTTGTTTTCAGGCAATCAGTACACTTTCCAATGACAAAAATAGACGAATTATTGAACCGTTCGAGGCACTCCAGTCCAGAGATTAATGTAGCCATATTCTTTTCTGTGCTTATAGTTAACAGTGAATTTGTAAACATTGTGATGAAGTATATGATCAATCATTAATTTAAGAATACACATTATTTGTGTGAGAAAAAAAAAACATAAAAAGGAAGGTAAAGTCAGTGGAAGACGGTGGGTATGAAGTATAATATATCAACACACCATGGCATAACCCTGTCATCGTAAACACTGCATATATGCGATGCTCACTCTTCCGCTTCATTATTCAAGCTCTAACAAGCATTTACCTATCGAAAATTTTTGCTTTTCTGTTTGCTTTTACTTGAGGTCTATCTTGAATGACTGTACAAATAACATTCAGATTTTACATAATGTGAACAAAAGTCTCAAGAGCGACGAGAAAAAAATGAATCAAATAAGGGTCATGGAAATACAAAATATAAATTATGCATACTTCTTGATGATTATACCTGACATGATGATGCTGAGTCAGCGGCTGTTGAGAAGAACTTCTCAGGCCAGAAATCGCATGTCAGACTGAATGTCTCAAGGTCTGGCAATGTACACACCCATCGGGCCATGTCTCCTCCCATCGAGGAGTGATATTTATAATCTTTGTCAATGCTCTGAAAATGCAACGTCAGATTGGAAATCTGTACAAACACAGAGAAGTAAAGCAAAACATGTCATCAGAAACAACAATATCATGTAAATAAGGAATAACAAAGTAGTTTTATTTTAACATATGGATGCAATACAAATGAAACAAAATAGAACGCGCCTTCCATCCATCGGCATATAAGATAAAACAATCACTCTCTTCAACTCTCTGCCGTTTGTAGTTTATACATTTTGTGGCTGTTAATTTTGTTAGTCTCGTAGTCATATTTTGAATTAAGGCTACTTAAAAGCCGCATTGTCCGAGAATTCAAATTAGTTTAGATAGTTAATTACTCTCCATCATATGCCAATCAACAAGAGCAGAAGGTACGAACAAAGTCTGTGAAAATATTAATACATACTGCATGATTATTCTCAAAATCTCGTTAAGCATTAATGAAGGTAAATATTGCTCATTTAACCAAATTTCATGATCCCAGTGTTCAAACCTTTTTAATTGCGCCCAGATCATAAAACCACAATGTCATTAATGAAAGGTTTGTCGAATCTCATCGACATGAACCATAATTCCTGGGGTTGTGTCATAAAGTTGTTCGTTTAGTTTAATACGAACGACTAGCGAGCGACTGGTGATCAGTTCTTGTGCTGAATTATGTAAATTCTGATAGGTACAGCACATCAAAAGATATCACCAGTCGCTCGTAAGTTTTTCGTAACTTTACGAACAGCTCTATGAAACAGGGCTCAGGTACTGTTTTCACATAGGATAATAATAACAAACAATAACCAGTTTTCTCGGGATCATGTAGTACGAATTGCTGTCACTATTTTTGGATCCATATGGGATAAAAACCAAGCGGGCCTTCTGTTTTTTCGCAGCTCGTGTGATTTTAAATCTTCAAAGGATTCCGTGATCGTCAAGGCCTGTAATGCTTTCAATAGTGCAGTTCTGATAGTGTTGTTACATTGTGAAAACTATGTGTCGATAAACTGTTTGTCATAAATGTCGTGTACAAAATCATATTTCATATAATGGAATTAAGCAGAAATAAATCAAATCAAATCAAAATATTTGAATAACCGTGGGGGATTAACACATTTTCTACGCAAAGAGCGTTGTGCTCATGGGGTGAGTGGAACCATAACAGTGTTTGATTGCAGTAAGCTGGGGATTATTTGTCAATGAATTACTATCACAAACAAGTCTAATGACACAAGTCATGATTCACTTCAATACCTATCGAGCGTGCTTTATTCTCAGGCTGTCAGTACACTTTGCAATGACAAAAATAGACAATTTATTGAATCGTTCGAGGCACTGCAGTCCGGTGATTAATGTAGCCACATTCTTTTCTCTGCTTTTTGTAAACGGTGAATATTCGTTAACATTCTGATGAAGTAAATGACCAATCACTTATCTATGAATACACATAATTTGTGTACAAAAAAAAACAAACTAGAAATGTCGCTATGGCGACAGGTATGCCTCCGCCAATTTGCATTATTCTGTCAATAGTATACAGTATATCTTGAAAATATCAGACAACAGTTTCACAAGATTAGCAAGAAATTGCAGTTACATGTTTGATGCCATACCACAAATTTGTTGAGAGGTGCATTCCTTGAACTACGTACATTTTTAAGTCTTTGCAGAGTGCTATTATTTGGGAATTTTGAAAAGTTTAAAGGTGATGGCTAGTAACTGATCCGTGGGAATGCTGGGGGATGATTGTTTCAATTCTTGAGGGATTTATTCAAGAGTACATTATATCTCCTGTTGTGCGAAAATTATTTGCTTCAAAACGATCTCAAATTCAAATAATGTGCAGTTAATGCCCTGTCACTGTACAGGTATGCTAACCTGGAAACATTAAACTGCACATTACTTGAATAGGAGACCATTCTGAAGCAAATAATTTTCACAAAACAATAGATATAATGTACTCTTAAATTTTCTACTTATCAGTTACTAGCCATCCCCTTTAATGATTGACCTTGCTGTGCATTTTTAAGGTCCAGTTTTAGTAATGTAAGGCATCATTACAATCTTCAACAAAAATAGCTACATTTTCAAAAGCTTGAGCAATTTATCTTTGACTCTATGCTTGACATCTAGTCTTGTATCCACAAATATGTATCTTTCATGGGGATATTTTTAGCCATTCTGTACAAAAAAAAAGATGGAAAAACTAGTGACATTTTAGTACTACATAGAATCCTGACAATAAAAATTATACTAAGGATACTTGAAAAGACTACCACTAGCTGCTTGTCATTTTATTTTGCAAAAAAGAAGCAATTGCTTAGATAAGCTTGTCAAGCAAAAGATCAGGCCTAAGTAATAGCTTGAATCAACTTTTGCCTGTAATTAAACCTTGTGATTGCCCTGCACAAGCTAATGTTTGCGATTTCAACAAAAGGACGTCATGCCTGTGAGGACATGAGAACAAAGGTGGGTATAATAGCATGTATATGAAAGGTGTGTGTATTTCCTGACATAGCAGAAGAGCTATAGAATAACAGTCATAAATGCAAACACACACACACACACACACACACATGCACAAGAAAACACACTTACTGGCTGAATCTCATCACTTCCCCAACTGCTTCTTAAAGGGACGCAGTCCTCACGAAATAAAAAAAAAAATATGTTGTTGTTGGTACCTCCAATGAACTACTTTCATCAAAAACAAACTTTCAAATCACCAAATAAGCTCGTACATTTCGGTTTAAAAAGTGTGACTCTGCAAATGAGCAAGTCTTGGCGGAGAGTCATACGTCATTGATGCACAACTCTTTCCAGCAGTGTTCTGCTCGTCATCCCTAGTTATTTATAAATACGTGTTTACTATTTATTTTTATATCAATTGTATATATAAATAAGCTTGAAATATTTTGTTTGAAATAATAAAACCGCATATTGTCACATTTTATGAAAAAATCAGATATGATCATTTTGAACACTTAAATTGGTTTTCTGAGGCAGGGCTGTCAACGTGAGAGTAGGGCATCAATGACATTGCATCTTTTGGCAGGCTCTTACACGATCGCTTGCAGGAATTATTTTTTTAAATTTGCCTACGGAGACAATTTTTGATGTCCATGCGTATAAAGTGGTGAAAGGTTATATTTTTTACTCTTTTTGATTATCAGTACAGTGAAAATCTCAGGACTGCTTCCCTTTCAGTAATTCAGAGCTGCCAGATTGCACATTGAGAGAGGTCTCCCTGCTTTCCACAGATGTCAGATGTCCTACCCATTTCTAGTCACATTTTGTATGCTAAGCAGTGGACCCTCCCCTTTTGTTGAGGTAAAACAGTTTCATTCCATATCTCTGAAATTTCTTCATAGATTTATGCTTTTCCTGCAGAACTTTGGCTCTTCTTTTATGAATATGAAAGTGATGTTTAAAAGCAAACATCCCAGTTAAGCAAAAGCTCAAGCTCACTTTACAGAACCTAGAAAACCACAGACAATTGCTAGAAAAAAAGAAGAAAAAGTTCTGTTTTATGTACACATAATCAAGCAAATGCTTGGTCCCAGAGCAATTGTTTATGGGCAGTAAGAAATTGCTTGTGCTTGTTGGCAAAAGCATTTGTTATCTTTTATGCATTCGGCCTACTCCAAATCCTATTTGTGCTGCAATTTAAGATATTGCATTCATGATGCTCATTCCATGCTAAATGTAAATGACTATTGCTAGACCTACACATGTAAGTTTAACCCTATATTCTAAGGTTGCAAATCCTAGTGCTGTTCTGTAAGGAGTCTAAGACTACTGAAACTGAAGACTGCTATCTGCTATTGTAGATGTGCTGATCCACTTACGGTTCATATCTATTTCTTTTTGGATTAAGATTCTCTTTAAATCCTATATGTGCTACAAAAGACATTGCATTCATGGGTGCCTCTTACGTGCTGAATGCAAATGACTCTTGCTAGACCCTAATTTTAATCCTACCATGTTGTTAGGTTGCCTATCCTAGTGCCGTTCTGTAGGGAGTAACAATTCTAGTGTTGAGGCTTTTCCTCGGTTCACTGATACTCCTGATACTAGGCACTGTGTTTCTTATTTATCACTTGTGTATGACCAGGAAATCTGTATTCGTACATCCTATACTAGGGCTGTTGGACTGCAGCCACAATCTTCGAAACGTACTAGCCCAGAATTCTTCTGTCAGGTCATATTCACGGGTTATACTCACTTTCATGAACCTGAAGTTGTAGAACAAGGTGCAGGGACTTCATTCATCTCAGAATCAGCAATTTTTGTAACGGTGTAACAACTGTGAACAGCTCAGGATCAAATGACTATGTGTCATGACCTTCCCACATTTATATTGTCTGGAAGAATCCTAGACACATTTCCAATTTCCAATCACACATCTTCCCGGTAAAATGAACCAATCATCGTGAAGAGGCATTGCTGTCACTTGCATTTGTCTCTTAATATGCAAAATAGGATTCACTGCTCCTCAGACACTCAGTGAGCCAGCCAATGACAGCGTTCCTCCAATCATACGTCTTCCCGGTAAAATAGACCAATCAGCATGAAGAAGCATTGCTATCACTTGCATTCAATGCTACTGTATGCAAAGTAGGATTCAATGTTCTCCAGAATGTTACCATGTTCAGTGAGTCAGCCAATCACAGCTTTCATCCAATCATACATCTTCCCGGTAAAATAGACCAATCAGCATGAAGAAGCATTGCTATCACTTGCATTCAATGCTACTGTATGCAAAGTAGGATTCAATGTTCTCCAGAATGTTACCATGTTCAGTGAGTCAGCCAATCACAGCTTTCATCCAATCATACATCTTCCCGGTAAAATAGACCAATCAGCATGAAGAAACATTGCTATCACCTGCATTCAATGCTATTGTATGCAAAGTAGGATTTAATGTTCCCCAGAATTTCACCATGTTCAGTGAGTCAGCCAATCACAGCTTTCATCCAATCATACATCTTCCCGGTAAAATAGACCAATCAGCATGAAGAAGCATTGCTATCACTTGCATTCAATGCTACTGTATGCAAAGTAGGATTCAATGTTCTCCAGAATGTTACCATGTTCAATGAGTCAGCCAATCACAGCTTTCCTCCAATCATACGTCTTCCCGGTAAAATAGACCAATCAGCATGAAGAAGCATTGCTATCACTTGCATTCAATGCTACTGTATGCAAAGTAGGATTCAATGTTCTCCAGAATGTTACCATGTTCAATGAGTCAGCCAATCACAGCTTTCCTCCAATCATACGTCTTCCCGGTAAAATAGACCAATCAGCATGAAGAAGCATTGCTATCACTTGCATTCAATGCTACTGTATGCAAAGTAGGATTCAATGTTCTCCAGAATGTTACCATGTTCAGTGAGTCAGCCAATCACAGCTTTCATCCAATCATACGTCTTCCCGGTAAAATAGACCAATCAGCATGAAGAAGCATTGCTATCATTTGCATTCAATGCTACTGTATGCAAAGTAGGATTCAATGTTCTCCAGAATGTTACCATGTTCAGTGAGTCAGCCAATCACAGCTTTCATCCAATCATACATCTTCCCGGTAAAATAGACCAATCAGCATGAAGAAACATTGCTATCACCTGCATTCAATGCTATTGTATGCAAAGTAGGATTTAATGTTCCCCAGAATTTCACCATGTTCAGTGAGTCAGCCAATCACAGCTTTCATCCAATCATACATCTTCCCGGTAAAATAGACCAATTAGCATGAAGAAGCATTGTTATCACTTACATTCAATGCTACTGTATGCAAAGTAGGATTCAATGTTCCCCAGAATTTTATCATGTTCAGAGAGCCAGCCAATCATACATCTTCCCGGTAAAATAGACCAATAAACACAAAAAATCATTGCTATCACTTGCATTGGTCTATTTTACCAGGAAATGCTGCCCTACTTTGGCAAAAGGAAGCAAGTGACATCGAGGACAAATGTTACATGTACAAATGAAGAAAATAATTTTGGGGGCAGGCCATTCAGCATGGAAATTTGTGATGAGAAATAATGTCGGTATTCATGCAAGTCATGTAGTGATGCATTTATGACAATTCAAAGAATTTGATATTCCCATGGAATCTCATTATGATGTAAGTTGCTGCCTGTTGCCAAAGTATCTTAGATTGTGTGCAATTATATAAATGATTTGGCAAAAGGAAGCAAGTGGCAATCATATCATGAGGTTGTAACTTCCTTCCTTTTGCCAAAGTATTTTACATTTTTAGCTTAACATGAAAATCTGCCAAAAGGAAGTAAGTGACAACAATATCATGAAAATGTTACTTGCTCCCTTTTGCCAAAGTATATCAGATTGTGTGTATTTATAAATGATTTGGCAAAGGGAGGTGGGTAATCATGTCATGAGATTGTTACTTGCTTCCTTTTGCCAATTCTTTTCATGCAATAATCCGCACTTGCTTCCTTTTGCAACCCAAATATCTTTATAACTTTTGGATTTTCCACATAAATAGAGCATGCCTTAAATATGCCAAATCAATAAAAAAGTCAATATTCATAAAATGTCACTTGTTTCCTTTTGCGAAATTAGGGCAGAATGCTTCTTTGTGTTGATTGGTCTATTTTACTGGGAAGATGTATGATTGGATAAAAGCTGTGATTGGCTGACTCACTGAACATTGTAAAATTCTGGGGAACATTGAATCCTACTTTGCATACAATAGAGTCAAATGCAAGTGATAGCAATGCTTCTTCATGCTGATTGGTCTATTTTACCGGGAAGACGTATGATTGGAGGAGAGCTGTGATTGGCTGGCTCACTGAACATGGTAAAATTTTGAGGAGCACTGAATCCTATTTTGCATAAAGTAAAGAGACAAAAGGAAGTGACAGCAATGCTTCTTCATGTTGATTGGTCTATTTTACCGGGAAGATGTGTGATTGGGGGAAAGCTGTGATTGGCTGACTCACTGAACATGGTGAAATTCTGAGGAGCACTGAATCCAGTTTTGCATAAAGTAAAGAGGCAAAAGGAAGTGATAGCAATGCCTCTTCATGATGATTGGTCTATTTTACCGGGAAGATGTATGATTGGAAATTGGAAATGTGTCTAGGATTCTTCCAGACAATATAAATGTGGGAAGATCATGACACATAGTCAATTGATCCTGAGCTGTTCACAGTTGTTACACCATTTCAAGAACTGCTGATCCTGAGCTGAGTGAAGTCTCTGCACCTTGTTCTACAACTTCTGATCCTGCAAGTGAGTATAACCCGTGAATATGACCTGAGAGAAGAATTCTGGGCTAGTACGTTTCGAAGATCGTGGCTGAAGTCCAACAGCCCTAGTAGGACGTACGAATACAGATTTCCTGGTCATACACAAGTGATAAATAAGAAACACAGTGCCTAGTATCAGGAGTATCAGTGAACCGAGGAAAAGCCTCAACACTAGAATTGTTACTCCCTACAGAACGGCACTAGGATAGGCAACCTAACAACATGGTAGGATTAAAATTAGGGTCTAGCAAGAGTCATTTGCATTCAGCACGTAAGAGGCACCCACGAATGCAATGTCTTTTGTAGCACATATAGGATTTAAAGAAAATCTTAATCCATTAAATGAAAAAAATATATATAGATATGAACCATAATTTGATCAGCACATCTACAACAGCAAATGGTAGTCTTCAGTTCCAGTAGTCTTAGACTCCCTACAGAACAGCACTAGCATTGGCAACCTATAACATGGTAGGGTCTAGCAAGAGTCACTTGCATTCAGCACATAAGAGGCATCCATGAATGCAATGTCTTTTGCAGCACGTAAAGGATTTGAATACAATCTAGGTACATAAAAAAATAGATCTATGGATTTAACTGCATGTGGCACATTAAAGGGATCGTACAGTTTTGGTTGAGACCTAATTTCAGGTTTCAATAGTTTTTGGTGAGATAATAAGAAACCTCTTATAAATTATGAAAGAGCATGTTATTCCATGAGGAATTCAATGTTTATTTGATGAAAATTGGTTTTGAAATGGCTGAAATATCCAAAACAGAGCGATTCTAATAAGTGTGGGACCCACACTTTATTATGATCGCTTTGTTTTACAATGTACTTTGTTTTTTGATGTTTCAGTTATTCCAAACCTGATTTTCATCAAATAAACTATGAATTCCTCTCAAAATGATATGTCCAGTACTATTTCGTTCGTGTTTTCTTGGCATCTCGCAGAAAGTTAAAAGCCCAATTCTCATCTCCATCAATACTGTACTATCCTTTTAATACAGCATAAGATAGCACTCAATTCAATCACAGGTTACTGCTACCTGAAAGTCAATGTAATCATTTTATCATCGATTATGCTTACAATTCAAATCAAAGGAGATTTTCATATTATACATGTAGGGAGTTTAGAAAATGAACGCCAAATTTACATACTTTCACCAGCTCCAACATTGAAAATCTTTCAAGACTTATTATCATAATTTAGAAAAGTCCAATACCTTTGAAAAGAGACATAAATGCAGTCGAATTCTGTTCACATAAATCAAAACTTTTAAAGGGTGTGTTCAGTTCTGGTCGAGGTGAAGATTTAGCTTTTAACGTTTTGTGAGATATTCAGAAACTACTCTATGAGATGTCAAAGAGCATGCAGTTCTAAGGGGTATCAAAAGTTTATTCAATGAAAATTAGTTTTGAAATGGCTGAGATATCCAAAAATAAAGTGAAACAAAGATATCCTAATAAAGTCATGGCATGCCGCCTTTTATTATTAGCACTGTTTTGGATATCTCAGCCATTTGAAAACCAATTTTCATCAAATAAATGTTGAATCCTTCTTAAAGTTACATGCTCTTTCATATTTCATAAGAGGCTTTTTAATTCATTATCTCACTTAGGAATGTTCAAAACATGAATCCCTACCTCAACCAGTACTGTACAATCCCTTTAAGGCCCAGAACAGAAAAAGAGGAACTTTCATGTAGCATAAACATTTGGTGTAAGTTGAGGATTTCTTTGTACGAATCACTTTCAAGTAGTCTGAAAATACAACAGGATAGGGGCAGGAAAAGTAGGTGCCATACAAAAGAATTTAGTTTGTCTTTAAAAAAGAATTAAGGTTCAAAGTGTTCAAATAGAATGCAGTCCCACATTGAATAAATCAAAATTTTGTTTTTCTTTCTTTTCGTTCATTAGAAATGGCTCATGCAGAGAAGGATCCTGTCTATGACATCAAGAGTGCAGCGCTGTGCATAACAGGGATATGTACAAGACTGACCCACGGATCTTTCAGTCAGGAAGAGGGCATCAAGCTAATCGGAGAATATGTGGACAAAATTGACAGTAAAGCAAACGAAACTAACAATCTTGTGAAAGAACTGAGGAGGCATAATAGCCAGCTGGCCAAGACCAACTGGTCCTTGAAGAAAGAGAAGGGAGAACTGCAGGCAGAGAATGATGAATTAAAGGAAAAGATCACAAAATTGGAGGAGGATGTAGAAAGTTCACAGTTAAGCATGTCAGCGCTTTTCCCAGAAACGGATAGCGAGGAAGAGGAGAAGCAAGAAGACAACCAGAAATAATTTATGAGGATGTTTTAAGCAGATCTTGACCAATGTGCAGGAGTAGTTTTCTGAAGTTCAACTATACTTTACTAGGAATATGATGAGGATGGGTCTGATGTATCAATGTAGAACGAAACATTTTATAACACACATGGATGTAAGTATTAGGCACCAGAAAGTATGGATTGTAATCAGAATGTCTTTACTGACATATTCCATGATACCTCAATGACAAAAGTTATTTTCCAACAGCCAGGAAATTTGAATGAGGCTTATGTGACATTGCATATTTTAATCAATGTATGCAAACTAGATTCCAAGTACAGTATGTACTAGAACTAAGAGATGTACAGGTATATATTGAACACAGCTCATGTGTGTGAATATTATGCAGCGGAAACTGAAGAAAAGGATTGGCCAGTTTCTTAATGTACGTATGTATGTACATTCTTTTTTAATCTTTTATTTTACTTTAAAGATGACAAATGAGATAAGGAGAAGTTCACTGCATTAAAGTAGGTTCAATGGAATTATGCTGAGAATGTATTTTGTACAGATGTGTGAATATTATGCACCAGAAACTGAAGAAAAGATTGGCCAGTTTCTAACATGTATTTTTTTTTATCTTTCTTTAACTTCAAAGATGACAAGGGAGATAAGGATAAGTTCATTGCATTAAAGTAGGTTCAATGCAATTATGGTGAGAATGTTTTTTGTATGAATGAGTGAATATAATGCACCAGAAACTGAAGAAAGGGATTGGCCAGTTTCTTTATGTATGTATAAAGTACATATTTTTTTTATCTTTTACTTTACTTCAAAGATGACAAGTGAGATAAGGATAAGTTCATTGCATTAAAGTAGGTTCAATGCAATTATGCTGAGGATGTTTTTTTGTACAAATGTGTGAATATCATGCACCAGAAACTGAAGAAAGGGATTGGCCAGTTTCTTATTGTATGTATACTGTATGTATGTACTGTATGTATGTATGTATGTATATATTTTTTAATCTTTTATTTTACTTCAAAGATGACAAGTGAGATAAGGATAAGTTCAATGCAATTATGCTGGGGAAAGTATTTTGCAAAAATGTGTGAATAATATGCACTAAAAGCTGCCAAAGGCTAATCTTCAAGAAGATGAGATCTAGCTGATTGGAGAACATGTGGACAAAATTAACAATACAGCAAATGAGACTAGCTAAAAATTGTAATATAAGTAGCACACTGCTGAGAAAGGCAAGCTGCAGTAGGAGACCGGCAACCTATAAAGACAAATGTAGCAAAACTGTAAGACGTAAAGAATTGACAAATGAGCATTTCAGTACTGTTCTAAGAAATAGACATTGTATAGGGAGCTTTAGATTTTGGTAATGTGGACAGTCAGAGGGAATAAAACCTTTGCATGCATAAAATCACTATCAAAATTGATCTTGTGCAGTCTGTTTTCACAATTGGTTCTGTGCCTAAGCTTTGTGCCTGCTCAAAGTAATGATGTAGAGAAGTACTTGATGCACTGATCATACAATATGGAGGCACCATTATACTTTTTCACATGTTATGTCTTCACATAATCTTAAACCACTACTAGACAGAACTGACAATGCAATTGCTGTCAAACAATGTAAAGCTCTCTATTGAGGAAGAGAAGAAACAAGAATCACATCAATAATGATTAAGCAGAAACATAGTGTTATGCCCAAAGTGTATTTTACTTCTGGAGTCTCCGAAAGAGACTACATTGAGAGACCCGCTTTGCGCACGCGCAGTCATATCGCTTTTCTACGCACGAGTATTCGAACGTAGTTCCCTTATCGCAGTCGAAAATTCTGATCTTTTATCGCATTTTCGCGGTACTAACGGTTCTAGAAACCAGCAGTTAGTGGAATTTAGATTCCGCAATCTTCCTAAATCGTACAACGATTATTCGGTGCTTAGCAAGGCGGCAAGCACAGCCTTTTCTAGCGGCCTCATTCCACGAAAGTCACGCGGTGGCTACGGTGATGGAGGCACAACAGCTCCAAGAACAGCTGCATCATCCGGCTAAGCCCGGCGCAGTGGGAAGCGTCAACGTTGTTTGCGAAGAACGTTCCCCTCCGACAGACAAAAAAGTCAAGCCAAAAAAGAAACTAGTTAAGTCGGTCACGGTTTCCGGTACTAACATGGCGGGTAAAGTGCCGCAAGCGAAGCAGGGCCCAAAGACGGCCGAAAAACCCTCGGATGTCGAGGACAGACTATCGAGACTGGAAAGTCTTCTGAGTAAAGTGGTCGACGCGCTGCCCAGTGTAAACTCCACGCCGCCGAAACAGGCATCGCGCCATTTTGTGGCGTACGATGAGGCGCACAGCGCCGCCGGACAGTGTGAAATTCCTATGGAAACTGATTTTCAACAGTGCGGGGAGCCGCACGTACGTGACACGGGCGAAGCCAACAGGGAAGAAGGCGACTTTGCGTCAGACGCGGCAGACGTGCAAGAAATTCCCGTTCTCGCAGCAAAATTTGCCAAGCCGGGTGATACAGGGCTACCGGTAGACGAGGACTTAGCCAGCTCTACTTCTTATCTCATAAGCCACCCGCTAGAAGAAAAAGTGTTGGAAGAGACGGCATCTAAGTATCCAGCCCCGAGCAACTGTGTTTACCTCGCTACACCGAAGGTGAACGGCCCGATCTGGGATAACCTACCGCAACACACACGCAGTAGAGATGCCAAGTTACAGCGTGTGCAGAAGTCGCTGACGAAGGGCCTGAGCGCGCTAATACAGTCCTTCCCATCACCTCGGCTGACCGACACACAGCAGGACGCATTGGCGTTGCTGTGCAATGCCAATTTTGAACTCAATTCGTTGAGGAAAGAGCTCATCAAGCCGGACATGGCAGCCACTTACTCTCATCTTTGCAAACCTTCCACTCCCGTCACTAAATTCCTATTCGGAGATGAATTGGGAAAGAGAATGAAAGATCTCAAAGAGGAGCAGAAAGCTGCATCAGGGGTGATGAGAAACCCAATTTCGCGGCCACAGTCTAGCACGTACCACCCGTACAGGGGAGCAGCTTTCTCCAAGCGACAATACAGAAGTGCTGGCTGGACTGCAAGTTCAGCTGCCTCAACACACAGACCAACAGCCGGCGGTAGTAGCAGGCCTTTTTTAGGTCAGCGCCCACAGTGGGGTCACAGCAAGCAGCCACCACCCCGCACAGCGAGCCGTCCCCCACAACAGGCTCCACAGCACAGGCCTCCAATGCAGCGCAAGAAATAACTACCAGCATACCCAAAGAGGTAGGTAGTTTCGATTCACATCATGATCATACCTGCATTCCCCAATGTATTTGTACGTGTGTGCAATGTATTACAAAGAGAGCTCCAGTGGCAGTCGGAGGTCGAGTGAGGCTTTTTTACAGGCGATGGTGCCAAATCACAGCTGATCCATTTATTTTGGCAGCAATCAGGGGTTACAAAATTGAATTTGAAGAAGCATGTATGCCCCCTAGGAGGGATAAGCCCTTCATTCAATACAAACCAAACCAGCACAATTCAGCTTGTATCGACAGAGAGATCGCAAGCTTACTGACTAAGAATGTTATCGAAGAATGTGGTCATGAAGAAGGAGAATTTCTCTCAAACATTTTCACACGACCCAAGAAAAATGGGGGTGTTCGACTAATACTTGATTTGACAGATTTGAACAAGTGTGTGAACATACAACACTTCAAAATGGATAACATTCATACAGCTGCCCTTTTAATCTCCCCAGGAGATTTCCTAGCCTCAGTCGACCTCCGAGATGCTTACTACTCCATCCCAATTGACACTGAACACAGAAAATTCTTGAAATTTCCATGGCAAGGGAAATTTTACAGGTTCAAAGTCTTACCAAATGGGCTCAGCACAGCGCCCAGACTTTTCACCAAGCTCATGAAACCTGTTTTCGCTACACTTAGAGAAATGGGGCACATAGTATTAGGCTACCTTGATGATACTCTCATTATCGGAGAGTCAATAGAACAAGCAAATGAGGCTGTACGTGCAACCACAAATCTCCTGTCTGAACTAGGTTTCGTAGTCCATGAGGAGAAATCTATGCTAGAACCCCAACAAGAGCTCACATTCCTAGGGTTTAAGCTGCACACTGGTGATATGACCATCTCCCTGCCAGACGAGAAAATGCAGGACATTATCACAGTCTGTTCAGACTTGCTTGACAATACTAGACCCACAATCAGGCAGGTGTCACATGTTATCGGGAAGATAATAGCTACTTTCCCTGGAGTCCAACATGGCCCTCTTTTCTACAGATGCCTAGAACGTGACAAAATTGCCGCCCTTAAAGCTAACAAAGGCCATTTTGACAGACCTATGAAGCTGTCATTAGAAGGGAAAGAAGAGCTCAAATGGTGGATTAATCATGTCTTTGGGGAATGTGCACCAATTAAGCGTAACAGACCTACACTTGAGTTGCGTACAGACGCTAGTGGGCTTGGTTGGGGAGCCACAAATCTGTCCATTGAAACAGGAGGCAGATGGAACGATCTTGAAATGGAAAGAGCTAGAAAGAATGATATCAATTACCTGGAAACATTGGCAGCCGGGTTTGGACTGAAGTCCTTTTGCTCTTCTTTACATGATGTTCATGTCCTCCTTAAGTCAGACAACACAACAGCAGTTGCTTATTTGAATAACATGGGGGGTATTAAGTCCAAGGACTGTGACAGTGCAGCTAGAGACATCTGGAGGTGGTGCATGGAACGTAATATTTGGGTTACTGCAGCACACCTTCCAGGGAGTGAGAACACTGAGGCAGACAGCAGGTCTAGAAAGTTCAGTGACCGAAATGAATGGATGCTTAACAAGCAAGCCTTTAATAAACTAGTTTCAGTTTTTGGGCTTCCAGACATTGATCTCTTTGCGTCCAGACTAAACAACCAACTTGAGAGATATGTCACTTGGTTGCCAGATCCAAATGCTGAAGCCGTAGATGCATTTACGTTGGATTGGGGAGAATTCAAATTCTATGCCTTTCCCCCATTCTGTCTCATCCCAAGATGTCTTCAGAAAATTAGGACAGATAGAGCTGAAGGCATAATGGTAGTGCCAAATTGGCCCACACAGGCATGGTTTCCTAAGCTGAAAAGGATGTTAAAGGGTGAAGCAGTGCTAATTACAAGGAGTAGGAACCTATTAACGCAACCTGTAACGCATGAACCACATCCCTTGTATGATCGAATTGATCTTCTCTGTTGCAGGTTATGCGGCAGCCCTTCGAAAGGACAGGACTAAAGAAGGAAATTGTGGACATTTTGGCCGCTTCTTGGAGAGCCTCTACCCAGAAGCAATATTGTGTGTACATAAAGAAGTGGAAAGACTTTTGCAAGAGTAAGAAGAAAAGCCATCTTCACTCTAGTGTTCAGTTTGTTTTAGAATTTCTTAGTGAGCTTTTTCATGTAGGAGGTCTTGGATACAATGCACTCAACACAGCAAGAAGTGCGCTCGCATCATTCCTAGTTCTTGAGGATGGTGCCTCTACAGTTGGGAACAACATTTTGATATCAAGATTTATGAAGGGAGTTTTCCATCTCCGAACCCCAAGACCTCGGTATGTAGATATTTGGGATGTAAATATTGTGTTTTGCTATCTCAGAAAGCTGTCACCGGCAAATGCACTGAGCCTACGAGATCTCACCAAAAAGCTATGCATGCTCATGGCTCTCATCTCAACACAGAGAGCACAGTCGTTGCAGCTCCTGAATTTGGACAACATGATACTCAAGGGATCATCAGTTACATTTCATTTCAGCGAGCTACTGAAACAAAATAGGCCGGGAAACGCTGGCTACACACTGAGCATGAGAGCCTACCCTCCAGATCGTCGATTGTGCGTTGTCAACTATATCAAAGCCTACATACGGAGGACTGAGGAAATTCGAGGTCAAGAGCATCGGCTCTTTATTAGTTTTCGCAGACCCCATGCGAAAGTTACATCACAAACCATCTCCAGGTGGATCAAAGGTGTTATGACAGCGGCAGGAATCGACACTTCAAAATATAAGGCTCACTCAACAAGAGCAGCTGCGACGTCAGCTGCACACAGAGCAGACTTGCCAGTTTCGTTTATCCTTGAGAAGGCAGGCTGGACGAATGAAAAGACTTTCAGAAAGTTCTACAGCAAACCCTTGCTCGATGATGGGAGCAAGTGTCTCACAACTGCTCTTCTAAAGAAATGACCAGACAAGGTAAACAATTTACCCTTTTTGGTAAATGACAATTCATAGTCATTTCTGTTATCTTCCTTACAAATATGGCTGCTGGGCTTCAAAATCTCAATGTAGTCTCTTTCGGAGACTCCAGAAGTAAAATAGAAAGATTAAATGAGAACTTACCTGTTTGAAATTTGATCTTTATTTTACGAGGGAGTTGTAGGAAGAGAATACATTCCCTCCTCTCCCTCCCAAAGTTTTCAAACTTGAAGCTAAGTTCTTCATAATCTTTCAAATATACAGCAGCCACATTTGATGCTTCGAAAAATGACTGCGCGTGCGCAAAGCGGGTCTCTCAATGTATTCTCTTCCTACAACTCCCTCGTAAAATAAAGATCAAATTTCAAACAGGTAAGTTCTCATTTAATCTTTCTATTAATTGGCAGTTCTTAACCTATGTAAAAAAAGTATGATATTTGATTGTTGTAAATTCAAGACCACTTCATATGAAGGAAAGATATCATCAGCAAAGTCTGTGTAATTCATAAGCTTGTGCACCAATATGCCTCAAATACAATGCTTCAAGACCAAGTCTTTGAGGTAATATGTACTAATACACCCACTCAGTTGTTCTATCAAGAAAAGCGTTTATGTTCAATGCTTACAATGTATGTTCATTGGGAATTAAAGATGGAAAAAAAAGGCTACGGCACCTTCCAAGATATGTACATCACTTATCCGAGATTAGGACTTGGATATTACTGTGTGTACATATCTTGGAGAATGTGATCCACGTCCCCGTCGTGGTGCCGGTAACACTCTGCTATCACATGTGCAAAACAAATAATAGTAAACTGCACAAATTACAAATATATATCATACAGAATTACTGTTGCAATTTTGCACTCAATTAAAAAAGAGAATAGAAACACTGTTTCATGCAGTCCAACAAATAATTTTATTTTCATGCATTTACAAAGCAAATGGGACAGCAGAGTGGCTAAGGATCACCTTATTGGAACAGCTTGGTAACTCTTAGCATATGGGCAGTATGATAGCTGGTTTTCTCAAAGAAAATATTTTATGATAAAAGCTGGAAACTTGCAGGAAATACTGCTCTTTTGCTGGAATTTCAATCTGTTAATGGAATAACTGCAGAATTTTTGTGGTTTTGTTTTCATGACATTTTCTATTAAAAGGAGTATAGAAAATTTCAAAATTCATAACATGTGCACAATAAGATAGTGCTCCAGAAATCATACTGCTAATGTCTAACGACAATTTTTCGAATTGTAGTCATGAAAATTAATGACCACAAAAACTGTTTACAGAGAACATCTTTTACTTTTGCTCTTCATGTATTGCTTTTCACTATGTGTCATTTTGATGTTTGACCTTTAGATATGGAATAATAGTTGAATAAGTCAATGCACATGTTTTTGGTGTTAACTTGTGATTTTCTGCAGAAAATTGATATTTCCTTTATATTTCTCTTGGCAAGTATGCAGATATGGTCAGACTGAATGCAATATATAATGCAAATATTACTCAGTATAGTTTACACTAGATACATAAGACATTACAAAAGGCATTCACACAAAAGAATTTTATGGTGTTTGATTACAGTGTACATTGTTTGTTATTTGCTGCATCTTGGTATGTTCATTTGTTATTATATTTGTGTTGAATGTGCAACAAGAAACGTTTTGATTACATGTTGTACACTACATGCTGTTACTTGAAATAAGTAGAATTAAAATCATGTCAAAAGGATGATACGAATGAGTTAATATTTGGTCTAATGGTCACAAGATTGACATAAGTGAAATTAGACAGTTTAAAATATAAAGCTGTGATCATTTGACGGTCACCATAGAAGAACAAAGTCCTTTGAACCTTATTATGAGCTGTCCATGTACAAACTAGGTCTCATGTGAACCAAATTTCTGCCATTGGTTCATTTTTTTTTTTCATTTGGAATAGTGTTTGCTGTACTATTAAAATTTAAGCTCCTGTGCTTTCCTTGTATGGTCATGTATAAAATTGTTTTGTGCAAAGATTATATTTGACATCATTTTTCCCCATTGCTATTACTTTTGAAATGGTGTAGCCACTGCTTTTATGGAAGACTCAGAAATGGATCCTTTAGTAAAGAAGAGGGCATCAAGTTCATAGGAGAGTATATGCACAAAATTGATGCAACAGCGAATGAGACGAAAAATCTCTTGAAAGAAGTGAGGAAGCAGCAGAAGTCAACTGGCCTAAGTAACTGGTCACTGAAGAAAGAAATTGGCTTGCTACAGCCAGAGATTAAAAAATAAAACTAAAGGAGGATGTAAAGAGTTAAAAAATGAGTATTCTAGTGCTTTTCCCAGAAATGGATGGTGAGGAAGAGAAATCAAGGCAGGAATAAAAGATGAATGTTTCAGACAAATTTGACTTTATATGTATTCATAGACAGATCACATAAATTCACATTATATCTTATATAATGACCAGTAAGATACGGCAAGGCCTAATAGAGAAGGGCCTGTCTCTAAAATAAAGAAGATATATTGTGTACAAGTAAGCGCCCAGGAAGCAGTGTATCGTGTGCTTGGGCTTCCTCTACACAGATCTACATTTCAAACTGTATTCATTTCCACTGATTTGCCACAACACAGAGTTGTGTTTCTCAAACCTTCTCAAACCCAAAGAAGTGCTTCAGTCCTTTGACAAGGACAGTGAAGAAGTCTACAGCCAAACTCTGCCTGATAGATATGCAAACAGACCACTCCATCTTGAGAATATGTCCCTCGCAGAGTTTGCAAAGTGGTACGTTGCTGATCACAGAGTGAAGGAAGATGACAATGTGACAGATTATCATCCCGATCTCTTTGAAAATGTGACTGAGAATGAGAGACCAAGTCAAATCAAACTGCTAAATGGAAAGGGTAAAATGAAGATGAGAAAGAAGCCATGTGTAATTAGATACCATAGGTTCAATGAGGCTCAAGATGTAGAGAGATACTGTCACCACATGCTGATGCTCTATCATCCTTGGAGAAATGAAGAAATTGACCTCAAGAATGGACACGATTCCTATGTAAGCCACTACCATGAAGCATGTGATGCTGTCACTACGAGAAGGGAAGAGCTTGAATCACTTACAGAGGTCATTGAGCATGCAATTGACCAGCATGAGGAGGTTGGACCCCCAGTACATGCATGGGATCTACTTGATACAGAGGCACAAATGGAGGATGCTCAAGCTCATGCAGATGGAGCAGTTCCACATCCTGATCATGTCATCTTGCAACCTACAGCTGACCACAGCCAAATCACAGATGGTGACACATCTTACCATGATCAAACAGACATAACAGTGAGAACGGAGCAAAGACCCCATTTCCAACCATCTGATGAGTACAATGCTCAAGTACGTACTCTGAACAGTGATCAGCGAAAATTGTTTGAGCACATTCTCAGCTGGTGCCAAAAACTGGTGAAGAGTCGAAAAGCAGAATGCAAGCCAGACCCAATGCAGATCTTCATAACAGGAGGTGCTGGTACAGGGAAATCACACCTTATCTCTACAATCTACCAAATGGCAATACGAACTTTGCAGAAGGAAGGTGATAATCCAGGTGACACAACTATTCTCCTTACTGCACCTACAGGAACAGCTGCCTTTAACATCAATGCCAGTACACTGCATGCTACATTTCTACTCCCTCTTGGTCAGGTCAGTGTCATTCCTACAAGAAGCTGAGTGATGAGAAGAGGAACACACTGTGCAGCAGAATGAGGAACTTACAAATCCTCATCATTGATGAAATCTCTAGGGTGGGCTCTGATCTGCTCTTCATCTTGGACCAAAGGTTGCATGAAATCAAAGGTGTAGACACATTATTTGGATGGGTAACAATCTTGGCATTCAGTGACTTGTACCAACTAGTTCCTGTTGGGCACAAGTTTGTCTTTGCAGAAGCAACAGACAACTTTGCAAGATTTTCTGGTTCACTTTGGGGAAAAAAATCAAAATGGTAGAGTTAAAAGAAATAACGTGTCAGAAGGATGACAAGATCTTTGCAAAACTGTTCAACAGAATGTGCATGGGTGATCACACAGACAATGATGTCCAAGTTGTCCACAATCGTGTAAGAAAATGTCAACTACCCTTGAAATAGCTTGCATGTTTTCAAAACAAATTAAAAAGTGCACAACTGCAATGAAAATAAACTTGAAGAACTTCAGGGTGATCTGAGAAAGTGTGTTACAATTGACAAAAAGCCTTCAAAACTAAATGAGTACACTCCTAAATTACTAATGCCTTGTCTGAAGTGACTGATACATGGAACCTCTAGTCAAAGAGACGGGATAATGCTAATTAAAGAGCATGGGAACAAAATTGACACTAAAGCAAACGAGACCATCAATCTCTTGAAAGAATTAATGGAATGCATTAGTCAACTGGCTAAAAGCAACTGGTTACTAAACAACAAGAAGGGTCAGCTATAAAATGCAGATATTGAAAACTGAGAGACAAGGTTCTGAAAATTAGATGAGTAATCTCATGAAAGAAGTATGTGTCTTATGGTGTACAGCATTGTTACAAAATCAAAAATAGCATGGGGTGACATTGAGTAATGAATGCATAGTGTCCTATCATTCTTTAGTATTCAAGACCACTTTGTATAAGAAAATACAAGCTGTCAAGGAAAATGTTTTATGTTCGATTACAATGTATGTTCACTACACAAGTGATGTCAAGTAAAGTGTTAATGTCTTATTAAAATGTATGTTCATAAAAAAAAAAATGGCACCTTTCAAGATATGTACATCATATATCCAAGATGAGGACTTGGATATATTTGTGTGTACACATCTTGAAAAATGTGATCCACGTCCTCGCCGTGGTGCCGGTAACACTCTGCTCTCACATTTGCAAAACAAATAAAATAGTAAACTGCATGTGCTATAGAATTACTGTGTTACAATTTTGCACTAAAAAAAAAAAAATCTTTAAAAAAGTAAATCTTCAAAATACCATTTCAGGCATTCTATGCATTATTTTTTGTTCTTGTCAAGCAAAATGGGATAGCAGAGTGGCTAAGGATCACCTTATTGGAACAGCTTGAAAACTCTTAGCATATGGGCAGTATATGACCACACAGGTCTTGTCAAAGGAAACATTTCATGATAACAGAGCTCTGTATCCTGTAGAAATACTACCCATTTTTCAGAGTTTCAATCTGCTACCAAGTACTCAATGCTGAATTTTTGTGGTTTTAATTTCATGACTTTCTTAGGAGCTTGAGATGTTTTACATTCTGCCAACTTGATACATAAATATAGTGCTTCAAGAAGCACAATGTACGTCATTTAATTGTGTAATTAGTTATTGTCATGAAATCAAAGACCACAAAAGTTATAGCATGAACAAGTACCTTGCATATGTTTTGCTCTACATTTACATTGTATCTATGTTTTCTGTTTCATTTACATGATCACATCTACAGGTAAATATGGGATATCAGTCCGATCAGCCTGCAATGTAGCAATGGGTGATAGACGGACATCTGCAGAAATATATGTAAGCATACATGTTTTATTTTTTAATATTCAATGTATTCTTTATATATTTTCTATGTATTTTACCAACTACGTTTTTATGAATAAACTGTGGAAGTTCTGGCAAATCAAGCTTTTCAATATCAACCATATACTTATCTCACCAATTGAAACCATTTAATTTTCTTTTCTTTTCATATTACCCTAGTGAACTACCACCAACAAAGCATTATGAGATCAAAAACAACAAACCAGCGGAGGAGGAGAGAGGAGAAAAAGTTGTACATGCAAAACAAGCGTCGAGAGCCTACAGCTACCCTAGTGACACATGCAACATGCCATCAAGGAGATGGGATGTTTGGAGCTATAGCAGGTTCACAGTGTACATCTACTGCTCTTCAGTTTCTGATAAGTGCAAAAGGAAAAAAACCCTGCTGTCTGGACAGTCAATGACATGAACAATGTTCTTACAGATGGTTCCACGCTTCACAAGAAGGTTATGGATGATGCTGGGACAGGAAGTATGTATTTCATGATAGATGACCTTCCAGATGTCATTGAGGTCAAGGGAAAGAGATGCTCCTTGCATAAATCAGGCCCTTTTGCTGGGAAGTTGGATGAGGATGTTACTAAATCAGAGAATGGTCAACACTCACTACTGGATGCACTTCAGCAGACATCATCCCTACAGTCATCATGCTTCATCACAATTGGATCTAATACTCCAAGTTACACCATGAGTGTACTTCAGGCCAATGACAAGTACTATTTCTTTGACAGCCATAGTAGGAGCAATAATGGTCTTTGTATTGTTGATGGTTATGCAGTTCTTCTGGCATTCAGTACTATAAACGATGTTGAGCAGCATATCAAGGAACTTGGTCATTCACTTCATATTGCAGACAATCTGTTTGAAGTCACTCCAGTGGGTGTAGAGATTTTAGATGATGAGCAAACTTGCCAGGCAGTGAAACATCACCAGCCTCACCAAAACATGTTACACAAGTATTTCCAAGATCAGGCTAAAATGCAGACTGAATTCAGTAGAACCAGGAACAGACACAAGGTTGCAGAATGTCGTAAGAGAATGACAACAGAAGCAAAATGGAAGACAGCAAAAGAAGACAAACTCAGGAAACAAAGAAAACGACAGAACTCTTTGATGGATGAAAGCAGAAAAGAAGAATTAAAGAGTGAAAGAGAAAGGAAATCTAGAACAAGAAAAAATCAAACAGCAGAGGAAAGAGCAAGAGAAATAGTGAAAGACAGAGTAAGAAAATCTACTGTGAGCAAGAAACTAACAGATGAAGAAAGAGCAAGAATGACAGCAAAAAATACAGTAAGGAAATCTACAGCAAGAAGGAAACTTACAGATGAGGAAAGAGCTAGAGAAACAGCCAAAGACACAGCAAGGAAAACTACAGCAAGAAGGAAACTAACAGATGAGGAAAGAGCTAGAGAAACAGCCAAAGACACTGCAAGGAAAACTACGATAAGAAAAAATCTAACAGATGAGGAAAGAGCAAGAGAAATAGTGAAAGACAGAGTAAGAAAATCTACTGTGAGCAAGAAACTAACAGATGAAGAAAGAGCAAGAATGACAGCAAAAAATACAGTAAGGAAATCTACAGCAAGAAGGAAGCTTGCAGATGATGAGAGAGCTAGAGAAACAGCCAAAGACACAGCAAGGAAAACTACAGCAAGAAGGAAGCTTGCAGATGATGAGAGAGCTAGAGAAACAGCCAAAGACACTGCAAGGAAAACTACAGCAAGAAGGAAACTTACAGATGAGGAAAGAGCTAGAGAAACAGCCAAAGACACTGCAAGGAAATCTACAGCAAGAAGGAAACTGACAGATGAGGAAAGAGCTAGAGAAACAGCCAAAGAGACAGCAAGGAAAACTACGACAAGAAAAAATCTAACAGATGAGGAAAGAGCAAGAGAAATAGTGAAAGACAGAGTAAGAAAATCTACTGTGAGCAAGAAACTAACAGATGAAGAAAGAGCAAGAATGACAGCAAAAAATACGCAAGGAAATCTACAGCAAGAAGGAAGCTTGCAGATGAGGAAAGAGCTAGAGAAACAGCCAAAGACACAGCAAGGAAAACTACAGCAAGAAGGAAACTAACAGATGAGGAAAGAGCCAAAGAAACAGCCAAAGACACAGCAAGGAAAACTACAGCGAGAAGGAAACTAACAGATGAGGAAAGAGTTAGAGAAAGAGCCACAGACACAGCAAGGAAATCTACAGCAAGAAGGAAACTAACAGATGAAGAAAGAGCATTAAGGGCTGAAAGAGACCGAGTGAAAAAAGGCCTTCGTCGCAAAACAGTATCACATGCAATCAAGAAAACAATTAATCAAAGGGACAGTCAACGCAAAAGGGAAACACGTCGACCAACTACGGGACAAGATGCAGTGAATGTATTTCTGCTTCACAAGAATGCAGCTCCTAATCATGTGTGCACTTGCTGTCACAGACAACTTTATAAGCAATCAGTATTTTGCTTCAGGAAAAGTGCATATGGGGCAAATGAGAAATTCCTGAATCAATGTTGTACAGGACACAAGTCTGCAGCTGGAATTGAATGGGTGTGTAAGACTTGTCATAACTACCTGAAAAAGAAGAAAATGCCACCACAATGCGTAGCTAATAAACTACATGTGACTGATGTACCCGAAGAGCTAAGAACACTGACTGTTCTTGAAGCACGTCTCCTAGCAAAGAGATATCCTTTCATGAAAATTCTGGCACTTCCTAGAGGCAGGCAACCAGGAATCAAAGGAGGTGTTGTCAATGTTCCTGTCAGTGTAGAAAAGGTTTGTGAGAGTCTACCACGAACACCACAGCAGGCAGGAATCATTCCACTAAAGCTGAAGAGGAAAGTATCCTATGAAAACTACGTTGCTTTTCAAAACATCCGCCCAGAAGTAATCAGAACAGGACTGAGAGTTCTGAAGCGCATCAACAAGATGTACACTTCACAACCTGTAAATGAAAAGTGGGAAGATGACTGTCGCAGTGAAGACCCAGTAGTATGGGAACACCTTACTGAGTCCCAAGCAGCTGAAGGGGAAATATCACACCAAGAATGTAATTCAATGGGAAAACAACCCCCAGAGTATGACAGTGATCAATCTCACACAGAAAGTCTTGTGAATGAAAGCAAGCATGAAGATACAGAGGGACCAACACAGGAGGAACCAACACAGGACTTAGATCCACTAGAGCGTCTGAGAGGTGTGAAACTTGATACATGTGTCCAACCAACAGATCCAGCTCTAGTATCTGACAGCATTTACAGCATTGCTCCAGGTGAAGGGAGACGTCCTATCTCAATCATGCTAGATGAACAGTGTGAAGAACAGTCCTTCCCTAAACTCTTCCCAACTGGTGAATTCGGATATAAAGTTCAGAGGCCTGTGAACCTCACTGCTAAAAAGTACTTCAATGCCAGATTACTAAATAAAGATAATCGGTTTGCACAAGACATTGAATACCTGTTCTACGCTCAGTACATTACTGAACATAAACAGGTAATGGACAACATATCTGTAGCTCTTCGTAAAGTAAAGCCTACAACAGCATCAGGAGAAAGTGTAACGGCAAGCATGCTAACAGACCCCCAGAAGCTAAAATCCATCATCTTCCGAGACAAGGCATACAATATCTTGCAAACAGTTAGAGGCTCACCACCTTACTGGCAGAGTGTGATGTACAAGTTACTGGCAGCTGTGAAACAACTAGGCCTCTTCACATGGTTTCTGACCCTGTCAGCCGCAGACTTAAGGTGGGAAGACACCTTACAAGTCATTGCACTACAGCAAGGCAAAAAAATGACTGATGAACAAATAGCAGGAATGACATGGAATGAAAAGTGCACCCTCCTGGCATCAAATCCAGTGACTGCTGCTCGACACTTTGATCATAGATTGCAATGTCTGTTCAGAGATGTCATCTTATCTGAAGCTCAGCCTCTCGGAAAAGTATCCAACTACATGTGGCAGATTGAATTCCAACAACGTGGCAGTCCGCATGCTCACTGTGTTCTCTGGGTTGAAAATGCACCAAGCCACAATGATCCTGAAGAAGCAATAAGAGCATTTATTGATGAGCATGTCACATGTACACTTCCAGATGAGGATGATGATGAGCAAATGCACAGCCTGGTTTCCACTCTGCAGAGACACACACATTCAGCTTCATGTAGAAAGGCAGGACAGACTTGCCGGTTTCACTACCCGCGGCCAATTGCCCCCGATACTGTGGTGGCTGATACACCTTCTACAGATGATGAAAGGAAGAAAGAGCAAATAGAATCAGCAAAACAAGTCATGCAAAAGGTGAAAGATGCTCTTGATCAGTGCGAGCATGAAAGCACGATAGACAGTGTACTACACAAGGCTGGGGTAACTCATGCTGACTACAGTGAGGCTCTTACGGATAAATGGAAAGGGGAAATCCATAGTTTATCAACGAACTCCAAAGGAAATCAATATCAACACATACAATCCGATGATCCTCAGAGCATGGCAAGCAAATATGGATCTCCAATTCGTTTGTAATCCTTATGCCTGCATACACTACATCGTGTCTTATGTAACAAAGGATGAGCGCGAAATCGGCTTGGCATTAAAGGAGGTCAGTAAAAGCATGCATGACAAGGACATCAGGCAGCAAATGAAAGCAATAGGACGCTGTTTCCTGAATGCACGTGAAGTAAGCGCCCAGGAAGCAGTGTATCGTGTGCTTGGGCTTCCTCTACATAGATCTACATTTCAAACAGTATTCATTCCCACTGATTTGCCACAACACAGAGTTGTGTTTCTCAAACCCAAAGAAGTGCTTCAGTCTCTTGACAAGGACAGTGAAGACGTCTACAGCCAAACTCTGCCTGATAGATATGCAAACAGACCACTCCATCTTGAGAATATGTCCCTCGCAGAGTTTGCAAAGTGGTACGTTGCTGATCACAGAGTGAAGGAAGATGACAATGTGACAGATTATCATCCCGATCTCCTTGAAAATGTGACTGAGAATGACAGACCAAGTCAAATCAAACTGCTAAATGGAAAGGGTAAAATGAAGATGAGAAAGAAGCCATGTGTAATTAGATACCATAGGTTCAATGAGGCTCAAGATGTAGAGAGATACTGTCACCACATGCTGATGCTCTATCATCCTTGGAGAAATGAAGAAATTGACCTCAAGAATGGACACGATTCCTATGTAAGCCACTACCGTGAAGCATGTGATGCTGTCACTACTACAAGGGAAGAGCTTGAATCACTTACAGAGGTCATTGAGCATGCAATTGACCAGCATGAGGAGGTTGGACCCCCAGTACATGCATGGGATCTACTTGATACAGAGGCACAAATGGAGGATGCTCAAGCTCATGCAGATGGAGCAGTTCCACATCCTGATCATGTCATCTTGCAACCTACAGCTGACCACAGCCAAATCACAGATGGTGACACATCTTACCATGATCAAACAGACATAACAGTGAGAACGGAGCAAAGACCCCATTTCCAACCATCTGATGAGTACAATGCTCAAGTACGTACTCTGAACAGTGATCAGCGAAAAGTGTTTGAGCACATTCTCAGCTGGTGCCAAAAACTGGTGAAGAGTCGAAAAGCAGAATGCAAGCCAGACCCAATGCAGATCTTCATAACAGGAGGTGCTGGTACAGGGAAATCACACCTTATCTCTACAATCTACCAAATGGCAATAAGAACTTTGCAGAAGGAAGGTGATAATCCAGGTGACACAACTATTCTCCTTACTGCACATACAGGAACAGCTGCCTTTAACATCAATGCCAGTACACTGCATGCTACATTTCTACTCCCTCTTGGTCAGTGTCATTCCTACAAGAAGCTGAGTGATGAGAAGAGGAACACACTGCGCAGCAGAATGAGGAACTTACAAATCCTCATCATTGATGAAATCTCTATGGTTGGCTCCAATCTGTTCTTCACCTTGGACCAAAGGTTGCGTGAAATCAAAGGTGTAGACACATTATTTGGAGGTGTCACAGTCTTGGCATTCGGTGACCTGTACCAACTAGCTCCTGTTGGACAGAAGTTTGTCTTTGAAGAAGCAACAGACATCTTTGCAAGATTTTCTGGTTCACTTTGGGAAGAAAACTTCAGAATGGTAGAGTTACATGAAATAATGCGTCAGAAGGATGACAAGGCCTTTGCAGAGCTGCTCAACAGAATTCGCACAGGTGATCACACAGACAACGATGTCCAAGTCGTCCAAGACCGTGTAAGAAGCACAAATGACGTAAACTACCCTAAAAATAGCTTGCATGTCTTTGCAACAAATGAAAAAGTGAACAACTACAATGAAAATAAACTTGAAGAACTTCAGGGTGATCTGAGAAAGTGTGTTGCAATTGACAAGAAGCCTTCAAAACTAAAGGAGTATACCCCTAAATCAGACCCTCGCTACACTGGTGGCCTGCCTGAAGTGATCAGCCTAAAAGTAGGTGCAAGAGTGATGCTGACAAGAAATCTCAATGTTTCCGATGGACTAGTTAATGGTGCAATTGGAACAGTAGTGGGCTTCGTCGAGTCCAGAGTACCCACAAGTCTTCCAAAAGCTGTACTCGTACAGTTTGACAATGCATCAGTTGGTGAACAGACGAAAAGAAACGCTTCATATGATTTAACCAAGCATCCCAGTGCAGTTCCAATCACAGCTTTCGAGGCAAAATTTTCTGTTTCAGAGCGCAAAACTGGAATGGAAATAGTGCGGCAGCAGTTCCCGCTCAAACTATGCTGGGCAACCACAATTCATAAAGTGCAAGGACTAACAGTGAATGACATTGTAGTGTCACTCGAGGGAAGATTTGGAGACGGCCAATGCTATGTCGCATTAAGTCGTGTGCCAAGCATAACTGGACTGCACTTGTTGAACATGAACCCAGGCAAGATAAAAGCAAGTACGAGAGTGAAATCAGAGATGTCACGAATGAGACAGAACATGCTCTTGGAGACACAATATGATGCCATTCTGCTTCATATCAGCGACTGCTCAACTCATCTCTTTGCAGTTCACAACATTCGCTCACTCATAGCACACCACAGAGACTTGCTTGCTCTTCCACTTGTACAGAGATGCAGTGCAATATGTTTGACAGAAACATGGCTCTCTTCTAGACACAAGTCAAGCAGCTACCGAATCCCAGAGTTTCATCTAGAGAGAGTTGACAGACATAGAGGTACTGCTACGAGAAGCACTGGGGGAGGACTATGCACGTATGTCAGATCTTCACTCCCTTTCAAATGTACCAATCTTTGCTTGGAACCTGCTGACATTGAAGTGCAGAGCATTATCCTTAAAATCTCAGGAAATCAGCATCTGTGCTTAGTGAATGTGTACAGAAATCCACACTGTGACAAGCATGACTTCACCTCAGCATTCATCAAGATACTGCGAAATGTTTACGAGACAGCTTTGCCAGCAGTCATTGTGGGGGACTTCAACATCAACCTCCTTACAACCCATCACGACACCAGTGTACAAGAGGAACTGAGATCCTGTGGCTTTCAACAGCGTGTGCACCATCCCACCCACATCAGTGGCTCCATGCTCGACCACATCTACTCCAACACTGCATTGACAGTTTGGCAGAGTGCAAGCTCCTTCAGTGATCATGACATCCTCTGGTTCTCCTTGAAGCTTCCAAACAACTGAACTGGTAAGTACAGACTGTATAAACTTACCAAATATCATCAAGTATGCTTTCACATGATATTGTAGTAATCTGAACATCATAAAAATGTATATCAAAGATGAGAATCTTCCTTTCAAACCTTAACTATTTATGATCCTTTGGTAACACAGGTCTGCCAGCAGTTATTGTGGGGAACTTCAACATCGACCTCCTTACAACCCATCACAGTACCAGTGTACAAGAGGAGCTGAGATCCTGTGGCTTTCAACAGCATGTGCACCATCCCACCCACATCAGTGGCTCCATGCTCGACCATATCTACTCCAACACAGCACTGACAGTTTGGCAGAGTGCAAGCTCCTTCAGTGACCATGACATCCTCTGGTTCTCCTTGAAGCTTCCAAACAACTGAACTGGTAAGTACAGACTGTATAAACTTACTAGCCTATATCATCAAAAATGTATAAAGATGAAAATCTTCCTTTCAAACGTTAACTATTAATGATCCTTTGGTAACACTTGTTTGTAAACATCAATTTTAATGACAATACTGTGGCCCATGTTCAAACTGAAAAAAAAAAGATATTCACTTGACCTTCAAACTCATGGACAAACAAATGAACTGCAAAGTACAGACTGCATAAACTTGTTACACAGCCAAGTGGATTTTCACACAATATTTCATTGTGAACATCATACAAACTTACATATCAAACACAAGAATCTTGCTTTCACAGCTACTGTGTTCATGATCTTTTGGTAATTCTATATGTTGATATATATAAACACTAATTTCTATGACAATACTTTGGCCATTTTCAAAAATAAAAATGAAGAAAAACATTCACTTCAGCACCATGAAAGCAATCTTTCCTCACTGAATCATTATGTGGTGATAAAAGTAATTAAGTGCACATATGTGACCATGTATCACAAAACCAACAAAACGGCGCCAGACATGGACTTTTACAATGTAGTTAAAGGACAAGTTCACCTTCATAGACATGCGGGTACTGTGAATGTAGCAATATTAGTAGAACACATCAGTGAGAGTTTGAGGAAAGTCAGACGATCCGTACAAAAGTTATGAACTTACAAAGCGGTAGCATTATCCTTTCAAAGTTATTAGACTTCAAAGTTAAGAGTGTACAAATTAAGAGCGTACAAATGATTTCAAGAAATGAAAAGGGGCTTCTTATACATACCTGACTATTTTATACCCCCCCTAACATTGGTTACAGAAAAACTGCTAAAAACACACTTTTCCATTCATGCTATGATCCCAAACTAAAGAATAATGAAGAAGGATATCTTTCAAAAAACATGAAACTCAAGATTGACATAGCAAGGGATGTGACATTTTGTTTGTTTTGAGGTGCACGGTCACACAAACAATGAGTTATTAATATGAGGTACAGTTCTTTGGAGAAATTGTGCAATTTCAGCGCTAAACATCAGAATATAGCCTTCTACAAATATAACCTGACCCTTTGACCTCACGACCAAACAACTTTTCCCAAGAATCATCATCAGGTACATACATGTACAATTTGTGCTATATTTTGGTATACAGGCTATATTGCTATCTCAAGCCATTTCTAAGATATATTGAATGTGCACCCAAAGTTAATGGGTACAGCTTCATTTGCTCATAAATGTATAAACAGGTCTCTTGATCTCAGACCTCATGGCCAAAACCTTTATCCAAACAAAATTAATGGCGCAGTAATGCATATTTATGAACCATTTCCAAGATATGAAGAAAAATGTGAAATTTTAATATTTCTACATGACCTTTGACATTAAGGACCAAAATTGTCCTTAAGGAATTTTTATCTGGTTATGCAGTTATACACCAAGTTTCAAGAAAATGCCTGCAGGCATTGCATTTTGGGGAAACAGTGAAATTTGACAATTTGACCTTGACCTCTGACCTCATGGCTCAAAAATTTTTTAAAGGAATTTTAATCTGGTAATGCATGTATCCACCAAGTTTCAAGAAAATACCTGCACGCTTTGTATTATATAATAATATATAACATAGGGGAAATAGTGAAATTTTGAGTATTTGACCTTCACATTTGACCTTTGACCTCATGGCTTAAAATGTTCCCAAAGGAATTTTGATCTGGTAACATCAAGTTACAAGAAAATACCTGTAGGCATTGCATGTAAATGGGAGAAATAGTGAAATTTGACCTTGACCTTTGAACTTCGGCCCAGAATTTTTTTCGGGAATTTTTATTTGGTATTATATGTATACACCAAATTTCAAGAAAATAGCTGCAGGCATTGCATATATATATACTGTGTGGGAGGAATAAAAAATTTGAGCATTTATGACCTTAACTTTGACCTTTGAGTCAAAATTTCCCTACAGGAATTTTATCTGGTAATATATGTATACTCCGAGTTCCAAGAAAATACCTGCAGACATTGCACATATACATGGGGAAAAAATGGAATTTTGAACCTTTGACCTTGACCTTTGATCTTTGACCTTAAGCATGTGCAACTAAAAGTTGAGACACAACTTCATCCACTCATACAAACACATGCAATCATTTAGTTACCTCAAATGATTCTTTAGTTACGCTGTCCACAAAATTCATGACGGACGGACGGAAGGACAGACGGACAGAAGGACAGACGAAAACAAAATGCCTCCGGCAACACTTCATGGCGGAGGCGTAAAAATTATAGAGAATCTCTATTAGGGTATACATGCATACACCTTGGGAAAAAAAAAGAGAAAATAATCGTGTATTATGAGGAAAATAGTAACATTTTGAAGTGTTGCTCTTGACCTTTGACCCCTGACCTTCGAACCCTAAATTCTCTAGATAATCACTGCCAGTCAGTACATGTACATATACTCTGTTCCATGAAGATACCTTGAACAATTTCCAAGGTACGGAGAAAAAAAAATCAAGTTTAGTAGTTTTACTTGACCTTTTGACCTTTGACCTTTGACCTCATGACCCCAAACTTTCAACAGAGAATCTTAATTGGGTAATACATGTATGCACTAAGTTTCAAGAAAATATCTTCAGGCACAGCATGCGTATGGTAGAAATAGTGAAATTTTAGATATTTTTTACTTGATTTGACCTTTGACCTTTGACCTCATGACCTCAAACTTTCACCAGAGAATCTTAATTGGGTAATACATGTATGCACTAAGTGTCAAGAAAATATCTTCAGCCACTGCATACATATGGTAGAAATAGTGAAATTTTACATATTTGACCTTGACCTTTTGACCTTTGACCTTGAGCATGTGCACCCAAAAGTTGATAGGCACAACTTCACCCCCTAATACACATACATGCCAAGTTTCATTAGGATACCTCAAAAGGTTTTGGTAGTTACCCTGTCCACAAAATTCATTACGGACGGACGGAAGGACGGACGGACGGACGGAAGGACGGACGGACGGACGGACGGAAGGACGGACGGACGGACGGACGGACAACCCGAAAACATAATGCCTCCGGCACCACTTCGTGGCGGAGGCATAAAAAAAACAGACTACGAGTGGCCAGAACCCAGTCAATTGAGTCTGTAATCTAATTTGTGCATTTATCAAGATTATTGCCGCTTGTTATTCGTCTTTCCCCGTCTGTCGTCTCCCTTCCTTCTGTTTGATAGTTTCATCTTCTTTTCTTGAGAGTTAAGACGAATTACGGTAGTCGGCAAACTCTGACATACTATCCATACCAGTGTATACAGCAAGAGCAAGGACGTTTACATAAAAAGAAAGATTAAGTCAATGGAGGACGATGGGTATAAAGTATATTCATTGTGTTGTCAAAATACCATGACGTAACCCTGTCATCGAAAACACTGCATACATGCGATGTTCACTCTTCCCGCACATTATTCCAATTCTAACAAGCATTTAACTAACGAATATTTTTTGCTTTTCTGTTTGCTTTTACTTGAGGTCTTTCTTGAATGACCGAACAAATAATATTCAGATTTTACATAATGTGATCAAAAGTCTTAAGAGTGACGAGGGAAAAAAATAATCAAATAAGGATAATAGGCATGGAAAATATAAATTATGCACACTTCTTGTTGATTATACCTGACATGATGATGCTGTGTCAGCGGCTGTTGAGAAGAACTTTTCAGGCCAAAAATCGCATGTCAGATTGAATGTCCAAAGGCGTGGCAATGTACACAACCATCGGGCCAAGTCTCCTCCCATCGAGGAGTGATGTTTACAGTCTTTGTCACTGCTCTGAAATTGCAACGTCAGATTCCAAATCTGCAGAAACACAGAAAAATAAAGCAAAACATGTCATCAGAAACAACAATATCATGTAAATAAGGAATAACAAAGAAGTTTTATTTCAACATATGGATGCAATACAAATGAAACAAAATAGCACGAGCCTTCCATCCATCGGCATATGACATAAAACAATCACTCTCTTCAACTCTCTGCCGTTTGTAGTTTATACATTTTGTGGCTGTTAATTTTGTTAGTCTCGTAGTCATATTTTGAATTAAGGGTACTTAAAAGCCGCATTGTCAGAGAATTCAAATTACGTTAGATAATTAATTACTCTCCATCACATGCCAATCAACAAGAGCAGAAGGTACGAACAAAGTCTGTGAAAATATAAATACATTGTACAGCAATAATACTGTATGATTATTCTCAAAATCTCGTTAAGCATTAATGAAGGTAAAGATTGCTCATTTAACCAAATTTCATGATCCCAATGTTCAAACATTTTTAATTGCGCCCAGATCATAAATCCACAATGTCATGAATGAAAGGTTTGTCGAATCTCATCGACATGAACCATAATTCCTGGGGTTTTGTCATAAAGTTGTTCGTTAAGTTACGAACGACTAGCGAGCGACTGGTGATCAGTTCTTGTGCTGAATTATGTAAATTCTGATAGGTATAGCACATCAGAAGATACCACCAGTCGCTCGTAAGTTTTTCGTAACTTTGCGAACAGCTCTATGAAACAGGGCCCAGGTACTGCTTTCACATACGATTTGTGATAATAACAAACAAAAACAAGTTTTCTCGGGATCATGTAGTACGAATTGCTGTCACTATTTTTGGATCCATATGGGATAAAAACCAAGCGGGCCTTCTTTTTTTTCGCAGCTCGTGTGATTTTAAATCTTCAAAGGATTCCGTGATCGTCAAGGCCTGTAATGCTTTCAATAGTGAAGTTCTGATAGTGTTGTTACATTGTGAAAACTATGTGTCGATAAACTGTCATAAATGTCGTGTACATAACCATATTTGATGTAACGAAATTAAGCTGAAATAAATCAAATCAAATCAAAATATTTGAATAACCGTGGGGGATTAACACATTTTCTACGCAAAAAGCCTTGTGCTCATGGGGTGAGGGGAACCATAACAGTGTTTGATTGCAGTAAGCTGAAGATTATTTGTCAATGAATTACTATCACCAACAAGTCTAATGACACAAGTCATGATTCACTTCAATACCTATCGAGCGTGCTTTATTCTCAGGCAGTCAGTACACTTTGCAATGACAAAAAACAAAGAATTATTGAATCGTTCGAGGCACTGCAGTCCGGTGATTAATGTATAGCCACATTCTTTTCTCTGCTTTTTTGTGAACGGTGAGTATTTGTTAACATTCTGATAAAGTAAATGACCAATCACTTATTTATGAATACACGTAATTTGGAGTCAAAAGGGGCCTGAGCTTTCGATCCTAGCAGAATCTTCGTCAGAGGCAAAATGACAAACAAGCAGGGAAAGCGATCACATATAAGGACTACACACAAGAACAGACAGGGACAGGCTGGGTACACAGAGAAAGAAAACAAAGGAGAGGGTGGGAGGTAATGGGCAAGGAGCCCAACAGGTAAAGAGAGGGGGGATTAGAGCAGGAGGGTGGACAGAGAAAGGGCAGAGGAGAGAGGACAGACAAAAGGCAGAGGAGGGTCAGTGCTGATCAAGAGGATCAAGGGGGCAACCAATGAAGGAAAAGGATGAATAGGGAGGCAACATCAAAGAAGATAAGGAACACCAGAGGGATAAAGAAAGGGAAAGAGTGAAAGAGGCAACAGCAAGGGGAAGGGGGGAGGGGGGGCTGAGCAAACAGTGAACCCTGAAAGGATTACCAGGAAGAGGCAGCAAAAGGAAGTAATCAAACATATAAAAGTGTATATACACACTCAGTAATGATAATCCTCTAGTCCGAGTCTCTTTTATACATCCCATTTCTACCTAAACATACACACACTTGGTTTTGTTGGTTTATACATACTTGTGCTTACTATGCCTTGCCTGCTTATCTTCATACAATGAATACAATTTTCTCTCCCCCAATTTTTACATATGTGTTTTATTTCATTTCTTTTATCAATATCTTTTTCATTACTGTTATTTCAATTGTCATTATCATTACTGAGTGTGTATGTCAATTGAGTCTGTAATCTAATTTGTGCATTTCTCAAGATTATCGTCGCTTGTTATTCGTCTTTCCCCGTCTGTCGTCTCCCTTCCTTCTGTTTGACAGTTTCATCTTCTTTTCTTGAGAGTTAAGACGAATTACGGTAGTCGGCAAACTCTGACATACTATCCATACCAATTGTATACAGCAAGAGCAAGAACGTTTACATAAAAAGAAAGATTAAGTCAATGGAGGACGATGGGTATAAAGTATATTCATCGTGTTGTCAAAATACCATGACGTAACCCTGTCATCGAAAACACTGCATACATGCGTGGTTCACTCTTCCCGCACATTGTTCCAATTCTAACAAGCATTTAACTAACGAATATTTTTTGCTTTTCTGTTTGCTTTTACTTGAGGTCTTTCTTGAATGACCGTACAAATAATATTCAGATTTTACATAATGTGATCAAAAGTCTTAAGAGTGACGAGGGAAAAAAAATAATCAAATAAGGATTATAGGCATGGAAAATATGAATTATGCACACTTCTTGTTGATTATACCTGACATGATGATGCTGAGTCAGCGGCTGTTGAGAAGAACTTTTCAGGCCAGAAATCGCACGTCAGATTGAATGCCCAAAGGCGTGGCAATGTACACACCCATCGGGCAAAGTCTCCTCCCATCGAGGAGTGATATTTACAATCTTTGTCACTGCTCTGAAAATGCAACGTCAGATTTTTAATCTGAGGAAACGCAGAGAAAAAAAGCAAAATATATCATTAGAAACAACAACAGCATGTAAATAAGGCGAAACAAAGTAGTTTCATCTAAACATATGGGTAGATAGAACGCGTTTTTAATTTTCATGAAATTAAAGCCATCGGTATACATGAGATAAAGCAAAACTTCCTTCAACTCTCTGACGTTCGTATAGTTCATAAATTTTGTGAGAGTTTTTTTTTTTTTTTTTGAATTAACGCTACTTAAAAGCCGCATTGGCAGATAATTCAAATAAGTTTAGATGGTTAAATACTGTCCACCATATGCCAATCAACAAAAGCAGAAGGTATGAACAAAGTATGTGTACATATGAATACAACAATAATGCTGTAAGATTATTCCTATATTTTGTTAAAGATTAATGGAGGTAAATATTGCTCATTTAAGTAAAGTTCATGATCCCAATGTTCAAAACTTTTTAATTGCGCCCACATCATAAATCCACAATGTCATAAATGAAAGGTTTATCGAACCCCATCGGTCACATAAACAGATGTACTCGAAATTGTTCTATGAGCATATAAGATCTGAGCCTCTAACAAACAGAAAACCAAATGATGAAATGATATACGTTGTGTAATACAGAGAACGGCATAAAAAAGAATGCAGTCTTTTTTTTTTCTTTTTTTTTTCCATATCCAGAAACATGATTGCAGGGGGTGTTTCATAAAGCTTTCGTAAAGTTAAGAACCACCAGCGAGCGAATGGTGATCAGTTCTTGTGCTGAATTATGTTAATTACTTTTTATAAGTATAGCACATAAGAATATACCACTAGTCGCTCGTAAGTTGTTCGCAACTTTACGGACAGCTGTATGAGACAGGGCCCAGGTATTTTTTTTATTTCACATACGGTAGTAATAACAAACAACAAGTTTTCTCCGGATCATGCAGTAAAAGTTTGCTCTTACTATTTTTGGATACATAAGGATAACTAGAAATGTCGCTAAGGCGACTGCTATGCCTCCGCCCTAATGCATGATTCTCCTAACAGGTCTATAGTACATGTAGACAATGTATAATTACATTTTCACAATATTGGCAAAATATTGAAATTACATGTTTGTCACCAATGTGTTGAATGTTCACCTTCCTTTACCTAGGTTTAATTAGATGAATAGGAGAGCATGTATTTGGGGATTCAAGGACTTTAACTTGACTTTGACCCATTCATAAGTGTATGAGTACTGTAATTTTCAAGGTATGGAGAAAAAGTGTAATTTCTGTATCGAAAAGTACACTGTTACCATTTTCTTTTGGCCTTTGACCCTAAAATTCATAGGATAATCACTGTCAGGCAGAGCATGCATAAATATGTAGTAAGTTTCAAGATAACTTGAGCAACTTCTGAGATATGGAGGAAAAAGTTCGTTCAGCACTTTCCCTTGATCTTTGACCTTTTGACCTTTGAGGCAAACCCCCGCCCCCCCCCCCCAAAAAAAAAAGAAGAAGAAAATTTCCAGATAATCTAGGTTATACATGCATACACCAAGTGTAAAAAAAAAATGCTAGCATTACATAAATACATGTATGAGGGAAATAGTAAAAATTTGAAGTGTTGCACTTGACCTTTGACCCCCTGACCTTTGACCTATGAACCCTAGATTCTCTAGATAATAACTGCCAGTCAGTACGTGTATATATACTATGTTCCATGAAGATACCTTGAACAATTTCCAAGGTATGGAGAAAAAAGCGAAGTTTTAATATTTTAACTTGACCTTTTGACCGTTGACCTTTGACCTCATGACCCAAAACTTTCACCAGGGAATTTTAATTAGGTAATACATGTATACACTAAGTTTCAAGAAAATATATTCAGGCATTGCATAGATATGGAGGAAATAGTGAAATTTTACGTATTTGACCTTGACCTTTTGATCTTTGACCTTGACCATGTGCACCCAAAAGTTGATAGGCACAACTTCACCCCCTAATACACATACATGCCAAGTTTCATTGGGATACCTTAAAGGACAAGTTCACCTTCATAAACATAAGGATTGAGAGAATGCAGCTATATTAGTATAACACATCAGTGAAAGTTTGAGGAAAATTGGACAATCGATGCAAAAGTTATGAATTTTTAACATTTTTGTGTTGGAACCGCTGGATGAGGAGACTACTACAGCTTGTGAGTCATATGCGTACAACAGTATAAAGAAAATGTAAAGAAAATTCAACATATTTTCACTTTTTTCGCACAATAAAAGAGCACTTGACTTGCCTCTTCTTAAAGGCAGGGGGAATAATATTACCCATAACATTTGTCAGTAACGAGTCGGGGGAATGTGTACTTTTTTCAAAACATGACATTTTGTGAAATTCTCTTTATATTTTCCTTATATTGTTGTACGCATGTGACATCTAAGTTATTCACAGACTGCAGTAGTCTTCTCATCCAGAGGTTACTGCACAAAAACTTCAAAAAATCGTAACTTTTGAACGGATTGTCCGATTTTCCTCAAACTTTCAATGATGTGGTCTACCGATATTGCTACATTCTCTCAATCCGTATGTTTATGAAGGTGAACTTGTCCTTTAAAAGGTTTTGATAGTTACCCTGTCCACAAAATTTATTACGGACGGACGGAAGGACGGACGGACAGACGGAAGGAAGGACGGACGGACGGACGGACGGACGGAAGGACGGACGGACGGACGGACAACCCGAAAACATAATGCCTCCGGCACCACTTCGTGGCGGAGGCATAAAAACCAAGTGGATCTTCTTTTTCCTGCAGCAAGTGTAATTTTAAGTCTTTAAATGATTCCGTGATCGTCAAGGCCTGTAAAGCTTATGATATCCAGGGAAGTCCTGGTAGCGTTGTTACATTGTAAAAATATTTGAATAACCGCTGGCGATTAAAAAAAAAATGTTCTACGCAAAGAGCGTTGCGCTCATGGGTTGGGGGAACCATAGCAGCGTTTGATTGCTGTAAGCTGAGGATTATTTGTCAAGGAAATACTATAACCAACAAGTCTAATGACACGATTCATAATTCCATTCTATCCCTATCGAACGTGCTCTATTCTCAGGAAGTCAGTACACTTTTCAATGACAAAAATGGACCTATCATTGAATTCTTCGAGGCACTGCAGTCCTGTGATTAAAGTAGCCACATTTTCTTTTTTTCTGGGCTTATATAGTCAACAGTGAATAAGTAACATTCTGAAGTATATGGCCAATCACTAACCTAAGAATACACATAATTTGTGTTAAAAAAAAAAACAGGATGCGAATGACCAGAACCTAGTCAATTTAGTAAAAAATCAAAATTTTGCATTTCTATAGATTATTCTCGCTTGTCATAAGGCTTTTCCAGTCTTTTGACTCCCTTCCGTCTGCTTGACTGTCTCATCTTCTTTTTTCTTGAGAGCTAAAACGAATTACGGTACTCGGCAAACTTTGAAATATCATTTACACCAGTGTACATCACGAGCAAGCACATCTACATAAAAAGGAAAGTTAAGTCAATGGAGAACGATGGCTATGAAGTATGATAAATCAATACACCATGACGTCTGGTGAGAATGAGAAGGGCGTTAAGTTGTCTTTAAAACTATGGGTTTAGTGGCAACTTAACGCATTCATTTTTCTCAACCGACTATGAGGTGAAACCCTGTCATCGTGAACACTGCATATATGCGATGTTCACTCTTCCGCTAAATTATTCAATTTCTAGCAAGCATTTTCCTATCGAATATTTTAGCTGTTCTGTTTGCTTTTACTTGAGGTCCCTCTTGAATGACCGTACAAATAACATTTTGCTTTTGCATAATGTGATCGAAAGTCTAAAGAGTGACTAGAAAAAGAAATATTAATCAAATAAGGATTATAGGCATGGGAAATATAAATCATGCATACGTTTTGTTGATTATACCTGACATGATGATGCTGAGTCAGCGGCTGTTGAGAAAAACTTTTCAGGCCAGAAATCGCATGTCAGACTGAATGTCCAAAGGCGTGGCAATGTACACACCCATCGGGCCAAGTCTCCTCCCATCGAGGAGTGATATTTACCATCTTTGTCACTGCTCTGAAAATGCAACGTCAGATTTTTAATCTGAGGAATCGCAGAGAAAAAAAAAAGCAAAATATGTCATTAGAAACAACAACAGCATGTAAACAAAACATAACAAAGTAGTTTCATTTAAACGTATGGGTGCAATACAAATGAAAACGATAGAACGCGTTTTCAATTTTCATGAAGTTAAAGCCATCGGTATACATGAGATAAAGCAAAACTTCCATCAACTCTCTGACCTCCGTAGTTCATGAATTTTGTGAGAGTTCCTTTTCTTTGGCTCGTATTCATAATTTGAGTTAATGCTATTAAATTAAAAGCCGCATTGGCAGAGAATACAAATACAGATTAAGTTTAGATAGTTAAATACTGTCCATCATATGCCAATCAACAAAAGCAGAAGGTATGAACAAAGTATGTTTACATATGAAGAGTTTGTTTGCAAAAACCGATCAGTCCATTTTTGAAGATTTTGAGGTACGGTCTCTGTAATAAAGTACAAAATAATACCTTTTAAATGATATATTGGTCACTACATATGAAGGTATATTCTTGAAGTTATGGTTAAAAGAAGCAAAACGTTTCTCATTATTCTCTTTATTTTTCTTGACCTTTAATCGCAAATATCTCCATTTTTATACATTAGGATAAAAACCAAGCGGATCTTCCTTTTCTTGCAGCAAGTGTAATTTTAAGTCTTCAAAGGATTCCATGATTGTAAAGGCCTGTAAAGCTTATATTAGGGAAGTCCTGATAGTGTTATTACATTGTGAAAATATTTGAATAACCGTGGACGATTAAAAATGTTCTACGCAAAGAGCGTTGCGCCCATGGGGTGGGGGAACCATAGCAGTGTTTGATTGCAGCAAGCTGAGGATTATTTGTCATTGAATTACTATCACCAACAAGTCATGATTCCATTCCATACCTATCGAACGTGCTTTATTCCCAGGCAGTCAGTACACTTTCCAATGACAAAAATGGACATATTGAATTCTTCGAGGCACCGCAGTCCTGTTATTAATGTAGCCACATTTTCTTTTTTCTGGGCTTATATAGTTAACAGTGAATACGTAACATTCTGAAGTATATGGCCAATCACTTATCTAAGAATACACGTAATTTGTATTAAAAAAAACAGGCTGCTAATGACCAGAACCTAGTCAATTTAGTAAGAAATCTAATTTTTGCATTTCTATAGATTATTCTCTCTTGTTATAAGGCTTTTCCCGTCTTTTGTCTCCCTTCCGTCTGCTTGACAGTCTCATCTTCTTTTCTTGAGAGTTTAAACGAATTACGGTACTCGGCAAACTTTGAAATATCATTTACACCAGTGTATATATCTCGAGCAAGCACATCTACATAAAAAGGAAAGTTAAGTCAATGGAGGACGATGGCTATTAAGTATAATAAATCAATACACCATGACGTCTGGTGGGAATGAGAAGGGCTTCAAGTTTTCTTGAAAAGTATGAGTTTAGTGTCAACTTAACGCCCTCATTTTTCTCAACCGACGATGAGGTGAAACCCTGTCATCGTAAGCACTAAGCAGATGTACTCGAAATTGTTCTATGAACATATCAGATCCGAACCCCCAACCGACAAAAAAGAAAAACGGAAACCAAATGATGAAATGAAACATAATACAAACAACGGCATAAAAAAATATTTTTTTTTGCATGTCCTGAAACATGATTTCTTTGAGTGTTTCATAAAGCTGTACGTAAAGTTATGAACGGCAAGCGAGCGACTGTCGATCAGTTTTTCTGCTGAATAATGTATATTCTGATAAGCTTAGCACATCAGAACTGATCATAAGTCGCTCGTAAGTTGTATGTAACATTACGAACAGCTTTATGAAACAGGGCCCAAGTATTGTTTTCACATGCGATAATAGTCACAAACAACAACAAGTTTTTTAGGGGGATCATGTAGTACAAGATTGATAATACTGTGTTTTTTTAATGCATATGGGATAAAAACCAAGCGGACCTTCCTTTTTCTTGCAGCTTCTATGATCTTAAATCTTCAAAGGACTCTGTGATCGTCAAGACCTGTAAAGCTCTTAATAATGAAGTTTTGATAGTGTTGTTACATTGTAAAACAAAACATATTTGAATAACCGCGGGGGATTCAAAGTTGTTCTCCGCAAAGAGCGTTGTGATCATGGGGAGGGGGCGGTGACCCATAACAGTGTTCGATTGCAGTAAGCCGAGGATTATTTTTTGTCAAGGAATAATACTATCACCAACAAGTCTAATGACACAAGTCATGTATCAATTCAATACCTATCGAAACGTGCTTTTTTTCAGGCAGTCAGTGCACTTTCCAATGACAAAATGAGACGAATTATTGTATCGTTCGAGGCACTGTAGTCCGTTGATTAATGTAGCCACATTACTTTCTGTGCTTATCATTTGCTTATTGTCATCTGTGAATTATTCGTTAACATTCTGATGAAGTATATGACCAATCACTAATCTAAGAATACACTTTATTTGTGTTAAAAAAAACATAAAAAGCAAGGTTAAGTCAGTGGAGGACGATGGGTATGACGTATAAACAGAAGTTGAGATAACCCTGTCATCGTAAAAACTGCATATATAATATGCGATGTTCACTCTTCCGCCATATTATTCCAACTCTAACAAGCAATGAACTTTCGAATATTTTTGCTTTTCTGTTTGTTTTTACTTGAGGTCTCTTTTGAATGATCGTAGAAATGATATTCTGAATTTACATTATGTGATCAAAATTTTAAAGAGTGCCGAGAAAAAAAAAATAATCAAATACGTATCATAGCCACGGAAAATAAAGATTATGCATGCATGTACTTCTTGTGGATTATACCTGACATGATGATGCTGAGTCAGCGGCTGTTGAGAAGAACTTTTCAGGCCAGAAATCGCATGTGAGACTGAATATCCGAAGGCTTGTCAATGTACACACCCATTGGGCCAAGTCTTCTCCCATCGAGGAGTGATATTTACAATTTTTGTCACTGCTCTGAAAATGCAACGTCAGATCTTCAATCTGTAGAAACGAAGAGAAATAAAGCAAAACATGTCATCACAAACAACAATATAATGTAAATAAGGAATAACAAAGTAGTTTAATCTAAACCTATGGGTGCAATACAAATGAAGAAAATAGAACGCGCCTGCCATATTCATGAAATTAAAGCCATCGGTATATGAGATAAAGCAATCACTCTCTTCAACTCTCTACCGTTCGTAGTTCATGAATTTTGTGAGTTCCTTTTCTTAGGCTCGTGGTCATATTTTGAATTAACGCTACTCTTAAAAGCCGCATTGGCAGAACATTTCAATAAGTTTAGATAGTTAAATACTGTCTTTCATATGCCAATCAACAAAGCAGAAGTTATGAACTAAGTATGTGTACATTATAAATACAACAATAATGCTACTGATTGACAAATTGCCCTACATCGACGTAAATAAGCACTGAATTGATCAGTGTTTTAGTAGTAGCCATGATAAAAAATCATGGGCGTACATACTCGAGCAGGATTCGAACCTACGACCTCCTGATCACCGGACAGGCGTCATCTCCACTAGACCACCGAGCTTTCGCCCGAAAGCAAGTGTTGGTTCTAATCCTTATAGCATGCAGCGGGTACTGCTTTCTTATTCAAATTCATGAATTTCTTCCGTCGAGATGTTTTCATTGCAACTGATTGACAAATTGCCCTACATCGACGTAAATAAGCACTGAATTGATCAGTGTTTTAGTAGTAGCCATGATAAAAAATCATGGGCGTACATACTCGAGCAGGATTCGAACCTACGACCTCCTGATCACCGGACAGGCGTCATCTCCACTAGACCACCGAGCTTTCGCCCGAAAGCAAGTGTTGGTTCTAATCCTTATAGCATGCAGCGGGTACTGCTTTCTTATTCAAATTCATGAATTTCTTCCGTCGAGATGTTTTCATTGCAACTGATTGACAAATTGCCCTACATCGACGTAAATAAGCACTGAATTGATCAGTGTTTTAGTAGTAGCCATGATAAAAAATCATGGGCGTACATACTCGAGCAGGATTCGAACCTACGACCTCCTGATCACCGGACAGGCGTCATCTCCACTAGACCACCGAGCTTTCGCCCGAAAGCAAGTGTTGGTTCTAATCCTTATAGCATGCAGCGGGTACTGCTTTCTTATTCAAATTCATGAATTTCTTCCGTCGAGATGTTTTCATTGCAACTGATTGACAAATTGCCCTACATCGACGTAAATAAGCACTGAATTGATCAGTGTTTTAGTAGTAGCCATGATAAAAAATCATGGGCGTACATACTCGAGCAGGATTCGAACCTACGACCTCCTGATCACCGGACAGGCGTCATCTCCACTAGACCACCGAGCTTTCGCCCGAAAGCAAGTGTTGGTTCTAATCCTTATAGCATGCAGCGGGTACTGCTTTCTTATTCAAATTCATGAATTTCTTCCGTCGAGATGTTTTCATTGCAACTGATTGACAAATTGCCCTACATCGACGTAAATAAGCACTGAATTGATCAGTGTTTTAGTAGTAGCCATGATAAAAAATCATGGGCGTACATACTCGAGCAGGATTCGAACCTACGACCTCCTGATCACCGGACAGGCGTCATCTCCACTAGACCACCGAGCTTTCGCCCGAAAGCAAGTGTTGGTTCTAATCCTTATAGCATGCAGCGGGTACTGCTTTCTTATTCAAATTCATGAATTTCTTCCGTCGAGATGTTTTCATTGCAACTGATTGACAAATTGCCCTACATCGACGTAAATAAGCACTGAATTGATCAGTGTTTTAGTAGTAGCCATGATAAAAAATCATGGGCGTACATACTCGAGCAGGATTCGAACCTACGACCTCCTGATCACCGGACAGGCGTCATCTCCACTAGACCACCGAGCTTTCGCCCGTCGATGTAGGGCAATTTGTCAATCAGTTGCAATGAAAACATCTCGACGGAAGAAATTCATGAATTTGAATAAGAAAGCAGTACCCGCTGCATGCTATAAGGATTAGAACCAACACTTGCTTTCGGGCGAAAGCTCGGTGGTCTAGTGGAGATGACGCCTGTCCGGTGATCAGGAGGTCGTAGGTTCGAATCCTGCTCGAGTTTGTACGCCCATGATTTTTTATCATGGCTACTACTAAAACACTGATCAATTCAGTGCTTATTTACGTCGATGTACGGCAATTTGTCAATCAGTTGCAATGAAAACATCTCGACGGAAGAAATTCATGAATTTGAATAAGAAAGCAGTACCCGCTGCATGCTATAAGGATTAGAACCAACACTTGCTTTCGGGCGAAAGCTCGGTGGTCTAGTGGAGATGACGCCTGTCCGGTGATCAGGAGGTCGTAGGTTCGAATCCTGCTCGAGTATGTACGCCCATGATTTTTTATCATGGCTACTACTAAAACACTGATCAATTCAGTGCTTATTTACGTCGATGTACGGCAATTTGTCAATCAGTTGCAATGAAAACATCTCGACGGAAGAAATTCATGAATTTGAACAATAATGCTGTAAGATTATTCCTACAATTCTGTTAAAGATTAATGGAGGTAAATATTGCTCATTTAACCAAAATCCATGATCCCAGTGTTCAAACCTTCTTAATTGCGCCCATATCATAAATCCACAATGCATAAATGAGAGGTTTGTCGAACCCCATCGGTCACATAAGCAGATGTACTCGAAATTGTTATATGAATATATCAGATCCGAACCCCCAACCGACAAAAAAAAAAGGAAAACCAAATGATGAAATGAAACACAATACAAACAACGGCATAAAAACAATATTTTTTTTTGCATGTCCTGAAACATGATTTCTGTGAGTGTTTCATAAAGCTGTACGTAAAGTTATGAACGGCGAGCGAGCGACTGTCGATCAGTTTTTCTGCTGAATAATGTATATTTTGATAAGCATAGCACATCAGAACTGATCATAAGTCGCTCGTAAGTTGTATGTAACATTACGAATAGCTTTATGAAACAGGGCCCAAGTATTGTTTTCACATGCGATAATAGTCACAAACAACAACAAGTTTTTTAGGGGGATCATGTAGTACAAGATTGATAATACTAGTTTTTTTATGCATATGGGATAAAAACCAAGCGGACCTTCCTTTTTCTTGCAGCTTCTATGATCTTAAATCTTCAAAGGACTCTGTGATCGTCAAGACCTGTAAAGCTCTTAATAATGAAGTTTTGATAGTGTTGTTACATTGTAGAACAAAAATATTTGAATAATCGCGGGGGATTCAAAGTTGTTCTCCGCAAAGAGCGTTGTGATCATGGGGAGGGGGGCGGTGACCCATAACAGTGTTCGATTGCAGTAAGCTGAGGATTATTTTTTGTCAAGGAATAATACTATCACCAACAAGTCTAATGACACAAGTCATGTTTCAATTCAATACCTATCGAACGTGCTTTTTTTTCAGGCAGTCAGTACACTTTTCAATGACAAAATGAGACGTATTATTGCATCGTTCGAGGCACTGTAGTCCGTTGATTAATGTAGCCACATTATTTCCTGTGCTTATCATTTGCTTATTGTCATCTGTGAATTATTCGTTAACATTCTGATGAAGTATATGACCAATCACTAATCTAAGAATACACTTTATTTGTGTTAAAAAAAAACATAAAAAGCAAGGTTAAGTCAGTGGAGGACGATGGGTATGACGTATAAACAGAAGTTGAGATAACCTTGTCATCGTAAAAACTGCATATATAATATGCGATGTTCACTCTTCCGCCATATTATTCCAACTCTAGCAAACAATGAACTTTCGAATATTTTTGCTTTTCTGTTTGTTTTTACTTGAGGTCTCTTTTGAATGATCGTAGAAATGATATTCTGAATTTACATTATGTGATCAAAATTTTAAAGAGTGCCGAGAAAAAAAATAATCAAATACGTATCATAGCCACGGAAAATAAAGATTATGCATGCATGTACTTCTTGTGGATTATACCTGACATGATGATGCTGAGTCAGCGGCTGTTGAGAAGAACTTTTCAGGCCAGAAATCGCATGTGAGACTGAATATCCGAAGGCTTGTCAATGTACACACCCATTGGGCCAAGTCTTCTCCCATCGAGGAGTGATATTTACAATTTTTGTCACTGCTCTGAAAATGCAACGTCAGATCTTCAATCTGTAGAAACGAAGAGAAATAAAGCAAAACATGTCATCAGAAACCACAATATAATGTAAATAAGGAATAACAAAGTAGTTTCATCTAAACCTATGGGTGCAATACAAATGAAGAAAATAGAACGCGCCTGCCATATTCATGAAATTAAAGCCATCGGTATATGAGATAAAGCAATCACTCTCTTCAACTCTCTACCGTTCGTAGTTCATGAATTTTGTGAGTTCCTTTTCTTAGGCCCGTGGTCATATTTTGAATTAACGCTACTCTTAAAAGCCGCATTGGCAGAACATTTCGATAAGTTTAGATAGTTAAATACTGTCTTTCATATGCCAATCAACAAAGCAGAAGTTATGAACTAAGTATGTGTACATTATAAATACAACAATAATGCTGTAAGATTATTCCTACAATTCTGTTAAAGATTAATGGAGGTAAATATCGCTCATTTAACCAAAATCCATGATCCCAGTGTTCAAACCTTTTTAATTGCGCCCAGATCATAAATCCACAATGCATAAATGAGAGGTTTGTCGAACCCCATCGGTCACATAAGCAGATGTACTCGAAATTGTTCTATGAACATATCAGATCCGAACCCCCAACCGACAAAAAAAGAAAAGAAAACGAAATGATGAAATGAAACATAATACAAACAACGGCATAAAACAATATTTTTTTTGACATGTCCTGAAACATGATTTCTCTGAGTGTTTTATAAAGCTGTACGTAAAGTTATGAACGGCAAGCGAGCGACTGTCGATCAGTTTTTCTGCTGAATAATGTATATTCTGATAAGCTTAGCACATCAGAACTGATCATAAGTCGCTCGTAAGTTGTATGTAACATTACGAATAACTTTATGAAACAGGGCCCAAAAGGTATTGTTTTCGCATGCGATAATAGTCACAAACAACAACAAGTTTTTTTAGGGGGATCATGTAGTACAAGATTGATAATATTGTTTTTTTTTTAATGCATATGGGATAAAAACCAAGCGGACCTTCCTTTTTCTTGCAGCTTCTATGATCTTAAATCTTCAAAGAACTCTGTGATCGTCAAGACCTGTAAAGCTCTTAATAATGAAGTTTTGATAGTGTTGTTACATTGTAAAACAAAAATATTTGAATAACTGCGGGGGTTTCAAAGTTGTTCTCCGCAAAGAGCGTTGTGATCATGGGGAGGGGGGCGGTGACCCATAACAGTGTTCGATTGCAGTAAGCTGAGGATTATTTTTTGTCAAGGAATAATACTATCACCAACAAGTCTAATGACACAAGTCATGTTTCAATTCAATACCTATCGAACGTGCATTTTTTTCAGGCAGTCAGTACACTTTTCAATGACAAAATGAGACGTATTATTGCATCGTTCGAGGCACTGTAGTCCGTTGATTAATGTAGCCACATTATTTCCTGGGCTTATCATTTGCTTATTGTCATCTGTGAATTATTCGTTAACATTCTGATGAAGTATATGACCAATCACTAATCTAAGAATACACTTTATTTGTGTTAAAAAAAAAACATAAAAAGCAAGGTTAAGTCAGTGGAGGACGATGGGTATGACGTATAAACAGAAGTTGAGATAACCCTGTCATCGTAAAAACTGCATATATAATATGCGATGTTCACTCTTCCGCCATATTATTCCAACTCTAGCAAACAATGAACTTTCGAATATTTTTGCTTTTCTGTTTGTTTTTACTTGAGGTCTCTTTTGAATGATCGTAGAAATGATATTCTGAATTTACATTATGTGATCAAAATTTTAAAGAGTGCCGAGAAAAAAAATAATCAAATACGTATCATAGCCACGGAAAATAAAGATTATGCATGCATGTACTTCTTGTGGATTATACCTGACATGATGATGCTGAGTCAGCGGCTGTTGAGAAGAACTTTTCAGGCCAGAAATCGCATGTGAGACTGAATATCCGAAGGCTTGTCAATGTACACACCCATTGGGCCAAGTTTTCTCCCATCGAGGAGTGATATTTACAATTTTTGTCACTGCTCTGAAAATGCAACGTCAGATCTTCAATCTGTAGAAACGCAGAGAAATAAAACAAAACATGTCATCAGAAACAACAATATAATGTAAATAAGGAATAACAAAGTAGTTTCATCTAAACCTATGGGTGCAATACAAATGAAGAAAATAGAACGCGCCTGCCATATTCATGAAATTAAAGCCATCGGTATATGAGATAAAGCAATCACTCTCTTCAACTCTCTACCGTTCGTAGTTCATGAATTTTGTGAGTTCCTTTTCTTAGGCCCGTGGTCATATTTTGAATTAACGCTACTCTTAAAAGCCGCATTGGCAGAACATTTTAATAAGTTTAGATAGTTAAATACTGTCTTTCATATGCCAATCAACAAAGCAGAAGTTATGAACTAAGTATGTGTACATTATAAATACAACAATAATGCTGTAAGATTATTCCTACAATTCTGTTAAAGATTAATGGAGGTAAATATTGCTCATTTAACCAAAATCCATGATCCCAGTGTTCAAACCTTTTTAATTGCGCCCAGATCATAAATCCACAATGCATAAATGAGAGGTTTGTCGAACCCCATCGGTCACATAAGCAGATGTACTCGAAATTGTTCTATGAACATATCAGATCCGAACCCCCAACCGACAAAAAAAAAAAAGAAAACGAAATGATGAAATGAAACATAATACAAACAACGGCATAAAACTATTTTTTTTGGCATGTCCTGAAACATGATTTCTCTGAGTGTTTCATAAAGCTGTACGTAAAGTTATGAACGGCAAGCGAGCGACTGTCGATCAGTTTTTCTGCTGAATAATGTATATTCTGATAAGCTTAGCACATCAGAACTGATCATAAGTCGCTCGTAAGTTGTATGTAACATTACGAATAGCTTTATGAAACAGGGCCCAGGTATTGTTTTCACATGCGATAATAGTCACAAACAACAACAAGTTTTTTAGGGGGATCATGTAGTACAAGATTGATAATATTGTTTTTTTTTTATGCATATGGGATAAAAACCAAGCGGACCTTCCTTTTTCTTGCAGCTTCTATGATCTTAAATCTTCAAAGAACTCTGTGATCGTCAAGACCTGTAAAGCTCTTAATAATGAAGTTTTGATAGTGTTGTTACATTGTAAAACAAAAATATTTGAATAACCGCGGGGGATTCAAAGTTGTTCTCCGCAAAGAGCGTTGTGATCATGGGGAGGGGGCGGTGACCCATAACAGTGTTCGATTGCAGTAAGCTGAGGATTATTTTTTGTCAAGGAATAATACTATCACCAACAAGTCTAATGACACAAGTCATGTTTCAATTCAATACCTATCGAACATACTTTTTTTTTTCAGGCAGTCAGTACACTTTCCAATGACAAAATGAGACGAATTATTGCATCGTTCGAGGCGCTGTAGTCCGTTGATTAATGTAGCCGGGTGAAAACGTTGAACGATGTACAATTGGGCAAATCAGGGGTCAAAATTAAAAAAACGTGACTCACTGATTTAAATATATCTCAGTCAAATGTCATTGATATCAGCTTTCTTGCAAACCCAATTATACAGGGATATCTCCAAGGGTGTTGTTTTTATCTAAGGCTAGATAGAACTGTGACATATTGGCAAACGTCTCTGACTAAAAAAAACATTCAAATGAATATATTTTCTGCTTGTTCGTGCTTTTGAAGACTGTGTTAATTTGTTCTTAAAATATTGTTTACCTCCTGTGAAGTTTACAAAAGCTAATACACACGGAAGTTGAAGGAAAAGTGGACTTTTTGTCATTTAAGCAGAGATTTTTATATTCTTATCTTCACTTCCATCTCCTTTGAACAAAACATATAGCAGGGGTCTCATTTGTTTAAATGTTAATGTTCAGTAGATACTAATAATGAATTTGGTGCATTTCGTTTGGTAAAATCCCCATAAAAGCCCTTTACAGATGCTGAAAGTAAACCATGTTTTGATCAGAGACGTTCAGGTTTCACTCATAGACGTTCCTCAGACATAGACAATAAAAACGATGTCCTTTGACCCATAATTACGAGGTTTGTGAACAAACAACATTATTCTTTTATTAAACATATGTGTATCTGTTGTCAACAATTCAGAATGGTAATTTCAACTTGAATTATTTTTCATAATAACCGATTGTAACTACAAACCTCCAAATTGTAAGAGGAATTTCGATTTCTACACCAAAAAGCAACAACAAACCTGTCCTTGTTATATTATTTATATCTTACAACACTTTTGAATGACAGACAAATAAAAATTACATGAAATACTTGCAATTTTTACTAGCTTAGCTAAATAATTTGTTTATATCAGAGACATTTGCTTTTCCATCAGGGACGTTTCGGCTGTAAGTTATCATTAGAATTAAACACCAAACTCCCTATTTGAAAAGATGCTCATAACTCAACATTCCACATTCATTGAGAAATCATTCACCTAGGCATATATGTCAAGAATTGTTTTTGTTTATGATGATCACTACTTTGTATTTCACCTTCCGGTGTATACGAAGGTGTGCCCACATGCTATCAAATATTGTATTATGTTTTCTTTCAAATGTAGTCCAAATCTATAACAAAGGTAAACACAAATTTACTAATACTATTTTAATTTGACCACTATACCTCAAATATGATTGTATGTGTATGCCAGACCAGTTCGGATTTTTATTAGGGACCGTACCTGGGCCACTGTTTTGTCGTCTGAAAAAAGCTGTAATTATACCTTTACTCATCCTAGAAGCATCAAATTCCACTGTGCTTTTTTGTATACTATGGCAGATATAAACTGTAAACACCAAACTCAAAAGAATATCAACGGTACGGTACAGCAAACGTTTGACCAAAAATGAACTGAAAACCTCTTTCAAGAGGTTGACAATGATAACATTACAATATCACATTTTACCTGTCACATCGGTAGGGGATTATCAATCCTTCTTTCTACTCGAAGGCGATACATAGCCTAAGTAGTGTTGTAGAGGAAACTAAGTAAAGGGACATTTTTAATAGACATTTTCTTGTTTCATCACAGATGTTAGTATTATTCTTTTCTCATGTATTTGGCTTACAAACCTCAAAAATGATACCACTAGAATATCTCACCTTACTTCTAAGAGAAAAAGTTTCATTACAGGGGAAATTCGGCCCAAATATGAGCTAGCCGCTGATAAGAGAGAATAAAATCTTACGGGCTCAAGAAAAACAAAGAAGTTATGACGTTTTGAAGTTTCGTTAATTTTTCAGGAAACAGTTTTTGAACGGTCATTGTGAATATGCAAATGGCAAATTGAGCTTGTCATTCCCTCACAACTTGCCATAATGTTTGCACATACACATTTTGAAATATTCAGTTTTTCATTCAAACATAATTATGCCCGAGGCTTAAATCCGGGTATATCTAACTGATCACTATTCTGAAGGTAATCAACCAGGAATAGCATCTTGTTTCAGATTTCAAAGACAGAAAAAATTGATTTTCGTAATTTTTTTTTACAAGATTCAATGGAAAATTGTGAGGTTATGACGTGGTTAGCTCACTCATTTGCATATTCTTATCAACTGTACGAGAACTTGTTTGCAGAAATTAGCAAATCGTCAAAAAGGCAGTTAATTAAGGGTGCAATTAACACAATTAAGGGTGCAAGTATGCACCGCAGGTGTGCTGCTATTGCTACAAATTAGGTGCAAATTTGAACATTTATTTCTTAGCGTGTAAGCCTCAGATTTTACAGGCTCAAAAGCAAACATAGCGATGTGCATTAAAAACAGAGTCCGCATTATAACATTGAATTGTATTTCCCCTCCACTTGGTATTCTATGTCCTCAATCAGTGCGTGGTACCGACTGCGTAGCTTGCTACCTGAAACAGGGGTTGGGATAGTCATTATTTTGTAAACAGATGGCACCTCCAAGATGTCCGTCCAGTCTTGCCAGTACCAAGGCCGTTGTCTGGAACTTGTAGGCTCCATGAACATGACTGAGCCTAAAGATCCTGAGCAGGACGAAATTCTAATATTCGGAGCATTTAAAATCCATCCGGTCTTCCCATCTTGCTCTAAGAAAAAAAAAAGATAGAGTTAAAATGATAACAAAATAAATTTATCATGCACTGTAAGAAAAATGTGCGCACAAATGAACGTCTCTGATCAAAATTATAAAATCAACATTGTTTTTAGATTGCGTAAATTACCCAGAACGAGGTATGTATACGAGGTATACTGTGGAATAATGAAAGATCTACTCCTTATTGTAGTAGTTGAAAATGTGTAAAACGTTCAGTGTAACGTCTCTGACGTAAACATCTTTAATTATCAGTACTTTATGGGTTTGATTTTTACAAGATATTGGCATTATATTTGGATTGAGGAACCTATGTGCTGCACACATAGGCACCAATTCGCCATGATGGGTCATTGATATTGGTTTGAGAGCAGATCCTATTTGTTCAGAGAACGTCTCTGACCTAAACCTGTTTTTCTTACATTTCTGCCTGTCTCACAAAAAACACGTAAACTAAAGTGACTACTACATAATAATCATAGAATATTGACCTATTACTAGTCATAAAACATATATAGTTTCTGTGCTGGCAATGTGTTTACACCTGCTCAATCAACAGAAAATCTTAAATTTGAAACTCTTTTACATATTTTCAACATCTTTCAGGAAGCTTCATTTTTCTTAATATTATAACACGCCCGTGTTAACTTGTTTCTACGTGTTCCTTTTATACTAACTGAGCCCATCCAGACATACATTTACTTTAATGTTCTCATAATTTGTATAGTGGATGTCCTTATTTCATGAAATAGTAATTTTCAGAGACGTTTTTCATTTTGATTAGAGACGTGCGGTCTTTGATCTTCGTGCAGATTCTTATAATATTTACTGTCTATCCTTTTTTAATTTACCTCTAATCCAAAGATTAAAATACATAGTTTCACAAATGATACTGGTTGGCAAATCTACGGAATAATAATTCTAATAAGTCGGAACAAACACCAGGAAAGTTTTTGTTATTACTCACATTTTCAAGATTTGTGGGCATATCTGTCGTTGAACTGTGCTGACTCGATGCCAGGATGGCTCATCAGTGCGTAAAATAAGCACGCTAGTAAAGTATCATGCAGTGCGAAAGTGTCAGATGAGGGAATATCCCTTTAGAGACTTTCAATCAGGGACATTCGTTTTGATCAGAGACATTCGCCAATTCGGGTTTTCAACCAGAACTCATTTTTGTGGACAGTATGCTACTAAAGCTGCCAATTATCATAGTCGCCTGGCTCACACTGACATACTGATAGCCACTTTTTATCTCAAGCATAATCCACTTTCATTAATGACACCATTAAACAACTGAACATCTCTGATGGTTATTCAGTATAATTTTCTTTCATGAGCCACCACACGATTATTTCACACAGCTCACTCACAAATTTTGATGGAATGGTAGTATGGATAAGACGCTAAATAAATATGGCCCTACATGTTTTCATAGTCATCCTGAATTTTTGGCTTCAAGGAAAAGATAATTCATTCAGAGACGTTCTTTTTCAGACATAAGTGAATTCAACGTTTCCTGATAAGATAAATAATACACACGTTCATGGCAGAAGTATTTGATTAAATAGTTTAAGTGTGTGGGCTTACTCACAAGGAAAAACAAAGCTGTAGAATTGCATTAGAACAAAAATTAAGACGTGTGATTCTGCGATTTTTTCCCAAAATATGCATTTTTGTCAATTGTTCAGCTTCAAGGCATTATTTTTTAAGGAAAATATAGTAAGAACACTACAAAGTATATATTTTCTGAAAGGTACAACCCTCCCCTACCAAATGGTACCTAAAACCACGAAAAACACCCCAGGTTACAATTTTACAAGGGTTTGAATATCGAAAAGCCCAAAAAATGGCCAATTGTACATCGTTCAACGTTTTCACCCAGCCACATTATTTTCTGTGCTTATCATTTGCTTATTGTCATCTGTGAATTATTCGTTAACATTCTGATGAAGTATGTGACCAATCACTAATCTAAGAATACATTTTATTTGTGTTAGAAAAAAACATAAAAAGCAAGGATAAGTCAGTGGAGGACGATGGGTATGACGTATAAACAGAAGTTGAGATAACCCTGTCATCGTAAAAACTGCATATATAATATGCGATGTTCACTCTTCCGCCATAATATTCCAACTCTAACAAGCAATGAACTTTCGAATATTTTTGCTTTTCTGTTTGTTTTTACTTGAGGTCTCTTTTGAATGATCGTAGAAATGATATTCTGAATTTACATTATGTGATCAAAATTTTAAAGAGTGCCGAGAAAAAAAAATTAATCAAATACGTATCATAGCCACGGAAAATAAAGATTATGCATGCATGTACTTCTTGTGGATTATACCTGACATGATGATGCTGAGTCAGCGGCCGTTGAGAAGAACTTTTCAGGCCAGATATCGCATGTGAGACTGAATATCCGAAGGCTTGTCAATGTACACACCCATTGGGCCAAGTCTTCTCCCATCGAGGAGTGATATTTACAATTTTTGTCACTGCTCTGAAAATGCAACGTCAGATCTTCAATCTGTAGAAACCCAGAGAAATAAAACAAAACATGTCATCAGAAACAACAATATAATGTAAATAAGGAATAACAAAGTAGTTTTATCTAAACATATGGGTGCAATACAAATGAAGAAAATAGAACGCGCTGCCATATTCATGAAATTAAAGCCATCGGTATATGAGATAAAGCAATCACTCTCTTCAACTCTCTACCGTTCGTAGTTCATGAATTTTGTGAGTTCCTTTTCTTAGGCCCGTGGTCATATTTTGAATTAACGCTACTCTTAAAAGCCGCATTGGCAGAACATTTCAATAAGTTTAGATAGTTAAATACTGTCTTTCATATGCCAATCAACAAAGCAGAAGTTATGAACTAAGTATGTGTACATATAAATACAACAATAATGCTGTAAGATTATTCCTACAATTCTGTTAAAGATTAATGGAGGTAAATATTGCTCATTTAACCAAAATCCATGATCCCAGTGTTCAAACCTTCTTAATTGCACCCAGATCATAAATCCACAATGCATAAATGAGAGGTTTGTCGAACCCCATCGGTCACATAGGCAGATGTACTCGAAATTGTTCTATGAACATATCAGATCCGAACCCCCAACCGACAAAAAAAAAAGGAAAACGAAATGATGAAAGGAAACATAATACAAACAACGGCATAAAAACAATATTTTTTTTTGGCATGTCCTGAAACATGATTTCTGTGGGTGTTTCATAAAGCTGTAGGTAAAGTTATGAACGGCAAGCGAGCGACTGTCAATCAGTTTTTCTGCTGAATAATGTATATGTAATGTATATATCACATCAGAACTGATCATAAGTCGCTCGTAAGTTGTTTGTAACATTACGAACAGCTTTATTAAACAGGGCCCAGGTATTGTTTTCACATGCGATGATTGTCACAAACAACACGTTTTTTTTTGGGGGGGGGGATCATATAGTACAAGATTGATAATACTATTTTTTTTAATGCATATGGGATAAAAACCAAGCGGACCTTCCTTTTTCTTGCAGCTTCTATGATCTTAAATCTTCAAAGGACTCTGTGATTGTCAAGACCTGTTAAGCTCTTAATAATGAAGTTTTGATAGTGTTGTTACATTGTAAAACAAAAATATTTGAATAACCGCGGGGGATTCAAAGTTGTTCTCCGCAAAGAGCGTTGTGATCATGGGGAGGAGGGGGGGGGGGGGACCCATAACATTATTTGTCAAGGAATAATACTATCACCAACAAGTCTAATGACACAAGTCATGTTTCAATTCCATACCTATCGAACGTGCTTTATTTTCAGGTAGTCGGTACACTTTCCAATGACAAAATGAGACTAATTATTGCATCGTTCGAGGCACTGTAGTCCGTTGATTAATGTAGCCACATTATTTTCTGTGCTTATCATTTGCTTATTGTCATCTGTGAATTATTCGTTAACATTCTGATGAAGTATATGACCAATCACAAATATAAGAATACACATTATTTGTGTTAGAAAAAAGCATAAAAAGCAAGGTCAAGTCAGTGGAGGACGATGGGTATGACGTATAAACAGAAGTTGAGATAACCCTGTCATCGTAAACACTGCATATATATGCGATGTTCACTCTTCCGCCATATTATTCCAACTCTAACAAGCAATGAACTTTCGAATATTTTTGCTTTTCTGTTTGTTTTTACTTGAGGTCTCTTTTGAATGATCGTACAAAATAATTTAATGATATTCTGAATTCACATATTGTGATCAAAATTTTAAAGAGTGCCGTGAAAAAAAAAAATCAAATACGTATCATAGCCATGGAAAATAAAGATTATGCATGCATGTACTTCTTGTGGATTATACCTGACATGATGATGCTGAGTCAGCGGCTGTTGAGAAGAACTTTTCAGGCCAGATATCGCATGTCAGACTGAATTCAAAAAGGCGTGGCAATGTACACACCCATCGGGCCAAGTCTTCTCCCATCGAGGAGTCATATTTACCATCTTTGTCACTGCTCTGAAAATGCAATGTCAGATCTTCAATCTGTAGAAGCGCAGAGAAATAAAGCAAAACATGTCATCAGAAACAACAATATAATGAAAATAAGGAATAAAAAAGTAGTTTTATTTAAAGGGACAAAGGGTCAAAGGGACTTTATTCCTTCTCTTTCCCGAACACATGCCCGTGGCATGCGCGCGCGTACATATGCCTCGCACAGTCAAATCAATACAACTCGGAATTCTTAACTGACAATTAGCCCCCCAATTGAAATAATTTACCCTTGTAAATTTCCAAACAACGAAGAATTCCTGGCACTTATTGTGGCCTTTTGATTGTACACATAAACAATTGTACGTAAACATCGAACATGCCCCTAGTATTTATCATTTATGGTCGCATAACTTTTATAATCACAGTGCAATGTATTAAAGCATAGAACTCCTGTTTTTGCCCACAATGACTAACGTCCCTGTATAATGAAACCTTGTGATTCAGCTTGAAGTAGATACGACATTACTTCTGCCATACATGTACCCTACATCAATGATACAATGTAACTCACTGAGCAAACATTTAAAGCCTATCTTAGTATAAACCAGCATTGTTATCATGCCCTTTTCTTCATCTTTACAAACATACAATCCTTTCCGAATTTATCGCATGTGTATGCTAAATATACCTTCTCAGACATTTGATAAGTGTAGCTTTCGCCAAGACCTATGACAACAAATATGCCAAACATAATACCATAGTTCTGTATCCCATATCACTCTGACTGTGTGTTTCATTTGTATTGAACCACCTTCTCTGCCGGTAAGTGTGGTATATCGCATACATACACAGCCACTCACACACAAATATATATATATATATACATCTCTGCAAACCATGTAATACAAAGACCTATGGAAATTTCAACGCCTAATTAACTTGTAGGCATGGCATTATCCCTGTTAGTACATCTCACTCTTAAATCTGATTTCCATGCATGTACCTACACACGGTTTAAACTAAACTGTATGATATATACTTGTGCAGTATAATACTTCCACTCATTGCATGGAACACCAAATGGAACTTTTACCAACAGAACATTGTATTCTGTCACATATGTCGATGGACAGCACGTCCCAAACAACACATCCTGACTTACTTACTAATAAGCATGTATTCAACATGTATACTCACTGTGTATTCATACTAATAAGAATGTATTTAACATGTATACTCACTGTGTACATACTAACAGCATATTCTAACATGTAATTCACTTTTCATACAAAACCTCACATCTTGGGTGTCTTGAATTGCAAACCAAGCTCTACCATGTACTATTTATGACCTTTTCCACTTTTGTCATCTAAAGTCACAACTCTTGCTATGAATGACCTGTCAAACAAAAAAAAAAAATACTTCTCTTTACTTACACTCTGTACTGTGCTACTGAGTTGTTGTTTGTGTGATTATGCTGAATCCTACTTCATACATTATATACAGTGGTTGTATATGTGTAGCCATTATATGCCGGGAATATTCTCTCTCTGGAACATATAGGATTGAATCTGTTACATATAGGGTTACATAAAAGTACACCTGGAGGTATCTCTGGTTTACCTCTGAAAATAACACGAGCTTGACATCTTTGACGTGATTGCAGATTCAATTTGATTGATCGCTTCACGCTATGCAGTAGTACACATCGGTACAGGACAAGAAGGGCGGGCACCCATGGTCTTGTTTTGCCCAGAGTCACCTCTGAAAGTGGGAAAAGGGCTTTTTCTTTCTCTGGAGCTATGCTTTGGAATGCACTTCCTGCAATTCTCCTTCAAAAGCTACCTTTTGCTGTAATTATTTGAAACATTTCGCCTCATAACCTGGGTTATTTGTTATCTGATATATGTAGATCTTGTTAGATCCATTTTCTGTAATTTCTGTTGTATTTTTCTGTAGTGTTATTTGTCTGTTTCGTCTGAATTTTATGAATGAGTTTGTGACACAGGGCCTCTAGGGAGAACAGTGCATTGACTACTGATAGGGCCACCCTGTATAAATATGACTAAATAAATAAATAAATAAATAAATAAATAGATAAAACACTATTTCCATCAACACACCATTTAAATGTGCCTGAAACATTTTACAAGATATTTTCTGTTGAACAGTCACATTGTCACCATATAAAATCATGTCAGATTTTCAAACAATATTAATACCTATCACACTACACTGGGATCAAAGCTCGCGAATAGTCCAGTTTCTCATCCCAAGCACAGCTCAGCTCAGTGCTCCCTGGCTCATAATATGGCTGCACTGTTACTTTCACAGTTCAAGTTGCAATAATCCAGTTACACTCCGAGCACTTAACACTGGTGAATCGCTCTTCGGAAAAGTGTCCTTTTTCACTGTTATCACTGTCAATCTACTATTGAGAGTTTGTAGAGTTTGAAGACTTTGTAATCAGAGCTTCAATGAACCCTCTCTGTTCAAACATCCAGATCAACAACTTATTATGATCTCCTGCTAGCGCTACATTTGTTGTGATGCATCATCATTGGCTTTCCCTTGACGACACCAATCACAACAAAGTACATGCATGCAACATTGCTTTCAATATAAAGCTTGATCACTTCATCAATGATTAATCACATCATGCAATGACAGGTGTACAAACACATACCTCTGCATGCAAAATCTTACAGCAGTGCATATTATGCTAGTATGTCTTTGGCAGCCTTAATCGAAACCAAACTCTGTAGAGTGATGCATGAAGTTAGTCTTTACACTAACGCAAAACTCCAAAAACAAACAAACTTCAGTACATAATTAAGTATTGGGTACGTAATCAGTGGCTAACAAGGTTCACTTAATCACCTCCTTGTCATTACTTTGAACCGGTTATATAGTGTGCAGTTAGCAAAATCGTAACTATTACAGTATAACAGATTGAACTCTGCTACTGTGGTGCATAATACACATGTAATACTTGCTACAATTATACATATGACATATGGTGCAGCTTTTACATTCGACTCATGAAATCTGCTGCCGTGTTGTCTTGACTTCTTACAGACACAAGTCTAAACCTATAGTCTTGGAGCATCATGCTCCATCGCATGATTCTCTTGTTCTCAAACTTCTTAGCTTGAATGTAGACAAGAGGCTTATAGTCTGTATGCATGCACGTCAAACTCACGACCATACAAGTAGTAGTCAAACTTTCTTATGGCCCACACTATGGCCAAACAATCTTTCTCTATTGTAGAGTAGTTCTGTTCACTAGGCAGTAGTTTCTTGCTTGCATAAGCAATTGGGAAGTCTTCTCCCCAATGCTCCTGCATTAATACACCCCCTACTCCTCTATCAGAAGCGTCTACCTTCAAGATAAATAACCTGTCAAACTGAGGGAGATAAAGAATTGGAGGGGCGACAAGACATTCCTTCAATTTCTGAAATGAGTCTTCTTCTTCTTTGCCCCACTTGACCTTGGTTGGTTGACCTTTACGAGTTTATAGATCAATTAGTGGCAGTGCAATCTCGGAATAGTTAGGGATGTAGTCCCTATAATAATAGGATTAAACGAGAACTTACCTGTTTGAAGTTTGATCCTTATTTTATGAATAAGAGGAGTGAGAGCTAATGTGAGATCCCGTTCGCGCAGGCGCAGTCAGTCCTAATCGCTACATGCAGGACAGAGTGCACTTATACATCCAGTAGATGTACAATTTGTAGACTTATTACCCTACGAGGCCATTGCCAATTGTTGTACTTCGAACGTTTTGTCTTCACCACAATTACCACAATTCACCCATATGTCCTAGTCTATGGGTGGGAGAGGAGGGCACATTAGCTCTCACTCCTCTTATTCATAAAATAAGGATCAAACTTCAAACAGGTAAGTTCTCGTTTAATCCTATTATTTTATTTCATAAACGTTCGATCTAATGTGAGAATTCAAAGACACTCTGGCCTGCATGTAACATCTTACACAAGGTGTATGGTAGCAACAACACACCAGTGTACAGTTTCCAACAGCAATAAAACTCTGCATGGTGGACCACAAATTCAATATGCACTTGTACATGTTATGTCTTACCCGAATGGTGCAGGAACTACTGCAGTACTGCGTGAGCAAATCCACTAGCAGTACTTGGCGTGGCGACAGGTTTGTTATAAAAGGCCTGGAAGGTTCCTTCCCTGCTCCAGCCGACATGTGTCAGAACCTCTGACATTGGGACTGCGTTGGATGCGGCCTTCGAAGTTGTTGGAGCCCGCGTGGAATGGGCCTTGTACACATTTACATCGATGCCAGCGCGAGTCATTATGTCCTTGAGCCATCTTGAGATAGTATCTGTATTGACCCGTTTAAATGGCTTCCTATAGCTAATGAAAAGGTACTTCTCTTGACCTCGAAGGGAGCTGGTGCGGCGTAAATATTCATTAAGGCAGGCAAGAACACAAATACGCTTATCCTGGGGATAAGCAGCGAGAGCAACCTTTAAACCAGTCCTCCCTGGTCTGCTCTGCTTTACTAAATCTTGAACTATGAACGTACATAGAGTGGGCGACATAAGTATATCATCAATGTTTAGTAAATGTAGCGTTTGCACTCTCTGAGCACTGACGAGGGCAATCAACATACATGTCTTCAATGAAAGATCCTTAAGTGACATACTATTTAACTCTGGAAGGTTGCGAAGATAATCCAGGACAAACTTGACATCCCACGTAGTCTGATATCTGGCCCTGGGAGGCTTAAGGTGAAATACTCCCCTCATAAAACGTGAAATTAAAGGATGGGAGCTGACTGTGTATCCATCAGTAAGAACAACAACAGACGCGAGTGCTGACCTCGCAGTATTTAATGCACTGTAACCTGAATTCTTGAAAAGTAGCGTTAGGAAGTCCAATACTTCCTTTACAGGCGCTTGCATCGGATAAGTCTGTCTCCGATTGCAAAAATCCAACCACTTCCTTGTGTAGACTGAATACTGCTTGTGGGTTGACTGACGCCAGGCAGACAAGATGATCTTGGTAGTTTCATCTGAAAGGCCTGTACCTTGAAGGTGTTGCCGGATAATCTGCAAGACATAAGATGCCAGCGTTTGTACAATGGATGTGATACTCATGATACAGGCTGTGTGACTAGGGTCTTGCTCACAGGCAGGATTATTGGCTCATCTATCAGCAAATTTAACAACCTCCCAAACCAAGCCTGAGTTGGCCAATTGGGCACAATCATAAACCCTTCTGCTTTCTCTGCTTCAATTTTCTGCAGACATCTGCCAATCAAGCAAAAAGGTGGGAATGCATAGAAATAATCCCCCTGCCAATCTATTGAGAATGCATCCACAGCACACCCCCCTGGGTCAGGTAGCCATGACACATATTTGTCAACTTGAGCATTCAGTCTGGTGGCGAACAAATCCACCTCTGGGTTACCATAGTAACCACACAGTTGACGAAACACATCCCGATTGAGCATCCATTCCAATTGGTCATTAAACTTCCTTGATTTTTCATCAGCTATTTGATTTTGCACCCCAGGCAAATGTGTAGCTGTAATCCAAATCTCACGCTTTTTGCACCATTCCCAGATTCTCTTAGCCAGCTCATCACAATCTCTTGATTTGATGCCTCCCTTGTGGTTTATATATGCCACTGCTGTTGTGTTGTCTAACCGCATATGCACGTGCAAATGAGCAAGGTGAGTACAAAAAGCCTGCAAAGCATAAAATGCTGCTAATAACTCTAGGAAGTTAATATCATTGAGCTCTGCTCTGACTCTCTCTGTCTCATTCCATCTGCCCCCAATATGGGTGTTCCCATCTGATGCACCCCAGCCTAGTCCTGAAGCATCACTAGTTATCATCACTGATGGCGGTGCTTGACTAATGCTGCCACAGCAGGAGTCTATGTTCTGTACCCACCACATTAACTCTGCTTTTGCTGCCACAGACAGGGACATTTTACGATCATAATGGCCTTTACTCTGGCGTAGTGCCAAAGTTTTCTCTCTCTCAAGCTGCCTATAATGCATCTGACCATAGTGAACTGCAGGGAAGGCTGCTACCAGTTTACCTATTACAGAAGCAACTGTGCGTATCGTTGGGGCATGAGCTCTTAAAAGTGCATAGCAGAGACTCTTGATCTGAATAACCTTCCCTTCTGCCAATGAGATTTTCATAGCATTGGAGTCAAGTACAAAACCAAGGAACTGGATATTTTGTAGATGCATTAACACAGATTTCTTCGGGTGAATGACAAAGCCGATCTCACTCAACAATTGAGCAGTTTCGATCACTGCCTTCTCGGCTAGTTCCTTTGATTTTGCTATAATCAGTGTATCATCAATGTAGGCAACTATCGTATGTCCCTTAGCTCTCATGGCAGCAAACACAGGTTTGAGTAGTTTGGTGAAAATACGTGGTGCTGATGCTAGCCCGTTTGGCATCGCCTTAAACTACCACAGCGAGCCTTTCCTCATGAATCTGAGATACTTCCTATGACTTTCAGCTATTGGGACTGTATAGTATGCGTCACGAAGGTCGATGGAAGCCATATGGCAGCCTGGGGTAATCAGTTGCACTGCTGTATCAAAAGTATCCATTTTGAAATGGTGATAGGCAATGTGCTCATTCAGTTTCGAGAGATCCAAAATAATTCGGTGGGCACCATCCTTCTTCTCCCTTACAAATATGTTCGAGATAAATTGCCCTTCTTCTGGCATTGCATGTTCAATAACGCCTTTCTCTTGCAGGCGAGAAAGCTCATCATCAACTGACTTAAGCTCAGAGCTATTCAATTTGTAAGGTAATGGTACCCTAATCTGTGCAGGGGGAAACCCTTCCTCAAATTCCAGTTCTAATCCATTCACTACATGAAGAATATATGGATCTGAGGTGATTCTTTCCCAGGCATGTTTATGGCTTGTCAATCGACCACCGATACATGTTACATTGGTAGTAATGTAAGGAAATTGTGAAAGTTCACTGACCTTAGCTGAGTCATTGGTGGTTGGATCTGGTGTAGTGGAGACTACTGCTGGTTCAGAGCCGGACGTCTGTCCGGCGCCAGGGCTGTGTGTGTGTGGGCGTTGTCTGTATCGTGGAGTCCTCTGATTTGGATTCCCTGATGGCCTGCCTGCAGCAGCTGCCTGGCTGTGTGCTTGTGCAGACAGGGCTCTGTTGCCTAAAAAAACCCTGGCTCTAGGCTGCATGGATCTCGTCCTCAACCACCCTGCATTACCATACCTCTGATGCTGGAAAGGAAATGCTTGAGACCCAGCGCGTGGACCCTGCTGGTATAGGTTGTACCGTTGTTGGCGGAAGAAGGTACGACCTCTGATGGCTCCAACTGTTTTTTGCTGCTCATCCATCTCTTTGACAGTTTTATGGAGGTCATCCCCAAAGAGCCACTGCGTGGTCTTAACCGAAGGTTTGCAAAGATGTGTGTACCTTGAATTAATGTCTGGCTTGATGAGAGACTTCCTGAGTGTATTCAGTTCATAGCTGGCATTAGCAATAAGGGCTATGGCATCCTGTTGGGTGTCTGTTAGCTCTTCCGCCTCACCGCGGGAGGTATTCGCTGTGAGAAGCATGGCTGTCATCCCTTTCACGAGGGGCTTTAGACACTTCTGTAAGCGTAGGTCGAGTGCTCCAATCTTACCAGACAAATTGTCCCAGATTATCGGGTTTACTTTAGGCACAACCAGTTGAGAGTTCTCTGGCTGGGGATACTTGTCACACGTCTCAACAATGTGATTTTCTTCCAATGCATGGGTCATGAGAAAATTGACGCTGCTATTGAGCTTATCTGGGAGCGGGTCCCCAATGTCCGTCTGCGTCGCAAAACGGGAGGCAAACCCAATGTCTTCCTCTATTTGCCTCGTCACATGCTGGGCTGGCACATCTTTTGTCAACTGTTCTTGAGCGACTTCTCGGTCAGTAGCCTGCCCAGTCTGCTCACCCAAACTAGACATGTTCCTTGCTGTGTAACCAGGATGTGTAGCCTGAACAGATGACGCATCATCATCATCACACAAAAAACGGTTCTGCTTATTATGATGGTCCAGTTCATAGTCCCAGTCCATAAAGTCTAACTCGGGGTCATCAATTTGGTTCGAGCAAGGCAACATAGATCTAGATTTCTGAGACTGGGTGTTGCACAATGTCTCTATCATAGTCTCTAGCTTCTCGAGTCTGCTCTCCATTGAGACCTGTGCTGTAGCACCTCCAGCAGTACTACGCACAGTAGTACCTGTACCTGTAGCTGAGTAACGTTTTGAGGTGGCAGTACTGCCAGATTTCTTCGCAGAGCGTTTGGATTTCGTCTTTTTTAAGATCGGAGTAGCTGAAGTGGCCTTTACCGCACGTTGCACCGACTGTAACTGCACACTATCCTTACCGTACGTGCTGGGCTGACCGGTTTTCCCCGTCTGCAATTTCCCCGCAGGGCTGCCACTGGGGGTATGCGTTAACGTTACGGCAGTACGAGACTGCACCGATTTCTCCACTTGCACAGGCGTCCTCTCAAGGGGGACCTTTTTTCCGCCATCTACTGGCCCCGCAGGGCTTTTGGTCGGTAAACCTTGTTCCATCCCAAAACGAATTTTGGAAACCGCTCCGACAAAGAACGAAAGACGAATACCGAATACTGAAATATGATTAAACTGAACTGTTTTGTCGCGCTCACGCGAGAAACGTTTCAACAATGCGCCATGTTGGAACGAACTGACTGCGCCTGCGCGAACGGGATCTCACGTTAGATCGAACGTTTATGAAATAAAATAACCTGTGAGACCCAGAAATGATCGCACCTGCTTCTTGCTCTCTGGCCGAGGTGCCTCCATGACTTCTTGTGCTAGTTTACTACTGGTCTGGACTGTTCCCTCACTCAGACTATGTCCTAGGAACTCAATTTCCTTGAACCCCAAAGCACACTTGGATGGACGTGCTGCTAGGTTCACCTCACGCAATCTGCGCAGCACCTTCCTGACTGTGTCTACATGTTCTTCCCAACCCTGAGTATGAATCAGCACATCATCTATGTAATGGACTACATTTGGGATACCCTGTAATACACTACGCATCATCTTGGTGAATTGTGCACCAGCGGTTACAAGACCAAATGGCATGTACTTGAACCTATACTGCCCACTTGGTGTTAAGAACGCAGTCTTGTCCTTATCGCTATCTCGCATAGGGATTTGCCAATATCCCTTGGTCATGTCTAGTTTACTGAAAAACTTACTCTGTGGCAAAGTAGAAAACAACTCTTTGGGATCAGGCATAGGTTCGGGATTGAACACTGTAATTTGGTTGAGACGGCGAAAATCAATACAGAACCTTTTAGAGCCGTCAGGTTTTTTCACCATTACTATGGGATGACAGTAGGGGGAATCTGCTGGTTCAATAATCCCCATACGCAACATGGTGTCTACTTCCCTTTCTGGGGTCTCTTTCATTGCTTGTGGGACCTTGTACGGAGGTGAGCGAATGGGATCTTCACTAGTCAAATGCAGTTTACATTCAGCAGCTGTTGTCTTCTCAGGAACATCAGAAAATACAACCTGGTACTCACACAGCAACTGAGAGATTTCTTTCTTGCGACTCTCATCCAAACCCTCATTTACTTTAACATGCTCCACAAACTCCTTCTGATGCATGGATGGCATCACTGGCAACTCACCCACATCAACATCACTCATCTGGTCACAGTCACCATCCTCATCACATACTTCTTGACTCTCTTCACAGAGTCAAAAGCATCCAGCTACAGAAGAGTCAATCTCTTCCCTCTGACAATACTTCTTGAGAAGGTTTATGTGATAGGTCTTGGGAACACCATCTACATCTGTGATGTCATCAGAGTCGTACCTTGTGCCTACTACAGGAAAAGGACCCATCCATTTCAATAGCAGCTTATTCTGCTCTGTAGGAAGCAAGATTAACACCTGGTCTCCCACTTCTAACTTCCTTCGCCTGGCATTCCTGTCATAGTACTTCTTGTACTTTGCTGCAGCCCCTTTGAGTGATTCCTGAGCTAGTTCCCATGTCTTTACTAGTCTCTCACGGAGCTCAATCACATACTCATACTCATCTTTCATCTCTGCACTCACATCTCCATTTGTTCACAACTCCCTCAATACCTCTATGGGTCCACGGACATTCCTCCCAAACAAAAGCTCAAATGGAGAATATCCAAGACTAGAGCTAGGTGTCTCGCGTAGGGCAAAGAGAAGTGTAGGCAGATATCTATCCCACTCTCGTGGTCCGTCTGCACACAGGCGTCGCAATGCTGTTTTAACCAGCCCATTGTATCTGTCCACCAAACCATTACACATTGGGTGGTATCGAGAGCTAGTGACCTGTTGAATTGACAACAATCTGGACACTTCCTTCATTAAGCTTGACACGAACTGGGGACCCAAGTCTGACATAACTTCCCTTGGTATGCATACTCTGCTGTACACACCAAGCAGTGCTTCGGCCACTTCCACTGTTGTTATAGACTTCAAAGGTAAAGCCTCTACGTACCTAGTAGCATAGTCTACCACTGTCGGTATATGTGTGTGACCTCTAGCTGACCTCGTGAAGGGACCTGCTAAATCTATAGCTATCCTCTGAAATGGAACACCTATGATTGGCGTTCGACCTAGGGTCGTCTTGGGCACTCTACCTTTGCTCAATGTCCTTTGACAGATGTCACACGACCTACAAAAGTTCGCAACGTCTTCAGCCATTCCAGGCCAGAAGAACTGGTTCTTTGTCTTAGCCATGGTATTGTTTATTCCTACATGACCTCCCATCAAAGATTCATGTGCCACTTTCATCACCTTCACCCTCTGTGACTTAGGGAGAACTACACATTTGTGTCCTACACCAAGCTTAGGATTGTTTTCATCCCTCCTCTGTCTGTACAAACAATGTCCCTCCGACACGAACATGTACTTTGACTTTTCATCCCTACCTACTTTGTTCCATAGTGATTTCAATGATGGGTCTTCCTTTTGTTCACGAACAAAATCAGCAGGCTTCAGACATAAGACGGGATCACCAGTTTTCAAACCCTTGAGCGGTTTGACCTTGGCTTCCTTCTGAGATCGGGTTTCGACTGCCATCACCTATGGATCATCTTCTTTCACCTCAGAAAGATTGTCAACCTCCTCCTTATCAACGCCATCAACATTGGTATCTACAGTTTGCTCACCATCTCCAATGACGTGTCTACCACCATCATCCTGATCAGCATCGTCACTCAATGCTTTGCCCCCTCTGGACACCCACTTCAAATCTGGATCATTAGGCTCACGTGCACCAGTGACATTCCCAACACTCACTTCACACAAGCAATCCGGCATACACAATGCTTCAATCTCACCTGAAAAATATGGGGAGTCTAACTCTACCTTGGCGACAAGAAATTGCTTGACTGTTCCATCAATCAACCTCACTGTTTGACACCTCCCAGTCAGCTGATGTCTCTCAACCAGTCTGGACTAAACGACACATGTACTGCATCCTGTGTCACGGAGTACTGAAATTGGAACTTCACCAGGATATAACCTGCCTGAAACAACTGGCATGTGGTTCATCATAGCACTCACTTCACTATAGGCCATACCCAACCTTTCAACACTCACTTTCTCATGCATGATTGGATTAGGCGTTTCAATGGGCATGCACGCTGCTGTCTGCGAAGGCTGTGACTGTCTGATACTCGCGTCATTAGAACGTAACGGACCAATTGACTCTGTAGGACTACTAGTGTGCGGCGCGCTTGCAGTACCACCAGACTGTACTGGTCCTGTACCATTTGCAATCTCTTGCATCATTGCCTGTCCCTGTTTAACTTGGCCCAGTGGGCAGTTTCGCTTGAAATGGGAGGGACTGCCATATATGTAGCACCCCTTACCTTTACTTGTACCACTTGACTTTTCCCCCTTTGTTCTGGGTAGATGCGGTGCATGTTCATTACGGTTAGTGTTAGTGTTAGTGTTGCCTTTGTTTACCACTGGCTGACCTGAATTCGCCCCACCTAGTTTGCCTGTAGCTGTGGGTCTAAATCCCCCTTGTTTGCGAGGAGCGCAAAATGTATGCAGTCCATGAGCCCCTACATACACCGTAGCTCTTTCCACGATCTCGTCCATACTATCGCATTGCCCCTCTCTCACAAACACTTCTACTCCTGTGGGACAGCACTGAACAATTTGTTCCCTCAATATTAAGTCAAAAAGGGCGTCCTAGTCCTCAGAAATCCCAGACAATTCTATCCACTTCTGTAGATAGCCCTTCTGTCGAACACTGAACTGCCTTGGCTGTTCGTTCTTCTCCGGCCTAGCCGTACGGAATTTCTTTCTGTATCCATCCGCAGTTAGATGATAGAATGTCATTAGTTCATGTTTCACTGTTTCGTAGTTACTACGATCCTCACTTGACATTCGATTCACCACCTCCAAGGCTTGTCCGGTTAAGTTAGCAATTAAATGCAACACCCTTGTACTGTCTGGTACATCTTGGCTATCCATGATTAAATCAAATTTGCAAATGTATGCGTCAAATCTATCGTTAGTGTCGTTGAACTCACCTACTTTCAACTTCACCCCACCAGCAGCAGCAAACCTGGTTCCCGAGGATCTTCTCTCCTCTACACGCAGTTCCGCCAACCTCACTTCATTAGCACGCTGCTTTTCGCTCTCCTTGCGCTGCTTCTCATTTTCCTCTCGCTGTTTTTTTATTTTCTTCGCTCTTTCAAGCTCTTTCAGCCTCATCGCTTCTGCGCAGCGCTCTGACACAAAGTTACTAAGCTCACCACCAGTAAGACCTAAAACTCGACCTAGTGTCGAAAATTCCCTCATCTGATCGATACTAGCCATAATTATCTTACTGTGAATACTGCAATGAAATTGTAATGCAATTAAATGCTGGGGATGCAAGCCACTTGTCTACTCTGACAGACAGTATCAACACCGTAGCAGCTTAACAACAGTACCGGAACACCTTTACATGAATGTACAGTACTTTATTCTAGTCAAAACACGTTCACCATGTCTCTAAAACTAGAAAATACATAGAATCTAGGCATTCTACAATTCAAAGAGGCTACTGGCTAGTAGGCAAGACAGTCTGAAAAACTCCTGGGAAATTCCCAAATACCATAAAACTTAAAATCTAAAATGTGCTTTCATTTACTGTCTTCACGTACACCCTGTAGATAGACATTCTACACTACAGACACCACGTTATATGGGTGCCAGGTAAAAATGGCAGAGGTAAAAATGGCAGGGGTAAAAATGGCAGGGGTAAAAAGGGCAGAGGTAAAAATGGCAGAGGTAAAAGTGGCAGGGGTAAAAATGGCAGAGGTAAAAATGGCGGAGGTAAAAATGGCAGAGGTAAAAATGGCAGAGGTAAAAATGTCAGAGGTAAAAATGGCAGGAGTAAAAATGCCAGAGGTAAAAATGGCAGAGGTCAAAATGGCAGAGGTCAAAATGGCAGAGGTCAAAATGGTAGAGGTAAAAATGGCAGGGGTAAAAATGGCAGAGGTAAAAATGGCAGAGGTAAAAATGGCAGAGGTAAAAATGGCAGAGGTAAAATGTTAGAAGTAATGAGAGTGATTTCATCAGAGATAAACGTATGAATGATAACCTAGCCAGAGCAAACTGTACTTATCGAATCATCACATCCAAACTGCAGATTTGAAGAATGTTTATTTAATTATGTTTTAAAAAGATTAGAGCACTCTCAGTATTCTGAGTATGATTCAAGTGCAGTGGCGTAATCTGTCTGTTCAGAGGTATGATAAACCAGCTAAGAGCCTAGTAGGCCTATGGGAAATTATTTTTGTTATTCAGTATTATTATTATTATTATTATTATTGTTATTATTATTATTACTATTACTATTATCTATTATCTATTATCTATTATTATAAGGGGGTTCCAACAATGCTGCAAAGCCCTTAAACAGTATAATCCTACGTTGTTTCGCCGAATGAAGTTACATACACACACACACACACACACACACACACACACACACACGCACGAACCCACTTTTGGTATAAACATATACTTCTACACGCAGATATACATACTCTTACACACACACTCTTACACAAACGAATTCCGCTCATGTCCAGGCTAGAATATTGTCATTATTTTTCATTTTTTGAACTGTTTAATGTAAAGAAGTGAAGGAGACATAGAAGGAAACCGCTAATTTTTCACCTGTTCTATATGTTAATTTCTCACATTTAGGTTTCGTAGGAGCCTATTTATCTCACAAGGCCTGATCAGGACATAATGTAGAAGTAAAAATACAAAACGCAAAAAACAAACTAGAGCAGATGTATCGGCAGACATAAGTAAGCTCTTGCAAAATATTTTATTACATTGTTCAAGTATCACATGGCGCAAAAACAAATATCTCGAAGTTTAATGAACACTTTGTGGTCACTTTACAAACTTATGCCTATTAAAACTGGAGACGAACTTTAACTGTTCTAGTGAGAAAAAAAAAAACCGCTAGTTTGCCATGGGATTTCTTGCAATCATTGTTGAACGAATCCGCAGGCGAAAAAATGTAAATGTTTGATGCCTTTCAAACTTAGCTGTTACCCCAAAGCATTGGCGTAAATCCCGAAACACACCAGAATCAGGTCAATAGCACCATTAGACCCAGAGATAATCGCAACTGTAGATTTCAAATGGCGACCATTTTGAAATCCAATATGGCGGACATAAAGAGAGAATTCCACGTGGCCCGATATCTGAAAATGTTCGCAATATGTTAGTGTACATTTGTGCCAAATTTGGTGCTTGTATCACAAAACGCGCGATAGGTTTGCTAAGCTGCCCCACTAAGAGTATTTAGTGATACCCCTATATATATATATATAACATTTTCGTGTAATTAATGATTTGTTTAACCCCTAATTTGGGGGGGGGGGGGAATGAGACATCAAGCGGGGAGAAATGAGACAACCTGGAGAGAAATTGGATAACCATCATGACCAAAGTAGGATTTACATGTGCCGCGGGGAGAAATGTAACCGTTGACTGCCCTATTAAATTTCTCCCAGTGGTAACAGAAACAGTAAAAGATCCCTGCCAATTTTTCATACCTGCATGTTTGTTATCAAGCAATTTTATTTTCAGAAGTTTACACACTGATATTAAAATACCTATATTAACATAGTATAGGACCTACGAGATCTAAAGTAAGTTGGATATTTTACTGACAAGATAACTGTAGAGCTGTATAGTGGTTAATATGTCCATTTTCAGGTGTACCGAGGCTCATCGTTTTACTGATATAATTGGATTGTTGACTGGCCGAGCATTTTTCAAGTTACATGAGTGTCCCATATTTCTCGTGTCCCATTTCTCCCCGGTCTCCCCCGGGCTTTATTTCAGAAGGCACGAAAAGCGCGTACTTGGAGAAAGGTGTCAGAAACATGAAGAAAAAAAAATCTGTCACTTTTACCTCGTCCTCTTGCATTTCATTTTTAATTGTTATCAATGGCATTTTTATCTCTAGCATTTTCGCCACTGACATTTCGACCACTGACTTTACCTCTGACATTTTTACCACTGACATAATTATTTACCTCTGACATTTTTACCCCTGCTATTTTCACCTCTGCCATTTTTACCTCTGCCATTTTTACCTCTGCCATTTTTACCCCTGCCATTTTTACCTCTGCCATTTTTACCCCTGTCATTTTTACCCCTGCCATTTTACCCCTGCCATTTTTACCCCTGCCATTTTTACCCCTGCCATTTTTACCCCTGTCATTTTTACCCCTGCCATTTTTACCTCTGCCATTTTTACCTCTGCCGTTTTTACCCCTGCCATTTTTACCTCTGCCATTTTTACCCCTGCCATTTTTACCTCTGCCATTTTTACCTCTGCCATTTTCACACCGAACCGTTATATGTGACCCTGCACCTCAAAACAAACAAAAAGTCGCCAGACATGAATTTTTAGTTATGACCGTATTCTGAAAGAGCAGACTTTAAGCTTTAAAATGGTGTATAACTCAAATCAAATGGACTCTCCTAACCTATCCAAATATTGGAAAGAAAGCACAAACTCAGGAAAAGTGTGAACTGAGAAAAGAGGCTCTGAAGTATAGTGTCTATTCAAGCGCTTAATCTTATACCAAACCGTGCTGGCTGTGCCATGAATGGGACAAAAAACAGGAAGTAAACCACCATAGTAACAACAATGAAGGGATTATTCGCTTAAACTGAAATTAAGCATGCCTCATTAACACATTCTGTCCATAATTAATGCCAACTTTCGAAGCAGTAGCACTATCCTTTCAAAAGTTATTAGAGTTGAAAGTGAAGAGTGTGGACAAGGTTTTTCAGAAATGAAAAAGGGATTCTAAAGACACAACCTATAATCACACTATTCTACCAAAAATGTTCGAGATAAACTGCTAAAAATACACAGTTTCCTGCCCGTTTTATGATACCAGATTTTAGCATAATGTAATAGAAGACCTGCTGTTTCAGAAAATATGAAAAGGTCAACTTAGGCTAGGTTGACCCATTTCACTTATTTTCAGTCCTCACGTAAAATCAGTATGTGCGACTTTATGTTCGTTTTGAGGTGCACGGTCACATATGTGCATAATTCAGCCTGGGATAACTCATACCAAAGTTAATTCCACAAATACCATGTCCCATTCACGCATGAAACTCATCACCAGACAGCCCCAGAGCTACCAAGTCTCACGCATTCTGAGTGAGACTCAAGCATTTTGGGGCCGTCTCACGATCACAGGCATGGCACCCATTTTTCTCACACATCGGGCGAAGTCTGCAACTTTGGCCTATAATAAGGAGCATAGCTCAAAGGATTAAAGTAATAGTTGCAATTGAAGGTATATTTCCCTTTTGTCTTTCAAACTAAGAAAAAATAGTCACGTAAATATGCACCTGGTCGCACCATTAAGAGCTAAAAATTGAAAAAGCTCCCTCCCGTGGGAGGCCACAGGGAGGAACAACCCCTTCCACACCCTCGCTCGCACGCACATTCGGGCGCCGAGATGCCGAGTCATGAATGTCTCACTCATAAAATGTTTTGAACTTGACATCCCTGCAGCCCTAGTACGAACCCTGTACAGTCAGACCGCAACGTCCTGAAAAGCCTTCGCATTTATCGTACGCGTATGCATGGACCTTACGGACATGAATACGTAATGAGCTGGGAGACCACATTTTCAGAGTGTCTGTAAATCTAAACGACATTATCAATCTTCATGACTTATACATCGATAAAAAGCTCAAGAGTTGTACTTTGATGAAATTTGACCACTTAAAAGGTTATGACATATAGAATATACTGAACAAGGAAATTATGAAACACAAAATTTGCATATTTTTCATTTTTCTTAAGGGGTACACTAGACCAATGAAATTAAGGTGGACCAAAATGGAAAAGGTATAAAATGAAAGAGAAAATATCATTCTGTGAAAACATAATGACTTTATGTGGGCTGATCCTATGAACGGGTCAGGTTGGCGAATAAATCATTGCGTTGTCCAGTTAATTTTTGACGAGATTTCAGTTTGCCGCGAATACGCGTTCTGATTGGTTAATTCCCCTCTGAGTGGAGAGTTGAACGAACCTCGCGCAATGACAGTAAACGTGTACTCTGTACATAACAGTAATACGCTGTGTGTAGATGACAGTGTAGGACCCTATGGTGTGTGTGTGTGCGCGCGCGCACAATGTATGTATACGCGCTCAGGTTCAGGCAACTGTAGCAGCAAAAGATCTCCACGTAAACAACAAGAACAACACTCCACTCTGATCGACAGCTCAACTTTGGCTTGAACTTTGTTTGCACAACTAGATAGAGTAGCGTGTATTATTAAATAGCATACAAACGAATAATAAAAGATTTAGCACTAAGTTTGTGCAAATGAGTTCTTTGGGGCTCTCTATTTGGTATTATAATAATTATTCCTTATTAATCCGCTGTATACATCGCTGAATGATTTATTTAATGATACCCTGGGAGCGCATGATCATTCATGTATCTCAAATTGCCACACTATGATTTTTACTTGACGAGACTTTCAATTTTTGTTGTTTTCCAAGCGAGGGACCAATTCAGTTCTTATTGTGCTATTATAACAAGTATATCTAAAACGTTGACCATCATTCATTTGGTGATTCAACCTATGAACGGGTCGGGTTGGCAATAAATAGAAAGCCTTGTTCTAATTTGTCTCAGGGTCGTTTGGAAAATATCGATATAATGCAGAGATATGAGTGATGGTATCATAAGCTCATTTTATATAATGTAAGCATTAAAAGGTGTCATTTATTTCAAATATTCACAAACCATGTCCATTAGTCACGGATAGTAGATCTTCATGTCGCCAATAAGTGAATCTCGTAGACCATGCACTTTGTCTCTGAATTATCTCGCAAAATCTCGGGTGCTGAGAAGGACATGCGCAAAAACCTGCGCGTACGATAAATTTTTGATTTGAGCTCATTAACAGCAGCGTTGCGGTCTGACTGTGTACTCCACTGCCGTAATGTAAACATACCCATGCGAACGGACATCCGCACATCATAACGCACAACCACTTCAGTACGTGTACCGTTGTCTACAGCGCCTCCCGCATACTGCCGACTCCGCAACGAGTCGCACTCAGTGTAGAGAATAACAGACGGAGCGTTGCAAACACCCTACGCCCCAACGTTGCGTAGTGAAGCATCGCACATGTGAAACCGTGGCGAGAAGCCTGCCACACCGAATCGCAAAATCACTCTTTTTGCCCACATCCGCCTCTCTTTGTACATAACATCTCTACACACAGTTGCATGGACCTTCATTCCACACTCGATGCTACTTTACTAATGACCTTCAAACTTTCGTCCTGGCAGGGTCGCCATAAAATTGTCACAAAAATGAAACAATATACTTAGGTTTTAGGTCACCGGTCAAAGGGACTTTATTCCTTCTCTTTCCCGAACACATACCCGTGGCATGCGCGCGCGTACATATGCCTCGCACAGTCAAATCAATACAACTCGGAATTATTACGTGACAGTATATATCGCTCATTTAACCAAAGTTCCTGACCGCAATGTTGAATCAGACGATTGATACGAATGTCTGACCGGAGGCACAAACTGAAGGCGTCACGGCGTTTAACAACGATCTCCACCACCAGTCTTATCATCCAAGCCGAGAGCGATAATTGTGAAGATGACATCATACCAACTTGGCGAACACCTGCTCACAAACAAAAAGACGTTCAAAGGCACCGAGCGTCTGTGAAGACTTAGCCGAATCCAATCAATCTCTTCTCCATGATGTCTTTCTTGCCAGTAGAACACAGAACAGCAAAGTTGTCACCGCTTGGTCACAAGCTGGCAGATCGAATCATTGTCGCAGTCAGGACATCACACGGAAAGACAATGCGCAGACGATTCCACAGTAAAGCAGATCTGACAAGGTCGTAACCTACGTGCAGGGCCGGCGCAGTGTTATCAAAAGTGTGGGGACCCACTTCCGAGTTTCATGAGCTAACAAGCCAAAAAAAAAAAAAAAGAAAAAAAAAGGCCCCCACGGCCCCCACGGCTGCGCCGCCCCTGACGTGTAATTGTTGTTTTCATAAACATAGCATTCTCAGTTTTATTTTGGGTTTGTGCAAAGAAAATTATAACATTAGTTCTCATTGTAATTCTTATAATCTATTCTCGTCTTCATAATCATTATTGAAATATGATAACCCAACATCATTTTACTTCTAAATAGTATATCACTTCTTTTTCTTACGTTCTTCAGTTTGATCAATTCACTTTATATAATATATGTATGTATGTATATTTTTTTCTTTTGTGTGCAATAGTGTGTTATGTTTTGTAAGCGTACTTTTCTAGGTCTCCATGATATTGACTTTGATACCCTCGATGACTTTCTATCAACACCTGAATCTGAAATATATATATGATTCATTTCAAACAAATCGTACATCAGAGGAGTTAAGTGATTTTATTGAAAACAAATATTCAAATATACAACGAATTATGTGATTACAAGTCAGCTGCGCCGAATTCTCCCTTATCCTGTTTTGATTGTGAAGAAGACGACAACACCGATTGTATTACATCTTTAAACGCAGAGTTTGATATAATTGATGTTTCATTACATTTTTTTTTCTAACTACCACTTGGAAAATGATATATATATATATATATATATATATATATATATATATATCAGTTAATTTTTCTTATTCCAACCCTACGATCTTTTTGTTTCTCATTTTGATATTATAAGTTTGAAAAAAAAAGTTTTGATCAAGTTCTTTTATTTTTTAATTTGTTAATGAGCTACAATTTAAACATTATGATTAATGGCCTCAGTGAAATTTGGCTAAACATGAGACAAATCTCTCGTTTGAAGAAGCTACACCCCTGTAGACAATGCCAGTGTACTAGTATATCTTGGCAATCAAGGACTTAACAACCAAAGATATAAAAGAACCTGTTTCTTGACCCTGGCCTAATCTAAGCATCAGTCACCGCCGGGGGGGGGGGGGGGGGGGCACCCGCAAGAGGAGGAGATTGTTTTGGTTTTGGCATGGGCTATGTAGCTCCATGGTACGTGTGTGTGTCAACAAACTTCTACAATGCTCTCCTTCTTATTCCTGTATTTTCGTTATTTATGGGTCAAATTTTTTTCGTTCGAAATGTAAAACGGATGACCACAGAATTTCTCAATAGAATATAAAACTAAAAAATTCAGAAAGAATAGAGAAAATTTTAGTTCACTTTGAATGGTCTGCCACAGGGAGATATCCTTATCATGCTCTTACGTAATATGACAGCTGTTGTAGTCATTAAACCCTGGCTTGGCCTCGAGGTTTCCCACGCCTGAGTAGAAAGTTATTTTGCAGTGGGCAAATACATCTACTCCCACTTCTTAAACGAAGGAAAAAATCGTTAGGGAGGTATAGCACCCCATCAGCTTCGTTTGGCGATGGGGTCTCGCCTCAAACGGGGGTTTGACGGCATGATAAATGTCACCTTCTTCTCAATACACCATCAAGGGTTGTAAATTGCTAACCAATAATAGGCTGGTAAAAGAGGTGGTGGAGTAGGTTTTTATGTCACACAAACTTTGAATTGCCAGTTGTTATATGAATACAGCATAACCATATAATGTGTAGAGAGTATCTTTATGGAAGTTATAACTCCAAACAAAGGTAACATTATCCTGGGGGAAATTTTTCGACCTTCACATTCTAACCTTACTGAGTTCATTGAATTACTTCGCAATCTCCTTTCTGATAAATGCTTCGATAATAAGACATGGATTATAATGGGAGACTTTAATATATAGATATCCTTAACTACAACGATATTACAACTTGTCAAGATTTTTTTTTTCAGCTCTATGTTGTCAAAATCATTCATCCTTCTCATAAGAAAACCTACTCGAATTTCCTCTACTCTCATCGGCAATGTATTTCTAAGTAACTTATCTTTTGACGTCACATATGGTATTGTAGTGTCTGATCTTTCTAATCTTTTCCCGATTTATACCCTCGTACCTCAAGGGTTGTGGGTTGAGACTGGTCTCCTGTCTACTACTCAGGAAATGTGAACTCATCTTTTGAGTTTTTTATGAATATTTTGATAGAAATTTTACCTCTGGTAAATTCAATTATAAGAAAATACCAAGACAGCCATGGATCACGAAGTCCTTTCTTAGGTTTATTAAAAAAGAAAAAAAAAATGATTATTTTGTAGATACTGCAAATTCCAGAATGCTTCTACTAAATCTCGTTATGTTCGTTATCGAAATACGCTGACCTATACGTTACGTTTAGTTAAGCAACAGTTTTTTTACTGTCAGTTTGATAGAAGTAAATCTGACATAAAGAGCACGTATAGAGATCAATTAAGAGCTTTAAAATTCAACACTGAAATGAATTCCGTAAATGGTATTCTCAAAGAGGGTCGCCTGATAAACGATCCAGGGGTAATGGCGGATGTATTTATTGACTTTTTGTAAACCTCAGGTCAGACCTTGCCAAGAAAATACCTTGTTCTGGGACACCTTCTCATTCGTTTCTATGGAATAGACATGCACTGACTCTGTTTTTTGTTCCCATTATCGAAGAAGAGTTAAAGAAATTGTTCGGAAATTAAATGAAGGTTATGAAATTAAATGAAATGAAATAACAAGAAATGTACGAGTGATGACGGAATTTCAGTTTTCTTCGAAAAAGAAACATAATCATTGAATACAAGTTACCCCCTCACATATATTTAAAATCAATCTTTGTCAACTGGAAGAATTCCCGAAAAGATAAAAATTGCTAGAGTCATTCCAATATTCGAAAAGGGTGCTAAATAATCTGTCAGCAATTACCGTCCGAATCTTTTTAACTGCAATTAAAAAAATAGGAAAAACTTGTCCACAGACGAACTATTAGATTTCGTGTTATCATTCTTTCAAATTTTCAGTTTGGATTCAGAAAACAACATAGCACAATCCACGGTTTGTTAGCTTTCATCGATAAAGTGGCACATGCTTTAGACGACGCTTCCCATACTATCGGTATTTTTCTCGATTTTTCGAAAGCGTTTGATACAATTGACCATGCTATTAATATTGCTTTATAAGTTAAGCCAATACGGCATTCGTGGGAGAACTCTAGAGTGATTTAAAGACTACCTTACTAATAGAAAGCAATATGTTTGTTTTAATTGGTATGAGTCTCTTTAGAAACAATTTCTTGTGGTGTCCCCCGAGGTTCCATGCTTGGTCCGCTATTATTCATTTTGTATATAAACGATATCCAAAACTCGTTACAGATTCTTTTTTTTTTTGTTCATATGCTTTGCTGATGACACAAATGTATATCTTTCACATCGTAACCCAAACACGCTTGTACATTATGTTAAACAATGAAATGAAACTTGTTCAGTCATGGATCCACACCAATAAGTTATCACTAAATATTGATAAGACGCATTATATGCTGTTCAGCAACTCTCTGCACTCTGTTCCTGTTCATGTCAAGATTAATGATAATAATTTAAGCCAAATCGATAGTATCAGGTTTCTTGGATTCTGTATTGATAGAGATCTATCCTGGAAACCCCAAATTAATTACTTAAGTAAAATTTTATCCACAAACACAGGAATTTTAAATCAGCTCAAATATTATTTCCTCATACATGTACTACAAATTATATACTCAACAATGATTTCCCCTTACCTCATTTATGGAATTCTCGCATGGGGTAATTCGGCGAGATTTCGGGATGGTTCACTTTTCATTCTTCAAAAACGCGCTACCAAAAGAGTCAATAACCCCGGATATTTGTCTTATACAAACGAATTCTTTTCATGAAAATAAGATTTTGAAATTGACTTATTTGTTCGATTATAATCTAGGCATCTTTATGTATAAATATTCCATGAATGATCTTCCCGATGTTTTTCTTCACATATCCCAAAGAAACTACTCAGTTCCCCAAGTATCCCAACCGCCAACGAGACGATTATCACCTTCCACGTACTCGCACATTGTCAATTTCGCGAAGAAAACTATTATGTATGCAGGGCCAACATATTGGAACGATGCATGTGTTCTGTTCTCTATACTTCCCCGTCTCTTCCAATGTCTTCTGAAGATACGAAATGTGTGATTTTCTAAAATTATTTAAAGCGTATACCATTGTCATTATACATAATTCACATTTGCTATTATTTGCCAAAATGATAACGGCTCATCCGCTTATAGCATGTGGCTTATCCGTTCCCCAGACCTGCATGAGAGAAGAATTTGCAATATCCGTGTATATTTGCATTTTTTGTATATTCTTTCTCATGTTTCGGCCATTTGTTGAACCCATGCTCCTCATCTCCACCTGTTGAACAAATTTATTTGGGGTTTTAGTAAGTAATTTCTTAGCATCCATTCCCATATTCCAATATTTATAGATCAACCACAATGCTTTTATAATAATTATAAAAGCATTGTGGTCGATCTATAAAAGTTGGAATTATGTTTGCAGTATGCTATATTAAGTATCTGAATATATGAACAACCCAAGTCCACGGAAGACCATTTCGAGTTAACTTAAAAAGACTTCATATCTTTTTATTTATCAAATAATATTCTATTTAACTGTAATGGGAAGGAAACATTGTATATTCAAATTAGAACATATATTATTATGACAATTAACATTTACATTAATTGTGGAGAGGCCATTTTGTGTGATGGACTTGGGTCCATATCTTTTTATTTAGTCACTGACAATTTCAATGAATCAATTCCATTGATTTCAACTTGTAAACGCAAGAAAAGTGATAATGTTTAGTGTTCAAAAGATATTCGTAAATTGATAAGGAAAAATTGTAAAATGTATAAATTGTATTCAAAACCCGAATGATTATCGTAAAGTATTTCTATAAGAAATATCGAAATAAAGTGACAAATATGGTAAAATTAGCTAGACAGAAATATCTTGAGAAAAAGTAAGCTGACAGTAGTGGGAACAGTAAAAAGACATGGGATGTGATAAATACGGCTTTGAGGAAAAAGTACAAAACAAAAACAACAGTTAAATCAATTACGTGTAAAAATAACAGTAGTAAATAGCAAAGAGATTTGTTGAATACATTTTTTCTGTTAATATTGGTAATGATATTTATCTTCTTTTGATGATTCATATGGATATATTATGTTAAAAAAGTGATATCAACCGCATTTTTCAAACCAATTACTTTATAAAAATAGTTGCTTTGTAAACAGTTTTAAAAATGATGTAGGTGCTGGATATGATAATATTGATGTTCGAGTTGTTAAAAGAGCTATTCATTTGTTACGTTAACCCATGTTTACATTGTTTAATCAGTGTATGGAATGTGGTATATTTCCAAATAAATTGAAGATAGATAGAGTTGTACCAAATTCTTAAGAGTGGTACCTCTCATGTAAGTGATGAAACAAGACTAGTATTTTCACTAGGCTTGCTGAAATTCTTACGACGTGCGATGTCATTAAGAAAAATTAGTATGGATTTAGTCCGGGGCACTCCACATCTTCTGGATTGGTTGACTTTATTCATAAGGTGATCTGCGCAATAGATAGCGGGAAAATTTACTTGGCTTATTTTTAGACCTCAGCAGAGCATTTGACATGCTTGATCAAAATATTCTATTAGCTAAATTAAGTCAGTATGGATTTTGTGAAGTCACTTTAAAACTTTTTAAAAGTTATTTGAGCAACTGTAAGCAGTTTGTTTCCATTGGTAAGAATATATCAGATCACACGAACACAAGTTTTGGAGTGCGCCAGGTATCGATCTTAGGGCCCATTTCATTTCTTTTGTCTATCAATTATTTACCGAATGTTTCCAATATTTTACAATGTATACTATTTTTGTCTCATTAATTCTCTGCAAGAGGTTTTCAACAAGGAATTGCAAAATGTTATAAATTGGCAGCGAGTTAAACAAATTATCAATTAACATATCAAAAACTAATATGTGACCGTGCACCTCAAAACGAACATAAAGTCGCACACACTGATTTTGCATGAGGACTGAAAATAAGTGAAATGGGTCAACCTAGCCGAACTTGACACTTTCATATTTTCTGAAAGAGCGGGTCTTCTTTTACATTATGCTAAAATTTGGTATCATAAAACGGGCAGGAAAATGTGTTTTTTTTTAGTAGTTTATCTCGAACATTTTTGGTAGAATAGTGTGATTAGGTGTGTCTTTAGAATCCCTTTTTCATTTCTGAAAAACCTTGTCCATGCTCTTCACTTTCAACTCTAATAACAGTTGAAAGAATAGTCCTACTGCATTGAAAGTTGGCATTAATTATGGACAGAATGTGCTAATGAGGCATGCTGAATTTCAATTTAATCTGATAATCCCTTCATTGTTGTTACTCTGGTGGCTTACTTCCTGTTTTTTGTCCCATTCATCGCACAGCCAGCACGGTTTGGTAAAGATTAAGCGCCTCAATAGACACTGCACTTCAGAGCCTCTTTTCTCAGTTCACACTTTTCCTTAGTTTGTGCTTTCTTTCCAATATTTAGGTTAGGAGAGTCCATTTGATTTGAGTTATACATCATTTTAAAGCTTAATGTCTGCTCTTTCAGAATATGGTCTTAACTAAAAATTCATGTCTGGCGACTTTTTGTTTGTTTTGAGGTGCAGAGTCACATTTGATATTTACAAAGAGAAAACGTAATATTAACACTGTATTTAATAACATGTGGGGTTCTAAAATCATGCAGACGTATTCACTGAAATTTCTTGGAGTTCGAGTAGATGAAAAATTAAATTGGTCAAATCATACTCATTTTGTTTGTAATGAATTATCAAAAAAAAAAAAAGATTGGTGTAAAGTATGAACTTATTTTTCTCCCTAAGTCTGTTATAATTGTACCTCATTTGAATTACGGAATAACCTTTTCTGGCAATGCTCTTAGAGGTCAAATCTCACCTGTACATCGGTGATAAGAATACTTTACCATGCTTTACTATTTAGTGATCCGGGTGATCTAACTTTGTGTAGACTTCTATCCGATCTCTAGTCATCCTTCCCTCTTATTTTCCTGCGCTACGTTATGTACCATGTACACGGGCCGCACGCAAATCAAGCAATGCTTAGCCTGCAGCCCTTCATCATTATTCATCGCTGATATGCTTTGTCGTACATTGTTAGGGCTATTAAGAAACTGTATTGCTGTAAATTCTATTTTAAAAAATCGATTGCCTTCCGCCCCTTTGAAAATTCAATCCTCATTTAATGAGATTTATGTTAGGAAAAACGGCAAAAAAAAAACTGTACATATAATATCATCAACAATAGGAGAGATAACAAATTCACATAGAACGTACAAGTAAGTCCGGAGAGGACAAAGAGCATGAAGTATCCACACACAATCAAATGAGATAACTCTGCAATCGTCAACACCATCTCCATCAATTGTTTTGTCCTCCCCTACATCATTCTCACCCGAATACGCCTTTTACAGTATTTTTTTTTCACTTTTTTGTTTGGATTTATTTTTGTTTTGAACTATGTTATCAAAGGAATTGTATTATGATTTCAAATATTTATTTTTTTCCATCATAGGATTTGCCGAGAAATGAAAAAAAAAAATAGAAATATAAATTATGTATAGGCAATACTTTCTTTTGATTTGACCTGACATGATGAGGCTGAAGCAACGGCTGTTGAGAAGAACTTTTCAGGCCAGAAGTCGCATGTCAGAGTGAAGCTCGATAGACTTGGCAATGTACACACCCATCGGGCCAATTCTCCTCCCATTGAGGAGTGATATTTAAAATCTCTGTCACTGCTTTGAAAATGCAACTTCAGATCGTCAGTCTGTAGAAACGCAGAGAAATGAAGTAAAACGTGGCATTAAAAAAACAATGTCACAAAGAATAACAGAATAATACAAATTCAACATATGAGATTAACGCTATCGTCGTTCTTTCGGCCAGAGAGAGAGGGAGAGAGAGAAAAAGATTTCTTTTCATTTTTTTTTTTTTTTGGTTCGTAGTCGTACGTTGAGTAAACCTTATCTGAAAGGCAGACTGGCAGAAGTTTGTCAGAAATCTAAATAGTGGAATATTATTCAAATTGAAAGGCGATAAGCAAGAACGAACCCAAAGCCCACTAATGTGAACTTTCTGAAATGTTTCCCTATGTACAGACTTAATGTAGCCAACTTGTAACAAATGACAGGTTTTCGTAGAAATGCTTTTAGAACTACTAGGGAAACAGCATATCTCTGTCACTCTCATGTCAATCCAACAATGTTATTGATGATTGCTCTTTTCAATCCCTATTATTATGTAATTACAAATGATTCGGTGAGCCCCGACTACCTCCGACCAAGAACATACATATTGATATGTGAAATAAAAAAAAGTAATAGTAAAAACAAGCATATTGAAAGTGGTGCAGTTTTGGGTTGTCCGTACTTTTTCCATTTGCCGAAATGGTCATACACATTACATGTATCATATCAATACCAGATGTAACTTATCAAGAAACAAAAGCAACAGATATCTGACAGGTTGGTACCATACTATCGGTCTTTCCACCATGGAACTCAAAGTAGCAACATTTCACCCGGAAGCTTGTAGGACGTGGCATACTGGAAATCCATTTGGTCAAGTCTCCTTCCATTGAGGGATGACACAGAGAATCTTCAATTGACAAGTTCAGGTTCTGAATCTATTACAAAATAATAATAAAGTGACATATTGAGGGAAAATACAGATTAGACTGTCATCACGAATTCAGGATCTTATTGTGAAAAAAAAAGATATTCGTCACAATACAGTCTTCACAATCGAGATGTAATAACCAAAGATTGAAATACATGTTGAAATATACCTTCACGCTTTTTTCTTGTCACAGATATGCTAACTCATTTCTACAAAAAAAAAAAAATCAATAAATCCAAATATAATAATTATCTTCCAGGGTGTCTATGCATTACAAAAGAAAAATATAGCCATGTTGTGAATAAATCATGACGTTCATATCGACTATTGTAATGGTTCAAAGCACTACAGTGTGGTTATTAATTTTGCCACGCTCTTTTCCCAAGTATTCTAACATGTCTATTCGTCAAACTTGTGTTAAAGTATGTGACCAGTCACTGGTGACAAAACACAAGAAAGTAGTTTGAATTTCAATGCAAAATACGAGAGATTAGAACCCAGTGGTTAATGAGTCAGCTCGTTATTAAGTTCGGCATTCCAAATAACATTTTCCTCGATTCCCGTTCTCTCCCGTCTCCTGTTGCCCGTCCGTCTCTTTGACAGTGCATTATTCTTCTCGTGAGAGTTATGGTAAGGAACACGGCAAACTTTTACAATTAATTTCAGAAGCAATTGGATAAATAGGACATTCACATAGAATGTATCGTTAAAGGACAAGTTCACCTTCATAGACATGTGGGCAGAGTGAATGCAGCAACATTAGTAGAACACATCAGTGAGAGTTTGAGCAAAATCGGACAATCCGTAAAAAAAAAAATAAAAAAAATTTGAAGTTTATGCTCAGTCACGGCTGGATGAAAAGACTACTATAGCTTGTGTCACATGAAGAATAAAGAAAATTCAACATATTTCCATATTTCTCGCATAACAAAAGAACACTCACTTCTCTCTTTCAGAAGGCAGGGGAAATAATATTACCCTTAACATATTGACATACGTCAGTCGGAGAACTGTGCACTTTATTCAAAAAGTAAAGTTTTGTGAAATTCTTTTTATTTTCCTTACATAGTTGTACGCATGTGACATCATACACTGTAGTAGTCTTCTCTTCCAGCAGTTACTGCGCAGATACTTAAAATATTCATAACTTTTGAACGGATTGTCCAATTTTCCTCAAACTTTCACTGATGTGTTCTACTAATATTGCTGCATTCTCTCAATCTTTATGTATATGAAGGTGGACTTGTCCTTTAAGTCCGAGGACGACAAAGAGCATGCAGTATCCGCACAACATCGAATAAGATAACTCTACCATCGTCAACACCACGTCATTCTCACTTTAATACCCCTTTTGCATTCATTTTTTTCACTTTTCTGCTCGATTCATTTTTTGGTCTGACCTATGTTATCCCAGGGATTTATATGATTTCAAGAATGCTCATTCTACTATCAGAGGTTTTCCCAACAAATGGGGAAAAAATCCCGGACACCAAAAAGGCATCACATGTAGAAAATATAAATTATGTATAGGCTCTTCTTCCTGATAATGTTACCTCACATGATGATGCAGAGTCAACGGCTGTTGAGAAGAACTTTTCAGGCCAGAAGTCGCATGTCAGAGAGAAGCTTGAAAGACTTGGCAATGAACACACCCATAGGGACAATTCTCCTCCCATTGACGAGTGGTATTTAAAATCTTTGTCACTGCTTTGAAAATGCAACTTCAGATCGTCAGTCTGTAGAAACGCAGAGAAATGAAGTAAAGCATGGCATTGAAAAACAATATCACAGAGAATAACAAAATAATTCAAATTCAACATATGGTATTAATGCTATCGTCGTTCTTTCGTCCATAATGCTTTTCTCTTTTTTTTTAAGAGAGAGAGGGAGAGAGAGAAAAAGAGTGTTCTTTTATTGTTTTTTTTTTTGGATCGTAGTCGTACGTTGAGTAAACCTTATCTGAAAGGCAGACTGGCAGAAGTTTGTCAGAAATCTAAATAGTGGAATATTATTCAAATTGTATGGCGATAAGCAAGAACGAACCCAAAGCCCACTAATGTGAATTTTATGAAATGTTCCCCTATGTACAGTCTTAATGTAGACAACTTGTAACAAATGACAGGTTTTCGATGAAATGCTTTTAGAACTACTAGGGAAACAGCATATTTCTGTCACTCTCATGTCAATCCAACAATGTTATTGATGATTGCTCTTTTCAATCCCTATTATTATGTAATTACAAATGATTCGGTGAGCCCCGACTACTTCCGACCAAGAATATACATATTGATATGTGAAATAAAAAAAAGAAGTAATAGTAAAAACAAGCATATTGAAAGTGGTGCAGTTTTGGGTTGTTCGTACTTTTTCCATTTGCCGAAATGACCATACACATTACATGTATGATATCAATACCAGTGGTAACTTATCAAGAAACAAAAGCAACAGATATCTGACAGGTTGGTACCATAGTATCGGTCTTTCCACCCTGGAGCTCAAAGTAGCAGCATTTCACCCGGAAGCTTGTAAGACGTGGCATACTGGCAATCCATTTGGTCAAGTCTCCTTCCATTGAGGGATGACACAGAGAATCTTCAATTGACAAGTTCAGGTTCTGAATCTATTACAAAATAATAATAAAGTGACATATTGAGGGAAAATACAGATTAGACTGTCATCACGAATTCAGGATCTTATTGTGAAAAAAAAGAAAGATATTCGTCACAATACAGTCTTCACAATCGAGATGTAATAACCAAAGATTGAAATACATGTTGAAATATACCTTCACGCTTTTTTCTTGTCACAGATATGCTAACTCATTTCTACAAAAAAAAAAAAATCAATAAATCCAAATATAATAATTATCTTCCAGGGTGTCTATGCATTACAAAAGAAAAATATAGCCATGTTGTGAATAAATCATGACGTTCTAATCGACTATTGTAATGGTTCAAAGCACTACAGTGTGGTTATTAATTTTGCCACGCTCTTTTCCCAAGTATTTTTAACATGTCTATTCGTCAAACTTGTGTTAAAGTATGTGACCAGTCACTGGTGACAAAACACAAGAAAGTAGTTTGAATTTCAATGCAAAATACGAGAGATTAGAACCCAGTGGTTAATGAGTCAGCTCGTTATTAAGTTCGGCATTCCAAATAACATTTTCCTCGATTCCCGTTCTCTCCCGTCTCCTGTTGCCCGTCCGTCTCTTTGACAGTGCATTATTCTTCTCGTGAGAGTTATGGTAAGGAACACGGCAAACTTTTACAATTAATTTCAGAAACAATTGGATAAATAGGACATTCACATAGAATGTATCGTTAAAGGACAAGTTCACCTTCATAGACATGTGGGCAGAGTGAATGCAGCAATATTAGTAGAACACATCAGTGAGAGTTTGAGCAAAATCGGACAATCCGTAATAAAAAAAAAAAAAAAAAAAAAAAAAAATGAAGTTTATGCTCAGTCACGGCTGGATGAAAAGACTACTATAGCTTGTGTCACATGAAGAATAAAGAAAATTCAACATATTTCCATATTTCTCGCATAACAAAAGAACACTCACTTCTCTCTTTCAGAAGGCAGGGGAAATAATATTACCCTTAACATATTGACATACGTCAGTCGGAGAACTGTGCACTTTATTCAAAAAGTAAAGTTTTGTGAAATTCTTTTTATTTTCCTTACATAGTTGTACGCATGTGACATCATACACTGTAGTAGTCTTCTCTTCCAGCAGTTACTGCGCAGATACTTAAAATATTCATAACTTTTGAACGGATTGTCCAATTTTCCTCAAACTTTCACTGATGTGTTCTACTAATATTGCTGCATTCTCTCAATCTTTATGTATATGAAGGTGGACTTGTCCTTTAAGTCCGAGGAGGACAAAGAGCATGCAGTATCCGCACAACATCGAATAAGATAACTCTACCATCGTCAACACCACGTCATTCTCACTTTAATACCCCTTTTGCATTCATTTTTTTCACTTTTCTGCTCGATTCATTTTTTGGTCTGACCTATGTTATCCCAGGGATTTATACGATTTCAAGAATGCTCATTCTACTATCAGAGGTTTTCCCAACAAATGGGGAAAAAATCCCGGACACCAAAAAGGCATCACATGTAGAAAATATAAATTATGTATAGGCTCTTCTTCCTGATAATGTTACCTCACATGATGATGCAGAGTCAACGGCTGTTGAGAAGAACTTTTCAGGCCAGAAGTCGCATGTCAGAGAGAAGCTTGAAAGACTTGGCAATGTACACACCCATAGGGCCAATTCTCCTCCCATTGACGAGTGGTATTCAAAATCTCTGTTACTGCTTTGAAAATGCAACTTCAGATTGTCAGTCTGTAGAAACGCAGAGAAATGAAGTAAATCATGGCATTGAAAAACAATATCACAGAGAATAACAAAATAATTCAAATTCAACATAAAGTATTAATGCTATCGTCGTTCTTTCGTCCATAATGCTTTTCTTTTTTTTAAGAGAGAGAGGGAGAGAGAGAAAAAAAGTGTTCTTTTATTTATTTTTTTTTTTGGTTCGTAGTCGTACGTTGAGTAAACCTTATCTGAAAGGCAGACTGGCAGAAGTTTGACAAAAATCTAAATAGTGGAATATTATTCAAATTGCAAGGCGATAAGCAAGAACAAACCCAACTAATGTGAATTTTCTGAACTTTTGCCCTATGTACAGTCTTAATGAAGCCAACTTTTAACAAATGACAGGTTTTCGAAGAAATGCTTTTAGAACTACTAGGGAAACAGCATATTTCTGTCACTCTCATGTCAATCCAACAATGTTATTGATGATTGCTCTTTTCAACCCCTATTATTATGCAATTACAAATGATTCGGTGAGCTCCGACTACTTCCCACAAAGAACATACATATTGACATGTGAAATAAAAAAAAAGTAATAGTAAAAACAAGCATATTGAAAGTGGTGCAGTTTTAGGTTGTCCGTACTTTTTCCATTTGCCGAAATGGTCATACACATTACATTTATGATATCATTACCAGAGGTAACTTATATAGAAACAAAAGCAACAGATATCTGACAGGTTGGTACCATACTATCGGTCTTTCCACCCTGGAACTCAAAGTAGCAGCATTTGACCCGGAAGCTTGTAAGACGTGGCATACTGGAAATCCATTTGGTCAAGTCTCCTTCCATTGAGGAATGACACTGAGAATCTTCAATTGACAAGTTCAGATTCTGAATCTAGCAAAAAATAATAATAAAGTGACATATTAAGGGAAAATACAGATTAGATACTGTCATCACGAAAATACGATCTTTTTGTGAAAAAAAGATAAATATTCGTCACAATACAGTCTTCACAATCGATATGTAATAACCGAAGGTTGAAATATATGTTGAAATATATCTTCTTCTTTTTTCTTGTCACAAAAAAAAAAGAAAATCAAAAAACCAAAATATTGTAATCATCTTCCAGGGTGTCTATGCATTACAAAAGAAAAAGATAGAGATGTTGTGAAAAAATCATGAAGTTCATATCGACTATTGTAATAGTTCAAAGCACTACAGTGTGCTTATCAATTTTGCCACGCCCTTTTCCCACGTAGCATGTGTATTCGTCAAACTTGTGTTAAAGTATGTGACCAGTCACTAGTGACAGAATACAAGAAAATAGTTTGAATTCAAATGCAAAATACGAGAGAGCAAAACCCAGTGGTTAATGAGTCAGCTCGTTAAGTTCGGCATTTCGAATAACATTTTTTCTCAATTCCCGTTCTCTCATAAACAACTGGATAGATAGAACATTCACATAGAATGTATCGTTAAGTCCGAGGAGGACAAAGAGCATTCAGTATCCGCACAACATCGAATAAGATAATTCTACCATCGACACCACGTCATTCTCACCCTAATACCCCTTTTTTTTTTTTGAGGGGGGGGGGGGTAGGTCACTTTTCTGTTCGGTTTCATTTTTGGTCTGACCTATGTTATCCCAGGGATTATCATGATTTCAAGAATGCTAATTCTTCTTTCAGAGGTTTTCCCAATAATTGGGGAAAAAATCCCGGACACCGAAAGGGCACATCACAAAAGTAGAAACTATAAATTATGTATGTGCTCTTTTGTAGAGCATGGATAAAGTCAGTACAATTTCAGTTAAGCTAAAATTGAGAATGTGTACATTTTGAAATTAAGCAAGGAAGAAATTACTATGATGGCAGTATTACCTTGAATAAATTGCAAACGTGACGCCTTCAGACTCAGAGAAAATGACAAAAAAAAACCAACAACATAGGCCTACATTCATCGTTTCAGCAATATGTATTTCACTGTTTGATCTAAAATCGTTTAGATTGAAATACATGATAGTGTACTAGTGTGTTATATTCTTCCCTTTACATTTTGTAACCGTATGATAATTGGAGGCGACCCTATAGGGTACAATGGGAATCATCCTGTACCAACGTCTCCTACATGTATATCATTGAGTCGGTAATGGCATATTCACTTTTGTAAACATAAGTTATGTATGTTTGTTAATTGTTCCAGCCGAAGGGACGTTCTCCGACCCACCACATGCCTCACAAACAGGGTCCCCTTTCAGCCCATAACATATACATGTACGTTTTCATTTATGACTAAAAATATCATTTTTTGTTGTTGTTGTTCTTGCTTTTTAACGATTGAAACTAGATCAAAGTATTCTATGCATGCCTCTGTCATGCCTCACTGAGGTTTCCATGGTTACCGGTGGCCTGCATGAGGTTGCCCCGAATGCAGAATTCTGTTTATCATAATGTGTTGCTGTACGTCGGGTTGACTGTGTGACTTGTTGCGGAGGGTGGAGTGGGGGCGGGAGGTGATCCATGGGTTCATTGACTTGACGTCGATGCTAGACCATAGTGTACTTACATTGATTTCTCATTGCAATTTTGATCTAAGTTTCTTTCAACTTTATTCTTAAAATCTCTAAAGATTCTCTCTCTTCCTCTCTCTCTCTCTCTCCCTCTCTCTTTACCAACCGCGGGTTTTGCCGGTATTCAGTGGTAAAATTTACGAGAAACTTTGCTGTTCATGTCACTCTCATTACCGAAATCATGATATTGTACTCAGTTCAGTTATAAAGTTTACGTTTATTTTCTAAAGTTAATGTTAGAACCGATAAATTCAGAGCTGGTTTATTGCCGTTTTGATTCTATGTTGCTTTGCGTAAGGCAGATAGTTACGGTCGATTATTACTCTTCAATACTTTTTTTTTCTTTCTTGTGTTTTTGTGTGTCTATGCTCTGCAGTCCTGCAGATCATGTCAGTAATTTTGATTCAGTCACTCCTCTATGGTCAGTTACAGCACGTCACGCACCGATGCACCTCATCGTATACAGCCCGTGTATACGATGTGCACTGCACTTCCCATTGCACCATGATAGGCTATTATTGCGTAATGTCACTCATTGTAAATGGATTTTGATTTTGGAATAGATGACCAACAGCTAGTCAACCACACAAGCCAGTATTTCACTACTAATGAATTCAACAGTCAGTTTTTTTTTTCAATAAGGCAAATCAGATTTGTGCTAATTTCAGTTTAATTCACCTTAATTCAAGAAGTTTAACTAAAAAATTTGATACGTTTGAATTATTTTTAAGTTCCCTCAATGATTTTCCATTCTCCGTTATAGGAGTCACCAAAACATGGTTGCACACCAATTCCCCGGACCTATTTGACATTGAAAATTATAATTTTATTCGTAATGACAGAAAGCATGGCATAGGAGGTGGGGTTGCCATGTACGTTAATAATCAAATTAGATTTAAAATTCGAACTGATTTGGGTATTCAGGGAGCAGAAAGTTTACTTATTGAAATCTTAAATGATAATGAGAAACATATTATAGTTGGTACCATTCACCGTCCTCCACAGAATGACGTTCAGTCTTTTATTGACAACTTCGACCAATGTGCTAACGAAATTTTTGGAGAAAGAAAATCTATTTTTTGATGGGAGATTACAATATAGATTTATTACAACCCACCCATTTCCATGACATATTACTTTCCAACTCACTGCATCCCCACATCAATAAACCTACCAGAATAAATAACACCACCCATTGTAAAACATTACTAGATAATATACTGTCTAATGTTATAACTGAAACCTGTACGAACGGTATTCTTTATTCAGATATATCTGATCATTTACCGATTTTTATGATTAATGATAAATCAGTAATAACTCCAATACGTTGCCAACCCAAACAATATTTGAAAATGTATCGAAATGAAACGCCACAAAACATTGATTCATTAAATCAAGATTTATTCGAAGAACAATGGAATGACGTCTTTGAACTCCAAGATGTTAATTCTTCCTACGAATTTTTTTTACAAAAACTATTAGATTATTATGATAAACATATTCCTTTAACTCCCAAAGTAAATGGAAGGAAAAGAGCTCGGCAACCGTGGATCACTCAAGGTCTTATACATTCCATTCTTACTCGAAATCGTCTTTATAGAATATCTCTGAGGAAACCTACTCCTGAAAACGTAAAAAGGTATAAAACATATAGAAATAGATTAACTTCTTTGATTCGAGTTTCACGTAAATCATATATTTCAAATAAACTCGAATCTAATAAGGATGATAAAAATGCTCTTTGGCGGATTGTTAATGAAATGATAGCATTACCCATAATGATCAAGTTATTACTAATCCTGATCAACTTGCAAATATTTTTAACAATTTTTTTGTTAATGTTGGTCCTTCTTTAGCTGCATCTATTCCCATGAATGATATCAAAAATTATAAAGATTACTTACCTGAAAGTAATCAAAACTCCTTGTTTTTTACTCCAATGAATGAATCAGAAATTATTGATATTGTTCGATCTCTGAAATGTAGTAATTCCTGTGGGCCTGACAACTTAAGGGTGAATTTTTTGAAAAAAAAAAATCTACCCCTTAGCAGCCCCTCTCACCCATATATTCAATTTATCTTTACTTAACGGTGAGTTTCCAGACTCTTTTAAAATCGCCAAAGTTATCCCTATTTATAAAAGAGAAGATCCATCATTGGTTAAAAATTATAGACCCATCTCATTGTTACCTGCAATATCGAAAATTTTAGAAAAATTAGTTTATAAGCGTCTCTCCTCGTTCATGATTGAAAATGAAATATTAAATGTGAATCAGTTTGGTTTTAGGAAAGGATTTTCTACCGATTATGCTATAATCAAATCTGTTGATAATATTATTGATGCGCTTATTAAAAAGGAGCACATAATTGGAGTTTTTAAGGATCTTAGTAAAGCATTCGACACTATTGATCATGACATTTTATTTGAAAAATTACATAATTATGTCGTGAGAGGGACTGCTTTGTCATGGTTTAGAAGTTATCTAAGTCATCGAAAACAATATGTTGCATTTAAATCCAGTCATTCGTTCCATTTGAACGTGTCATGTGGTGTCCCTCAGGGATCTATCCTCGGGCCCCTACTTTTTTTATTTATATTAATGATATCATTAATTCCTCTCCTTGTTTAAACTTCATTTTATTTGCAGACGACACCAATGTTTTTTATTCCCACAAGGATATTGTAACATTGGTTGATACATTTAACATGGAATTAAGTTATATTTCGAAATGGTTTAGAAGTAATAAGCTTTCATTGAATATTGATAAAACATGTTTTATACATTTTCATACGCTTCAATCCCAACCCACCCTTCCTCAAAGTATTTCTATTGATGATATTAACATTGCTGACAAACACTCAACCAAGTTCCTAGGAGTGACCCTAGATAACAATCTAACTTGGAATACTCATGTCCAGATTATCATAACAGCAATATCTAAAGCAACTGGTGTGTTAAGGAGATTAAAATACTTAATTAATGATCAAACTTTAATGATGTTATACAACGCCTTATTTCTACCATATGTAATGTACTGTAATATTGTATGGGGCAACTGTAGCAAAACCAAATTGAACACAATTTTTCTTCTCCAGAAAAAGGCTCTTCGTATATGCACACATTCAAATTTTTTTTAGCTCACACTGATCCCATATTTTATCGCCTAAAAACTCTAAAGGCCCATGATATACATTCATACTTAACTGCTATATTTATGTATAAACACATTCGAAAATTATTACCATTTTTCCATAATGCCCTAGTAACTAATGATCATATTCACTCATACCCTACCCGTCGTTCCCATGATTTTCATTTAAGTAATCCAAAGCTTTTACTTGCTCAAAAGTCGATTAGACATCACGGTCCGGATACATGGAACACTCTTCCTGAGGAGTTGAAACAGTGTGCCTCCTTGTTTTCATTCAAAGCAAACTTAAAGAAGCATATTTTATCACAGTATACTTCAAATACGAATTAAGCACGAATAATTTATATGACTTATGTTGGTCTCCCGATAGTAGCAACATCGTTAGTCATTCCCTCTTCCAGCAAATCAATTTTATCATTCCAAATCCCAGCCTATCTGCCCCTGTGCACTCTCAAGCACTCGCACGCACATTCACCACCATCACACATCAGAGTTTATTTTCCCCTGCTATCTTCACAGCAGAATTTGTATTGTTTACCAATTTACCTACCTACCTTTTCCTCGGGCCGGCCATCTTTTCAAGCAATGCTTACAATGGCGGCCCTCTGCATTATCATTTCTTAAATATAGTATTGTTATTGTAATCCCAGCTGCATAGACATGCATGCTGTAATATCATTAATTTCCTTTTACATCATTGTTTATGCAAGTCAAACGATTCTGTTTCAAATATACTTTGTATGTTTCCCATGTTCACGATTATTCAATTTATGTATATATTGATTTGCAGAAAATAAAGTATCTATCTATCAAATATGCTATTAATCTTGCTCAAAATGATTATGCTGGATGGCTGACATGAACCACTGCCTAACTCTGAAACTGCGTGTAAAGATGGCTGACTTCATAACATCAAATCATAATGCATCTGAAATAACAAACGTATATTCTCAGCTCATCTCCAGTGCCAATGTGTTAGGCTGTTTAAACCAAAATAATGTTTTTCAATATCATTGTGTACACGATAATAGGTTTATACGTTTACCTGGGCCCCATTTCATAAGATAAGTTTGGATGGCTACTCTTGCTGGAATGACAACTTCCAACATGGAAACAGCCAATCACGAAGCTGGATTCTTGTCGTTACTATGACTATTGCAATTCCAGCAAGAGTTGCTATCATACCGACTTTTTATGAACATAGGCCCCAAATGTATTAACCCTTTCTCTGTCAGTGAGTCATATATTCACACATTTCACATATAAACCTATGGACATGAAATGTATATGGTACACAGAAGGTTAAACTGCCATGTACACGTACGGAGAAGACGTATGGTCGTATAAACCTACCCCCAACATCTGACGGAAAAAAAAACAATAACATCGCACTTGCACGCACTTACAACATGCGAGAGAGTAGTGATACTGTTCGTGAGTAGCACGTGTAATTACAGTCTACGAAAGATAACGTGGCAATCGCACGGAGATTGTAAGTTGTAAGCATGTACAACTCACTTACCACGAGCACAACGTACGATGCACGTAACCCCTCACGGCCAGGCGTGGCGTGCAGGCCACGTACTTACACCCTGCGCAACCTTGCGAGTGTCGTGCGTAGACGTACTTTCTCCCTGCTTAGTCCATGGGCCAAGAGCCGAAAAATGGGTTGTTAGTACCACCCGAGGTGGCAAAACCTTTTTGGTGTCATCTTGTTTGTCGGACATAGATACGCTTATCAAGCTATGATAGCACTTCCAAATGAGTAGCTTAGTCATAATAAATGAATTTTTAACCAATTTGGTCTCGTTTTTATGTCCCTATACTTCTGAATCGAAACTAACCGCTATACAAAGAAGAGCACTGCCTTCTGTATGTCCCACAGGTGTTCTGTTGTTAACGCGGTGCGCTTAGTCTTTGTTCAAGGCAGCGAAGGGAATATCCAAAGGGTAATGATGTCCACAGCTGTCACGCGGTGCGCTTAGTCTTTATCTAGAACAATGTACCGTTATCATATCTAAAGTTCCTAATAAAAGGGATTATCTATACTGTTTTTATACCACTCTCTCAACAAATACATCAGTTTTAAACAAAAAGCACTCTGTTCATTTACAACATTATTAATTGTAATGTATTGTAGTGTACCGGTACATTGTTTTTCCATAATCTTTCATTGTTGGATGGAAATAAAGCAACATTGGCGTGGTATTAGCGTTTTCAATGTAGCGTTTTCACCGGAAAATGATAAATAATTCAAAAATACGCTAAAATTCACGAGAAATTGCTTTTTTGTTGTTGTTGTTTTTAGATAGAGGGATATACACTGTATTATAAGCTTTGGATATTCCCTTCGCCGTCTTGAATATAAGACTAAGCGCTGTGGACGTCATTACCCTTGGATTTCCCTTCGCTGCCTTGAATAAAGACTAAGCGCACCGCGTTTACAACAGAACACCTGTGAATATACAGAAGACAGTGCTCTTCTTTGTATCACAACGGTTGGTCTCGATTCAGAAGTACAGGGATATAACAACGAGACCAAATTGGTTTAAAATTCACTTACTATGACTAAGCTACTCATTTGGAAATGCTATTATAGCTTGATAAGCATATCTATGCCCGACAAACAAAATGATACCAAAAAGGTATTGCCACCTCAGATGGTACCAATATCTGGCCTGGCCCATGGACTAGCTCTAGTCAATCCCTCCCCAAGTTTTCAGAAAAAAAAAAATAAACGTGAATGCCGTGGCCTCCGCCAAAAACGTACGGACGAAAAGCACGCACGGCTAGTTGTTACCAGGGATTTATAGCAGTATATTTTGATGTCGATTATCATTGAACAATTTACCTATAAAACAGTATTATCCAAATAAACTTCATGTTTTGATATTTACACTGAAAATCATGAACGCAACCAAGCAAGAGCGAGCGGAGTGAGCGAGGGAGAGGTGGGAGTGGGTTCCCACGATGAGAACGTTTTTTTTTTCATTTTGATGTTGTAAATGTTGCAATTTGATGCAGTTTTTTGCGTGTTTTATCGACTTGTAGCAGTCCCACTTGTTTAAGGTAGCAGTACATTTGAATGTAAATTGTTAATAAACAATTTGCCTATAGAATGGTATCATTTAGATAAAATTCCTGTATTAATTCTTACACTGAGATGTTATGAACGCGACCGAGCAGGGAATGGTGCAATATGATGCAAGTTTTTGCCTATTTTATCGACTTCAGACAGTCCCCCTTGTTTATGGTAGCAGTATTTTCTATGTAGATTGTTAATGAACAATATGCCTATAGAATGGTATCATTTAGATATAAACTTATTGTATTAGTTCTTACAGTGTTGTCATGAACGCGACCGAGCCAAGCAAGCGGAGCGAACGAGGGTTTAGGGTGTGGGAGGGGGTTGTTTCCTTCTCACAGTGAAAACTTTTGCATTTTGATGATGTAAATGGCTGAATATTATGAACGCTGTCTGTTCAGCTATCAAAAAGAAAAAAAAACGTGCACACGAGGGTGTACATAAGGGGCATTTCTCTTTCGAAACGAAGATGATTTTTGTATTTTAAGACCTGAAAATCAGCGATCTTGTGCAAACGTTTGGTGCAAAACAAGTGTAGTTTTTGCAGCCCCCTCCCAAAAATTCATAATCAATTCAAACAAAATGCGATGTAAAGCGGGTTTGTGCTGCAACATTGACCATTTTGTGGAATATTTTCCTGTCAATGTATTTTACAGCTGGATATCTTTTCTAGTTGGTTGATCTAAATGTCAACTCCTTTTGTATTTCTTTTTCTAGTATATAGGTGTATACCGTTTAATGTTTTGTGTAAATGGAAACAAGGCTGCTTTGACATTTTTTAGATTAATGAAGAAGGATCTCATGCACACTTTATCTGAATTTTGTTTATTTTTCACAAATACACACGCAAATGCAATTAAAGATCCTGAATAGTTCAGGGGTGAGGGAGGGCAACTGACGGGGTAATATCCTAGCAACTCTCCTTTTCCATCTCTCATGTCTTCCTTTTCCATTATCTGGACAACCTACACAATCAATTGGTCTAAATGTGGACTTGGGCCTTCTTTGCCTAGTGTCGGTCTCGTGAGCCTTTTAAGAGTAGTGTCGGGCTTGTTGAATTTGTTTGCGTAGTGTCGGATCGTGACCTTTTGTGCGTAGTGTCGAACTCATGGGCAGTGCAACTCATGGGTATTTTTTTTTTACTTGATGTCGAAATCGTGGGCATTTTTGCTTAGTGCCCAACTCGTGGGCTGTATGACTTGTGGGCTGTTTGACTCTTGGGTATCGGTCTCGTGATGTGCACCCATTTTACGTGGTAGCGGGAAAAATACCCTTCAGCAAAATGAACTCTTCCAGTCTCCCTCCAAACCAATCAACTTTTCTAAGGCTCCCACATCAGATAATCGAGTAAAGTTGAAATTTCATTATAAAGGAATTCCTTATCTTTTTCGTCATTTCAGCGAGTTCATTGGTGATCGTGACGCATGCACGTACCTGCGTATTGAATTTCTAACGTTTCCCATGCCAACCATTCTTAGCTTTGAATTGTCTGGAATGGAATGATTTACTGTTGTCGGGATCTTCAACATACAGCGGCTCCGTTTGAGCTTACATCATCCACCTTTAATTGTTATTCTTCAGCCCTCGGAAATCATATTTATCAATTATGATGATGACCTAGATAATAGCCATTATATTAATGTCTTATTCCTTGTTTTCTTGCATCTCCTCTTCTATACTATCCACACATACCGACGTAATCCATCAAAAACTGTGCACCATATCTGTGACTTTAACTCTAATAAATTCCAAAGTTCCCCATCCTCTTCCAATTTACCTTCCCCATTGGGTTCTTATCCTTTCATTTCGACTCTTCACACTCTGGGGATTATTTTTCAGAATATTCACAACAGTGTACATCTGATTGTTTTATGTTAATCCTAAAAATGCAAAATAGTGTTTGTGGAAAAGGTGGCTACCCCCTCCCACACCCTCCATTTCCACCTGACAACTTCCTTGCATCAATAAGTAGGCCTACACATGGGCTGTCGCTCACGCTGGAAACGAACCACAGTTCGTCTTTCAATTATCTGTGAATGTCTATTTTCTGACTCTTTTTAATAAAAAAAAAAAACCCAACAATTTGCCAAAGAGGTGCACCAGTTCAGGTTTCAAATTTGCAAAATCTCCCTTGTGTGAGAGGGGGATCCCCCTCTTCCAGACACCCACCCCCACACTTGGTTGCTCCGCTCCCTCGCACAGTTATTCCAACTCCTAGTCTCCCTCCCCAATCGTGAAACTGATCGACGCCCCTGCCCTTCTCATAGAATGAACGGGAAAGGGGATTTCCAGCGGTTTTCCTACATTATTTTTTTTTTGTAGAGTATACCCTGAAATCAGTTATTATTTAGAGGTCCCTTTTCATTTCTTGATAATCCTTTGCACACTCTTCACTTTCAGCTCTAATGACTTTTGAAGGATGATGGTATTGAGTGGGTACTGAAAGTTGGCATCATGATTTGATTTGATTGATTTGATTTGATTTATTTATTTCAACACGGTAAAAAGCCTGCTATCAGCTTTGAAGCTGCTTTTCAGCAAGGCCGTGCATAAGGATTTACAAAACTGAATCAAAAACAAAGGAACAGGCACAATAATAATTTGAAAGAAAAAAATAATGACAAAACACACAACATAGATAGCATACAGTGAATAAAACTAGAATTGGAACAAATATAAATACAAATATAAAATGGATTACACATGGAGAAGGCATTTCGATGACAACAAAATCAAACTGTGACGAAAATGATATGCGTCATTAAAAAAATACAAAAAAAATATCACAAAGATGTGTAACAATTGAATGGCAAAAAAATTAACATAATATCTGGAAATTTACTTTCTGAATTGCTTGTGTAAAAAAGCTTAAACTATCAATATTTCGAATATTTTGAGGTAAACTGTTAAATAATTTAGATGCATAATAAAACGGACTTCGCTTTAAACAATTCGTTCTTGGTATGGGTAAAAATACAATTCTATTATTATTGCGTACATTATAATAATATTCTCTTAATGTAATACGTAAACATAAACTCTGCGGTAATAAATTATGAACGGCTTTATATATTTCAGTTACTGCGTGCTTTTTCCAGCGCTCATTTAAACAATCAATTTTCAGGGTGTTATATAGTGTCTCCCTGCTAAACCGAGCATCTACTCCTAGCACAATGCGCAAAGCTCTATTCTGTAAAATCTGGAGCCTTTGAAGGTCGCACACATTTCCATTCATCCACGTGAGGGAACAGTAATCAAAGTGTGGTTGAATGACCGTTTTGTACAATAAAAGAGCTGACTTTTCGTCTACAAAACGTCTAGATCGTTTCAACAGTTGAAGACCCCTTATACTCTTATGTTTGACGTGATTAATGTGAGCCTTCCAAGAAAGGTTTTCATCAAGTGTCACCCCAAGGTATTTGCATTCTGTTACTCTTCGTAATTTGGTGCCATTCACGTTTATGTCAACACATTCAAAATGACGTAACTTAGCCTTTGTTCCAATTAACATAAAATTGCACTTATTCACATTGAGAAGTAGATGGTTATGAAAAAACCATTCACTAAGCAAAGAAAGTTCGGTATTTATTGTTTCTTCTAAGACTGTTGGATCCTTGGCAGAAAAATATAAACAGGTGTCGTCTGCATACAAAGAAACTTTACATCGTTTGATAGCCTGTGGGATATCATTGAGTGTTAAGATAAACAGTAATGGCCCCAGAATACTCCCTTGCGGAACACCACTTTCCACTGCAGTCATTGGCGAACTATTACCATTTACTGTTGTCACTTGCTTCCGCATTCCGAAATATTCTGTAAACCACTCGGTTGCCAAATCATCAAATCCCAGGTATTTTAACTTTTCTATAAGAATATCTTGCGGCATTAAATCAAAAGCTTTTTCCAAGTCTAGGGTCACCATTGCAACAACATCCCCATTGTCAACTGAGACATGAAAATCTTCTAACAAATTCATCAATGCAGTGGATGTAGAATGCTTAGGACGAAAACCATGTTGGTATTTAGTGAGAAGATCATTGTCCGACAGATATGTGTAAACTTGTTTAAATACTAGTTTTTCTAGCACCTTCGAAAAAACCGGGAGCACGCAGATTGGTCTATAGTTTGATGGATCCGTTTGACTACCTCCTTTGTGAAGGGGTGTAATCATGGGTAGAATGTGTTAATAGATCGTGCTCAACCATTGTTGTTGCTCTGGTGGTTTACAATCTGTTTTTTGTTTTGTTTTTTTGTCCCCCCCCCCCCCCTTCATCGCACAGCCACCACTGTACAGTATAAAAAGATTAAGCGCTTGGACAGACCCTGTTCTTCAAAGCCTATTTTCTCGGTTCACACTTTACAGAGTGATGCTTTCGTCAAAATATTCAGATGTGTTATGTGAGTCAATCTGAATTGAGTTATACATCATTTTTAAGCTTAGAGCCTGCTCTTTCAGCATGTTAAGGAGCTGCCCTTAACTAAAAATCTATATCTGGCATTTTGTTGTTCCTTTTGTGATGCAGGGACTCATATAGCAACAAGTTTGAGTTATCTTAATCACTTATGGAATCCTGTTCAAGAACAAGAACCTAGAATTACTATTTACAAATATCATATAACACTTGAACTTGAGCTGCATAGAATACCTTTACAAATGAAGCTATTGCATAAAGGTCTTACCTTGCAATTTGAATCACTTGCGCCGAGGATTTTGAAGAAATCCACGTGAAATTGTGAGTGGATTATCCTGAGGTGCTTCAACACACGGCTTGAACAGATACTCTCCGCCAGTTCATGCGACGTAGTTCTTCCACAGGTCATATCTTGAATGGACAGTGATTGCTGCTGGGAATAAATAGAAATTGTTGCAAAATAAAAATTGATTATAAGCCAAACCTTTTTGCAAAAGATGACATACAGTTGCTTTGGAAGTTGAAGCAATAAATGAATAAATGGAAGACGTAACACACTGAATAAATTTCGATATTTACACTTCACAAGAGTTGCTAGCTAATATTAGAAATAGCTTCCTTAACTTGCGAAAGGTCTGCGAAATACAACGGATGAACGTCACTTTGAAAGTGTTTGAAATATTGTCATCATGATACGAAAAATATCTTCTTTTTTTTTTCATGATGCTGCACTCGATACATAGCAGAATTTTGCAAAATTTTGCGTATTTATTTGTGTTGTTTTTCGGCAGATTTTAACTATTCAATTTAATTCGATTCAAATTAGATTTTACTTCCAAAGGTACATTTTTGTTGATATAAGTTCAAGGAAAAAAAAAGCTCAATGTATTACAACAATATATGGAATTTATGTTCCAAATGATTGTGTCATTAGAAAAGAGAGGCCCACGTGAAAGACAAGTTTGTAAAAATATGGGTCACTCAAAAATAGAACTTGTAATGCAGAAAAAAAAGGACGAAAGCACTACACAGGCTCAAAACGCTCACTGTTAAAAAGGAGAAAGGACAAACAACAATAGAAAATAGGAAGGGAGGTGTAGATGAAGAAAGGACGTAGTCCAGTCAAAATAGGGCTTCACCCACCACTGTAATTGCAACAGTAGGAATTCCACTGCAGTGCATCTTGTTATGGGCTCCTAAACCCCATTCTAAAAGTCCCAAGGAATCCAGTGGGGCAAATTGGCTAAATTTGCATAATATGCAAATTAGCTCCCATGATTATAAAAATGCAGTGTTTCCATGGAAACTAGGCTTCTAGGTTTCAGATTGGAACACCGAAAGTGTTGAAACATATGTTTACAATGTCAGTTAGTGCGATGCAAACATTACCATGCACACAAGCTGGCCTTCATTTGCATAATATGCAAATTAGCTCCCATATCGACAAAAGGAGTGTTTCCATAAAAACTATGCTACTTGGTGTCATAATGGAACACCGAAAGTATTGACACTTATGTTTACAATGTCAGTTAGTGAAATGCAAACACTTTTATGTACATAATCTGGACCTCATTTGCATAGTATGCAAATTAGCTCCAATAATGATAAAAATACAGTGTTTCCATGAAAACTACGCATCTAGGTTTCAGATTGGAACACCGAATGTGTTGAAACCTATGTTTGCAATGTCCGTTAGTGCGATGAAAACATTTCCATGTACACAATCTGGGCCTCATTTGCATGATATGGAATATTCAAATGCTTCAAAGCTCCCGATATGAACATATTAATAGTGTTCAAATATGATATTTCAGTTTCTCTTCACAAAAAACAAACTCTACAGCATTAGTCTAGCATGAATGATATTATGCAAATTAGAGTTTGTTATCAGACAGATAATGATAGCTTATCCCTCAATTACGTAGAATCAAATTTCGAAATTAAACAAGACAGTGTCAACATCTATAACTTGTCCAATTTTTGTAACGAATGAACTCTATTTGGAGGGCGGTTTATTCGAATCTGGATGATTCAGCTCTTGCATCCTTGAGGGTTTTGAGATATTAAAGATGGCAAGTCAACTTTAGGAAACCCTGTGGGTAGTGCCTAAAGTTACCCCTATCGATCATATTATCCCCACGACCATTTACAGAACATGCATCAACCAACGCGATTTCCGTTGTTCTAAGCGTACAAGATTTTTTTTTTAAGTCGTTCGGCCGTCTAGCAAAGTCTCTTTTATTTCCATGAAATAGAATTTGCACTGACAGCGGAGACATTTTTCTAAAATGTGTATATCTTTTTGAAAAAAGGTGGGGCACAGTCAAAGCGCCTTGCAGGTACCCGAATTTATCCCTATACCCTCACGGCCCGGTACAAAACATAATCATACGCACGTGAATACAGCTGTTTAAAGCGAAAAAACCCTATAACGTCCTTTTCGTTTCATGTCCATTAAAATTCAGTGAAAGTTATAGAAGAATCATTGTTTCACAATATCTATCAAGTGAAAATACATGTAGTTCACATACTAAGGCAACCACGTGGAGGGTACCCAAAGTTACCCTTTCCAAAGGCAGTCTAAGACATGCAATAATCATGTACCGACGCAAATACATAATTATGTTCTATGGGTACATACCTTTAAACAGTTCTTCTGGTCCTCTAGCAAAGAAACTTTTATTTAATGAAATTCAGTGAAGTTAACAAAGGTAATCTCTGGGGAGGTGTCTGAATTTTCATCTATGCACACGCCGTATATCACAAAATACAGACATTAGCAACCCAAATACAGTTGTTCTAGCGCGTGAGTGGTTTTAAAGTAGGTCCGGCAATACAGCAAATACACTCTTAATGACAAGTCACGAAAATGATAGACAAAGATTTGCTTGATAAGATCTAAAAAATAAAAAGGGTGCTTATTGAAGGGACTTCCTGGGACGTGTGCCCCCAAAATGCCCTTTATTCATTTCGCAATAGAGAAAACATAATATAACATATGATATGTATGTTCCAAACGTACATGCTGTCAAAATTCGATCGTGCCTTATAGCCAGGGTACTTTTGTTTCCAAGAAATGCAATGTAATCAATACAGGATACATTGCTTTACAACACTTATATAGTAAAAAGGGGTGCACATTTAAAGCGGCCCCTTGGGAGGCGCCCAAAGTCACCCCCTCAACCCCGCGTCCCCATATGCAAAACGTGCGTTATGCCAACGTGAGCACTGTTGTTATGAATGTACTCTAACAGCTATCGCTAATTTGCATTTTATGTGAATCATTTTTTTAAGACCAATTCGATTAGGCATCCATCGTGTTCATTGACCCACAAAATATAAGTTGGTACATTTAAATCTTTCAAACTGGATAACGGGAAGCTGTTAAAGATCTGTCAATTTTTCTCTCATTACATGTGCTAATTTGCATAGTATGCAAAAAGCGCTAGATTGACTGGACTAACGGGAAAACGATGAAGAAACGAAGAAAAGAAGGAATACTTATGGGTAGCAGGGATCCTCAGTGCAAGTAGGGCTATTGCCAGACACTATGTAATAAACATCAAAATGATTATGCAAATGAACTGAAAAATGTGTAGGTCTTCTTCAAGTGCTTTTTAAGAACCAAACAAAAGCTTTGTCCTGTATAAATCAAAATTGAAAAGATGGCTGGATAGCCAATATTCAGCTTCGCTAAGCTGGTCTTCTATGGGGTCCAGTTGGATGTGAGGTGGGACCACTTCACCGGGTTAAACACCCTGCTCTTTGCGATGAATGAATGAAGCAGGATCTTTTACGTGTATGAGTTGCGACTCTCTCATACACAGGACCTCCATTTTATGTCCTATCCGAGGGACAGAGTGTTTTGCCTCTTGCTAGAGGGGACGGTATGTTTACACACAACATTGCTCAGTCCAGACTCGGGTTCGAACCCGGGCCGCGTGGTCGTGAGGCAGACGCTCTACCGACTGTGCCAACTCACCAGAATAACAAAAGGTAAATTAAATTAATTGAATTTCCTTAATTGTTGGAAACATTGTGATAATTAGCATTTTCAAGAAAAACACATCAATCATAATATACCTACGCTTTGTTTGTTTTTTCTTAAATGAAACATAAATTGTCGTAATTGATATAAATATAAATCTTTAACTTGTAGCATATAACCATTCGAAAACAATTCGCTAATGTGGCGACATGGTTGTAAGTGGTATGTAATGCTGATGAGTATTTATTTACCCAAACAAGATAATCAAATTCAAGAGTGTGATATAGATTAAGTAGAGTATGAGTGGAGAAAAAATACTTCAACTTATTGATATACCAATATTGCAGGATACGATCCTACAACAATAATAAACATGATAATTTCAAGATAACTTACTGTCAACATAAACACCAAAGAATTCAATGGATAAAAACCACTCCTATAAGGGGTGCCATCTAACAAAACATTGCCTTGAAGCGTTTCAAGTGAATTACTAACAGGCATAAACTTAATCTTTTGAAAATTGAGAAATAATTTGCTCGTTTCCGCTTGTCAACTTTCCTTTGATAGTTTGGAAAAGAATTTCGTTCAGATGAGGAAATTTAAGACTGCGATATAAATTAAGCAAAGTATGAATGGGAAAGAAAAACCTCAACTTATGGATTATACTAATATTCGAGGATACGATCATACAACAATAGTTAACATGATATTTTCAAGATAAGTATACTGTCAACATAAACACCAAAGAATTCAGTGGACTAAACCTCTCCCCGGGGGTGCCATCTAACGTAACATTGCCTGGAAGCGTTTCAAGTGAATAACTTAAAGGCATAAACTTTTTTTTTGCTGCAAATTGAGGGATAATTTGCCAGTATCCTTTTTTTCAACTCCCCTTTGATAGTTTGTAAAAGAATTTCGGGGTCTCCTGGGGAAAAAAAAAAAGATAAGAAAGACTGGAGTCTTCGCCAAATAGGATAAAAAAGAGCGTAGCAGAAGATGAATAAAAATCATTGATATATCTGACTAGTTGGACCAAAGTACGCCTTATTAGATATCTTATTCGTCTGCTTATACAGCTCAATTTGTAATTTTCTCTGTAACTCTAATGTGTGAGATTCAACAGATGAAAACGTTCTTAAATCTCAGCAATTCACCTTGTGGCTTAAAGTGGTAGAATTATTCTCCTCAAAACGGTACATTTTTCATTAAGAAATACCTGTTTTCATTGATGCATCTTCTTTTTCCGAATCCTATCTTGTTGTTATAGACGATTTCATTATTTTCTGTGAATTCATATTATTTCAATACCTTTGCAGATACCAATCCCCCTCCATGTCATGTAAAGCAGGCGTGCACTTGGACATTGACCAATTTCTGAATTATTTTCCTGTAAACTTCATTTCACAGATGGGTGTTTTTCTAGGTTGTTGATCTGAGCGTCCACATGTTATTTCTCTTAAGTAGGTGTATACCGATTTGTGTTTTGCTGAATGGGAAATGAGGGTGTTTGGGCATTTTCAAAGTTAATGCGGAAATTTTACTAAATATCATTTTGTTTATTTTTTCATGAACACTCACACAAGCAAACACAATTAAAGATCTTGAACATTTCAATGGGGTGAGGGAGGGCAACTGAGGGGGAAACACCAGAGCAACTTTCCTTTTCCATATCATATCTTCTTTACGTCATTATATTTATATGCTATACAATTAATTATTGGTGGCGCTGTTCACCCTGTCGGTCTCTTTGGCCTTCTTTGTCTAGTGTTGGTCTCGTTAGCCCCGTTTGCCTTGCGTCGGTCTCGTGAGCTTTATTTACGTAGTGTCGGTTCCTTGAGCCTTTTAAGCGTGGTGTCGGTCTCGTGGGCTTGTTGGCTTATAGTGTCGGTCTCGTGAGCCTTTTGTGCCTAGTGTCGAACTCATGGGCTGTACAACTCGTGGGCTTATTTTACTTGATGTCGAACTTGCGGGCTTCATTGACTAAGTGTTGAACTCGTGGGCTGTATAACTAGGAAGTGGGCTGTATGACTTAGTGAGTTGTATGACTTAGTGAGTTGTGTGACTCGTGGGTGATGATCTTATGGCGTGCATCCTTGTCGACAGATAAAAATGGGGTCATCCAAGTAGACCGACACCCACGAGTCATACAGCCCACGAGTTCGACATTAAAAACAGGTCCATGAGTCATACCGCTCACGAGTCATACAGTCCATGAGTTCGACAATACGCAAATAAAGCCCATGGGACCGACACTAAGTGAAAACAGCCCATGAGTTTAACAGATAAATAGGGCGCGTAATATGTCGGTCTCGTGGGCCTTGTTGGCTTAGTGTCGAACTGATGGGCTGTATGGCTAGTGAGCTGTATAACTCATGGGCTGTATGACTTGTGAGCTGAAAGACTCTTGGGTGTCAGTCTCGTGACGTGCACCCACAAAAATTGTTGCTTGTCGGTTAGGTAACTTCATTTCATTTTCATTTTCATCTTATTTCAACACGGTAATAAAAAGGGAACTTGCTGAGCCATCGGCTGTTATTCTGCAAGTCCGTGCATGTATACAATATAACAGAATGAGAATGAAAACAGAGATTCAGTAACAGCATAATATTATAACAATGATTGAAATAAAAACAAAAAAGAGAGAAAAAAACGCAAAGAAAGAGAAAAGTATATCTACATCATTATAACAGCACATGAAAAAATACAGACATTGACAAGATATTGACATAAAACAAAATAATGTCAATATTAGTCATCGCGTAACATAAAAGGAAACGTTATGATAATTGATATGATGTTATAATATATACAATGAAATGGATATCAAACTACAACTGCTGTTTCAAATGAAACGTAAAGCGTCATAATCTTGATATCATAATTATGGGAGATCATTCCACACTTTACATCCCCTGTATTGTAAACTCATACGTTTTAAAATTGGTTGAAAATCTTCATAACTCACATTTGAACATATTCCATGTTAAAAAAATAATTTATATATTTAAATGAAAACAACTCACACAGACTTAAGAGGTAGACCCCATGAGCAATGTTATGCATTGCATGTAACATTCTGTGTTTTTGTCTTTTTTTCAATAGTAGAAATACTTAATTGATCATAACAATATAAATTTTGTGGAATACCTTCAATTTACTTTCAGAACTTCTAAATTACCTAAAGTCCTTTCAACAGAAACCTTTAATGCTGTAATTTTTAAGAGTAACATTTCGTGATTAATCGTGAAAAAGGCCTTGGAGACATCCAGGACTATACCAATTGTATAAAAAAAAAAAAAATCTAATGAGGTGATGACAGAAAAGCATGGCTAATATGATATTTACCTCGTTATTAAAACTGAAACTCAGCCCATTCAAAAGAACGATTTAAAAATATATATCTTTTTCGGAAACATTTTTTTTTTCTTCTAAATGATAGGGAAACCACTGGGAACAGTAAAATCGGCCGTTCAAGATTCAAGATTCAAATTTATTTTCATTTCCATCAAAAAAAAAAAAACAATGGAATAAAATACAATGCATATGTGACCGTGCACCTCAAAACGAACATAAAGTCGCACACACTGATTTTGCGTGAGGACTGAAAATAAGTGAAATGGGTCAACCTAGCCGAACTTGACGTTTTCATATTTTCTGAAAGAGCGGGTCTTCTTTTACATTATGCCAAAATTTGGTACCATAAAACGGGCAGGAAAGTGTGTTATTTTAGCAGTTTATTTCTAACATTTTTGGTAGAATAGTGTGATTAGGTGTGTCTTTAGAATCCCTTTTTCATTTCTGAAAAACCTTGTCCACACTCTTCACTTTCAACTCTAATAACTTTTGAAAGGATAGTGCTACTGCTTTGAAAGTTGGTATTTATTATGGACAGAATGTGTTAATACGGCATGCTTAATTTCAGTTTAATCTGATAATCCCTTCATTGTTGTTACTCTGGTGGTTAACTTCCTGTTTTTTGTGCCATTCATCGCACAGTCAGCACGGTTTGGTAAAGATTAAGCGCTTGAATAGACACCGTACTTCGGAGCCTCTTTTCTCAGTTCACACTTTTTCTGGGTTCGTGCTTTCTTTCCAATATTTAGATAGGTTAGGAGAGTCCACTTGATTTGAGTTATACATCATTTTAAAGCTTAAAGTCTGCTCTTTCAGAATATCGTCTTAACTAAAAATTCATGTCTGGCGACTTTTTGTTTGTTTTGAGGTGCAGGGTCACATATGTACAGGATATGTGTAATAATTGCAGAATGTGATTTAACAAAGTACATTATGAAAATGAGTAGCAGATGAAAAAAAAACCGCAATTATGTCTTTGTTTACATATACAGTAGCCTGACTAGTAACCGCTCACCCCTTAGCGCACGAGTGTAGTTGATGATGACCGCGAATATCTGCCCTACATTCTCGAATACGCACTGCACGCACTGCAGTACGCGTGTGCGCAATGCTAAGAATTCGATGCTCAAACAAATTGCAATATTGAAAGTATTCACGACTATTTTATGATGTTTAAATGCAATTAGCCACATCTGGAGATTCCCGATGGCCGGAAAGGTCTCGTCTACTGAAGTTAGTGGAATTAGTGAGTAGGCCGTGATTTTTTAGTTAAAATCCCGCAAAGTTGAGATAAGTCGTACGAATAGGCGCTAGTCGTCGACCTGACAACTGTCGGCAAAAACCTGAACGATATTAGTGTACGTATTTACGTGGAATTGCGTACGAGAACAAAAAAAGTTCGAAACTCGTACAGAGATGGCTCTTGACTAGTTACCGCTCACCCCCCCCCCCCCACTATAATTACGTGTGTACAGTATGTGGCGCGTGCGCTTTCAGACCACTGATTTATAATAATAATAATAATAATAGTGGCTACTTGTATAGCGCACAGGTCCACTTTTCAGTGCTCATGGCGCTTCAAAAATGAAAAGATATCATATATTTACATGCATATACATATTCAAACATTTCAACAAATAAGAAAATGGTAAACAAAAACAAATATATACCAAATAAAGAATACAACATATACCAATTAAAAATACAATATTGATCCAATATTAATGACATACAGCAATTACAGTCCTCAGTATGAAAGGAACAGATAAGTTTTAAGTTTGGATTTGAATGACTCTGTCGATGACAGTTCCCTTAACTGACTGAAGAGGTAACTGATTCCACAATTTTGGTCCCATAACGGAAAAAGCACGATCACCATACCCATGTTTTACTCTGGGTGTTTGGAGTAAGAATGCATCTGATGATGAACGTAGCCTTCGTGTCGGATTGTATTTTTGAACAGAATTACTTATGTATATTGGGGACAAAGAATGAACTGAATGATGTACTAATAACATAATCTTGAAAATAATCCTTTTTTCTACAGGTAACAGGGGCGGATCTAGGAATTCCGTAAAGAGGGGGCGCTTTTACAAAATTAAAGGGGGGGCGCACGCACCCCTCCCCCATTTTTTCTTTTTATTTCTTTTGTTTCAACAAAAAAATAAAGGGGGGGGGCGTGCGCCGGTTGCGGTCCTCCCTGGATCCGCCTCTGGGTAACCAATGTAAGGAACGGAGAACTGGTGACATGGAATCAAACTTATTAGTAAAAGTTAACAATCGGGCAGCAGAATTTTGCAACCGTTGAAGTTTTGTGACATCTTTTTTTGAAAGATTACACAACAATGAATTCGAAAAATCTAACCGAGAAGAAATCAAAGCATGAATAAGTATCTCAGCTGCAGATTTAGACAAATATTTCCTTATGAAACTTAAATTACGCAACTGATATCGAACATTCCGCTGAATATGAGTTACATGACTTCGAAATGACATTTCCTGATCAAATATGACACCTAAATTACGGGCTGTTTTCGACGGAGTAATGCAAGTGCTACCGATGTTGACATGACATGACATTACCTCCCCCCTCCTCCCCGCTAACTATCCTGTTGCATTTCCGACGAAGTGGGAGGCCCCCGAAAATTCAGATTTTGAATTATAATCAAAGCAATCGACATTTAATGCATTCCTCTATTGTGACATTGTTATGAATAAATATATAATTACATACATACATATAACTATATATATAATACATGTATATGTACGGTTACAACTCGATCGTTATTCATAAGGTTCGTTAGTCCCAAAATGAAATAAGGTTTCAAATAAAAATGTCCTCGTTTCTCGAACATTATATCGAGTTTCCCGAAGTACACGTTCCAGGAAGTCAAAAAAGGAAATTGCAGCTACTGAAGCAATATGAGTAGATGATTTCAAAATTCACATGAAATCCAAACAGAAGAGAGAGTTGAAGAAAAGAAAGGAAGAGAAAGAGAGAGAAACAAAGAAAAAAGAAGAAGAAGGCACAAAGACATTGAGAAAGAAGAGGGAAGATCTAAAGACCATGAAGTTGGGTACAGGAAAAAGAAAGATCACAGAGATGGGATTGTGATGAGGATAGAAGAAATGAACCATATATTAGAAGAAATAAAACAGAAGGAAGAAATGAAGTTGGAAGAATCTGAGTGCAAAAAAAAAAAAAAGAGAGAGAGAGAGAAGTGAGTTTGGAAAAAGAAATGTAAAACTAGAGAGAAGAAAACAAAGAAGATGATTCTACGAAGAAGAATAGCGTAGAAGAAAAGAAAACAAACTGCATGTAGACTTAAAAGAAAACAACTCTAAATTGTACGAGCGAGTGAGCCGAAATTTGTATATTTCCCGTCATCACGTTACGTTTTGTTCTTATCTTGCTTGATTTTTTCTGCCCCCCCCCCGTATGTTCGAAACCGTTGGAGACTTCATTTGATCCAATTGGCGATAGCTTCAAAACGAAAGAAATTGCAGCCGCTGCTCCGTGAAACATATTGCCTGCAAGATATAAAATGACATGTATTGTGTGAACACAACAGACATTGTCATTTTACCGCGTCATCATCACGTTTTGTTCTTACCTTCTTTTTTATATAAAGTTTGGCGAGCGAGCACGGCGAGCGAGCCGAAAATTTTTGTATTTCAGCTGACAGAACATAGAATTCTTGGGTGAACACAATAAACATTGTTATTATGTCCGTGTCATCATCATGTTTTGTTTTGTTTTTTCCTTCTTCTTCTTTTCTTTTTTTCTTCTTCTTCTTCGTTTTTTTCCCCTTTTTTTTTCTTCTTCTTCGTTTTTTTTTTCTTTTTTTTGCGCCCCCAAGGAGTGGTACCCGGGGCACGTGCCCCCCTTGCCCCCTCCCCCCCCCCCCCCCAGATACGCCACTGCTTGGTATTTAGAGGTTAATTTAAACATTACGTTTTATCTATGGTGGCCGATTTGAGTGAATCCTGGCGTTATCAACGGTGTTATAAAAGATGATTATGTTTACACCATGTTGGTGTTAAGAATTTTAACACCCTGATTTTGCCAGTTTATAAGTTATGTGACCTTGAAACGGGTGGTATCTAAGTCCACACTTTGATATAAAGGTTAAATTTATTGCTTTCAAGCTATATGTTTCTGTATTTCGTAGAATGATGTATATATACCTATAAGCCTTTTGTTTTATGGAAAGTTTTGAGCCTAAAACCAATTTATATGCCAGTTCTGAAATCTATACTGTAGGCTTTACAGACATTGACATAGCACGCCGTCTAGGCTTTTAATGGATGGGTGATATAATGATGTTTATAACGAAAGCTTTGTTGAAAAAGTTGTGAGACATTGACAATACATATAATGGATTTCTTTTGGAAAGTTTCTTGTTTGCCACGTTTGTATACAACTTGAAATGATCCTAGAAAAAAAAAATGGAAGAAACAGAAAGCAAGAAAAGAAAAAGAAAAAAGAAAAGGAATATTAGAATAAAATAGCGGAGGGCACTGGTATAATGCACGTGAATTTATTTGCATTGGATCTATTCTGCGTTTTAGATGTTTTAATAATTGATCGCTATACATCAAAGACCTCACGAATCATTCATTTCAGTACATTATGAATAATGGCTATTTCATAACTTGTATACAGGGGAATCCTGTTCTAACGAGATCGGATACAACGAGAATCCGTTTATAACGAGATAAATCGTCCGGTCCCAAACAAATTTGCATGTTAGCCTAAATGGAGATTTGGAGTTCCGGCTATTGCGAGATAATTTTCGGGCCTAAAAACGGAGAAGAGCAAAGATGAATTTATGCGGATTTTTATACAACGACAACTTATTCTCTTTTAAGCCGAACTAACAATGGGCAAAATCACGCTTTATTTCAAAACCAGAAAAGGTTAATTCTCCGTAATTATTTGAACTATCGTTTCATGCAAACATAATTATGCCAGTGCCAAACAGAAGTAATCAAGGTGATATCAAGCGCTATAACACGTTCATAAAGTCTCTTTCCGCAGGGCCGTGATTGGTGATGGAACAGCATCGGAATATTTAGAAGCTATAGCCTTCGCTATAATGCCGAAATGTCATCACAAACGCTACAATTCGAATTAACGTTATCTAATGGCTTAACCAAAAAAAAAATATATATATATATGGTGTATATATACAGTATAATGTTTACGTATCCTAAATGTTTCCAAAGATATACGTAACGGGAATATCTGTGAGCGGCGAACACAGCGAATTGTATGTTTTGGGAGCTTTGAACATGTTCAAAAATCCTTTGCGATAGAAAGAACTGCTTGTTAAAATTAAAACTGTTCTTGAGTTTGATCGCAACCGTTACCGAGCCCTGACGAAAGTTAGAATCTGCCATTATTCGCTGCATGCTTTCGCAAACATTGGCCGCTCAATTAGATACCCATTTACGTAACTTTGATAAGATGAATTGAATTAAATGTCAAAATTAAAATACGATGGGATCGTATGCTAAAATTTTGATTAAGTCAACTATATATAGCCTATCGAAATACAAGTACTATTTCACTCGATTTTGCAATCCACAGTTAGCCGGTATCTTTACGTGGTTTTCGTTTTCTTATAAAACGGCATTGACCCATCAAAGTCGTCGGGTAAAACATTCACGCAAAGCACGCATTCAACCTCATGCATCACAACCGAGAAGCTGTTTCCCTGGAAGAAATGAAAGATGAGAGTGTAAATTGTGGTGTAAACTTTCACCATAGTACACGTGGTTTATATAGTAATTTGTCATAGAATGAAGGATGCATTCGGATTTTACTCACAGCTTTCATCCACGCGAGTTACGCTAAACGCAGCATTGATAGCGCGATATATTACCTGTAAGATAGTTGCATAAATTTTGCTTCATCTCTCTCTCTCTCTCTCTTCTCAGATGTGCAGCTTGATCAGCATGGGGCTAACAAAAGGAAGGCCCCATATACAATATGATTATATGATTTGTCAAATCTGAAATATTTGATAACATGTGTCTAGAACAAAAACAGTAATCATCGCGAGCCCTGCTCTCTCATTTTCCTGTCGCATTTCTTGATTTTCTGTTCATCAATATGACGTCGTCATAATAAAATGCAGGTAGCCCAATCTTAATAGAGCATTTATATATAAAGTGTAAATTCCACAAGCGTTAGGATACGAGAATCCGGATTATTATGACGAGCAAAATCACCCGGAACCGACGATCTCGTTATAACGGAATTCCCATCTATAAAATTCAATTTTCGCAACTATAAGCAGACCCGTCTTCCACATGATTATAATAACGACACATGTCAAAAATGCAGCATACTTACACAATAAAGAAAGTGAACAACAACAAACCGAACATTAATGTGATATTAGTCAGATTGTTCGAATTCGGACATGGAAATTGAATACAATTATATAGAATATCCACCACACCGTATATTGCTGCCAAAATTTATGTTTATCTCAGCCTCGGCACACGTGTTGGCAGACTTGCCCTTTGCTAGTTAGCATCATTCAGAAAGGGACTTAGCATCATTCAGAGCCTTGTAATGTGCGGCGCGCGCGCCATGTATTATAGTGAGCGGCTACTAGTCAGGGGTGAGCGGCTACTAGTATACTTGGGTGACCCGCACCTCGTCATAGTTAATGTTTGCGCATATTTGAATCATATTTCGCCACTGAAATTCTTTGAAATCCAACTCACATACAGGAAAAATGCTGAAAATTCCAATGGAATCACAAGCTCACTGATCGATATCGAAAATTTGCAGCTATCGTCGTCAAACGCGAACCATGCGAAATAGCTGTGCGCTAAGGAAGGGGCCCGCAACTCGTCACCCGCGCTCCCATAGACAAAGCACGTAACAGACGTGTGCGGGTGACCGTGATGCTCGCATAGACATACACGTAAAAGATGCGTGCGGGGACAGTGGTGATACTTATAACACGTAAACGCTAGTTAGGGTCCTATTCCGATTAAAATTTCTGATTTTCGCGAAAAACTGTTTGGTTTTCACCAAAATTTGCTTGGCCCTGCCAATTTTCAAGCATACTGAACACAGTCCCGGGCATAAATTTTTGTTTAGTGCGCTTAAAACAATTTTAAGCGGGGTGACGGTATTCGGGCCCCTGGCGAGGTGCGGGTACCTGGCTATACAGGATGTAATGACGAAGTTATCGCGCGTTTATTCCGTTATAGGACTTCGTGAGCAGATGATCGTAATACACATAAGAAAGAGCAATATCGCCAACCACATTTCACAGGATTGGATCGGGAAGAAGATAATTTGGTGAAGTTATTCGCAATAAAGTATCAAAGTGAGCGGTTACTAGTCAAGGTACTGTACATAGAGCGTATAATACAAATTAACTATTAAGGAAGGGGATGATAATAGAGGATCCCACTAGCATTCAAAGCTTGTACGATATGGGATCCTCAGAAAATACACAAGACAGCAATACAAAACAAAATAAAACGAACCGATGTCAACTGACATGAACTCAAAATAATTAGGACGGGAAATAGAAAGGAAAAAGAAAAAAAAAAACTACAGCAAGTGTCATTGTGGACGCAAGCAAGCTGGATTCCATGATGTACAATTAAACAAAAAAAAAGGATGTTAATCACCAGAGTAAAAAAATGAAGAGATTATCAGATAAAAGTGAAATTGGGAGTGCCGTATCAACACATTCTGTTCATAATTGATGCCAACTTTCAAAGCAGTAACATCATCCTTTCAAAAGTAATTTGAGTTTAAAGTGAAGAGTGTGTTCAAGGTTTTTAAGAAATTAAAAGGGGACACGCATCTAATCACACTATTCTTCCAAAAAAGTTCAAGATAAACTGCTAAAAAACACGCATTTTATAATGCCAAATTGTAACATGATGTAGAAGAAGACTTACTCCTTCAGAAAATATGAAAAAGTCAAGATGGGTTAGGTTGACCCATTTCACCTATTTTCAGTCTCCACACAAAATCAATGTGTGCGACTTTTTCTTCGATTTGTGGTACACGGTCACATATGATACCGTGTGATTTCTTTTGTAATGATATTAGTTATCCCCTGCTTGTTCACGAAATACGGGCAAATATCTACGGTCTGGTGCCATATTCCATGAGGCCGAAGGCCGAATGGAATACTAGTATGGCACCAGCCCTGAGGCCGAAGGCCGAATGGAATATGGCACCAGACCGTAGATATTTCCCGTATTTCGTAAGAACAAGCAGGGGGTAACGATTTTATCTTTTAGTGTAAGTGCTAACCTTCTTCTCGCCGATTTCCCCTCGTGAATGATGTTGAAATCGCCGGCTGTCAGCCATGACCATGTTGACTTACTCATAGTATAGGCCTACGTCTCGCGAGCTGATTACTGCATGCGATGCGCGCATACAAATACGTACACGTACACGCCATAAGATACTGCAGTGCAGTAGCCAGAAGTTGCTGTTGTTTATCAAGCGTCTAATGGGTCTCAGGTTATGTGCGCAATACGTTTGAGGACCGCGCGCTGTCCATTTGTTTTGTACAGGATTAGCGCGCACTTTCCTATAAGCGTCTTTGGTACACGCACAGCTGGCTGTGTATCACAGTATCGTGACGTCATATCCACGTAATACGGGATATATTAAGTGGTTGATTGACCAATGAGATTACAGAATTCACGATCACTAAAAGATAAAGGTAATTAATTGATCTAAACGTGTTTTATATGAATTTCCCCAGGCGAAAATGTCGTAATTCGAATATGGAAGTATTTAAGATGAATATAATGTAAGCAGGGACGATAAAGGAAAACAAAATTTAAGTTTATTAATCAATAATAAATAATAATAATAATACATAAAATTTTTATAGCGCCGTTCTCCACTTTGATTAAATGCTCAAGGCGCTTTACAATTGTACATCAAAGCAAACAGACTGAAGATACAAGTACATCACCGTAATAGAAGATGAAGAAGCAGAAAAAAAAGACATGAAAGTCTGTCTTCAAAAGACAATAGTCTTCAAAATGCACTGCTAAACAAATAGGATTTTAAATTACTCCTGAAAGATGTTATAGAGCTTGAGTCTTTCAGCTCACGAGGAAGTGAATTCCACAGTGTTGGTCCAGCGTGAGCGAAAGCTCGTTCCCCCCAAGATTTCCTAGAAAACGGAATATGTAAGAGACCTGAAGTTGAGGATCGAGGAGTTCGTGAAGGTTGGTATTGACGAAACAAACAAACATTGTAATCAGGAGCTGTTCCCTCAATAACGTGATAAACCAAAAGAAGTATCTTAAACCGAATACGCTCCTGTACAGGCAACCAATGAAGACTCTTCAGGATAGGTGTGATATGACTGCGTTTACTTGACAAAGAAACAATACGTGCAGCAGCATTTTGTAGCTTTTGTAATTGGGCAATTTGCGAGTTTGGTAGATTGAAAAACAAACCATTACCGAAATCAAGGCGTGAAGAAATAAGTGCATGAACAAGTTTTTTCCGTGGCAGAGCGAGTCAAATACTTGCGAATAAAACCAATATTGCGCAATTGATAACGGACTGATTTAGAAATGTTGGTGATTTGATCAGACATAGCCATGTGAGAGTCAAACATAACACCCAGATTGCGACATGACTTTGACAGAGGAATATCATTACCTACAATCGAAATACAATTAATATCCAACTTATTCAAGTGAGATTTAGAACCAAAAAGGATAAATTCACACTTGCTGTGGTTTAGAGACAATGAGTTAGACCTCATCCAAGCATCAATATCAATGATGCAATTTTCTAGACAGCGCAGTGCATGAGATGCTTGGATTTGATGTGGTGGAAAAGATACAAAAACTTGTATGTCGTCTGCATATAGATGATACCGAACAGAATGCCTTTGAAATATTTTCCGCAGACCGATCAAATAGATAGAAAAAAGGGTGGGCCCGCCAACAGAGCCTTGAGGTACACCACAGCCTAATGGCTTTGAAGACGATGTGACACCATTCAAAAGAACAGACTGTGAATGGTGTGATCGGTATGATTTAAACCATTCGAGAGCTTGTCCCTGGATACCCAAACTTGTAAGTGTATTGACAAGAATTCTGTGATCTACAGTGTCGAAGGCCGAAGACAGATCTAACAAAACCATTGCTGTGACGGATCCGGAATCCATTTCCCTTAAAATATAACTAGAAACATTTATCAAAAGGGTCTCCACACTATGGCGAGGGCGATAAGCCGACTGTAAAGGATCGAATAGACCATGATCCAGCATAATATAGTCTGAGAGTCTCGAAAACACAACTCTCTCTAAAATCTTGAACAAAAATGAAAGATTGCATACAGGACGATAACTTGTCAATGATTCCTTATCCAATGAAGGTTTTTTCAGCAAAGGACGGATCAAACCTTTCTTTAAAGATAAGGGTAGGCCTACGGTAGCTTGCTCGACACTGAGGTTAACAATTTGAGAAATAATCGGGGCAAACGTGGGTGCGCAGTCCTTTAAGAGAATGGTTGGAACCGGATCCAATGGACAGGATTTAGGAGGCAATTTACGAAGAAGGAGAAGTATTTCATCAGTAGTTGTATGTTGGAAGGTTTCCAGTGTGGAAGAGGTAACAGGTTCAGATTCAGATAGTACAACATTACAATTGAAATTATCTCGGATTTTTTCAACTTTCGAATGAAAAAACTGACTAAAGGTTTCAGCCATGGCACAGCCATCGACATGTTTAGGCAATGGAGATGACTGTTTGCGGTTCAAAAGTCGATTGGCGACGTTGAAAAGCTTCTTATGATCATCTCCGCAGTTTTCGATGAGTCTGGTGTGATAGATGCGTTTGGCTCTGGACACAAGGTAGTTTACTCGGTTTCTCTGATCACAGAACAACTTTCTGTCTGTCTGCAGCTTTCCATTGTTGCGCCATCTCCTCTCAAGTCGCCGCCGCTCTTTCTTTGCTTCAGAGATACCAGAGTCATACCAAGGACTATACTGATGAGACTTCACTTTCCGAGTCTTGGCTGGTGCGTGAATGTCCAGTAACCTGCTAAGTTCTGAATTGTAGCGGTTCACAGCATCATCAACGTCGGCTGTTGACAAGGACAACATGTTACTGTCAGACACGTCGTTGGCGAAATCAGTCCTATTGATGCCTTTTATGTTGCGAGATGAGAACGTAGCATCATTCCTTTCTGGCTTGTTAAAACGAAACAAGCAGGTTACGGCGGAATGGTCGGAGATGCCGGGAATAACTCGTGTGTTAGAAAATAGCAGTCTGTCAGATTGCCGTATCAAGATGACGTCGAGAATCAAACAAATATTACTTGAAATAATTTTACATAATATACCGTCAATATGGAATTTCCATGAAAGCTTATTGGGTCAATTCAGATTCAGATTTATTCAACACTTTCAGTAAAAAACAAACAAACAGGAGAATACAGAAAATTGACCACACCATAATAACAAGAAAAGAATGATCACAATAAGCATCAGTACGAAAATACAATACATTTGAAAGTGTTCGGAGACAGACAGAAAGGCTATGCCTTATATAAAAGTCCTGTCCCTTTACTCTTTCATTCATAAGATATTAAAGTATTGAATGAATACATTTCTTTATGAGTTAAGACAGACATACATACGCGCACACACACATACACACACTGACATATTTTACAAGAAAAAAGTTTATCACACCATTTCGGCATACTGATTTAAAACATGCAATCTTAATTTTCTTTTAAACACATTCAGCAATGAACTCTGTCTTATTTCGACCGGAATAGCATTCCAAATTTTGGGTCAATTAAAAAGTATAGAATTATATGATGGCATAGTTCTGGCATAAGGCAATGTAAATCTATCTTTGATTCTCATATCATATCTTCTATTATCACTAATTTGAAAATAGTTCATTAAACATTTTGGAAGCATCTTCCTAAAGCATAAGTACATAAAAATTGCACTTTGATAATAATATATATCATTAGATTTTAAGATTTTCAGATTAAAAAATATAGGCGATGTATGGGCAAGAAAATCACAGTGATGAATAATGCGGACCAGCTTTTTCTGCTATCAAAAAAAATCGTCTGGCATTGGTCACACCTGAGTTTGCCCAAACTATTGCACAGTAGTTTAGATGAGGTAATACGAGAGTATTATAAAGAAGAAGCAACACCTTTCTTGACAGAAATCGCAATCTATAAAATATCCCTACATTTTTTGACAATCTATTGCAGACGACACCAGTATGTTCGTTCCAATTAAGTTTGTTATCAATTGTCACACCAAGGAATTTGATCGAACAAACTTGGTCAAAATTCAAATCTTTAACTTCAACCTTAATTTCGTTGATATCTATCTGTCTTTTCGTGAATACCATATAATTTGTTTTCTTTGCATTAAGAACAAGTTTATTACAGTCTAACCAATCAAAAAAAAATCAGAAATTCTTTATCAAAATCATTTTGAAGTACAACTGGATCTCTACCCTTCATGAACATACTGGTGTCGTCCGCAAACATTGTCAATTGCAAAGAATCTGACACATTACACATATCATTTATATATAACACACAAAAAAGCAAAGGACCAAGGATAGATCCTTGTGGCACACCACATCTTGTTGTCATCATATCAGATTCAATATCATCATACACAACATATTGCTTTCTTCCACTTAAATAGCTATCAAACCATTGTAGGTTCACTCCTCTTACACCATACAAATTGAATGGTTTAATGAATCAAAGGCTTTACTCAAATTTAAAAAAAGACCAATCATTATTTCTTTATCATCAAAAGCGTCAGCGAACTTGTGTATAAATTCAACAATGGCAGAAGATGTAGAATGTCCAGCTCGAAAGCCAAATTGCTTATTACTAATTATATTGCACTTTTCCAAAAAAAAAAACAAACAAACAGATAAACGATTATACACACATTTTTCTAATATCTTAGAGAAAAGAGGAAGAATAGATATAGGGCAATTACTAACTTCTTCTTTTGACCCTCCCTTATAAATTAGAATGACCTTAGCAATTTTCATTTGATCCGGAACAATGCCCGGTGTAAAAGAAAAATTAATAATTGAACTCAGTGGATAACATAAAATATGAATAACTTTTTTTCAATATCATAACATTAACATTATCAAAACCAGGACTCTTATTATTCTTTAATTTAGAAACAATGTCAATAACTTCTTTCGGGGTACATGGCAAAAAGAAAAGAGTAGATTGGTTTTTGTTGACATACCGCAAAAAAATTACCAGTGCCTCGACATTTTGCGACTAAACTTGGACCAACATTAATAAAAAAATCATTAAAAATGTTACTTATTGCATACTCTTCAGTGACAATACTGTTATTGCGCTTGATTGATGTTGGTAAAGTTTTCTTTCACCCAGAGCCTAGTATCCCATGTATGATATTCCATGTAATCTTCATATTTCCTGCAGCACCTTCAAATTTCTTTGCAAAATACAATCTTTTAGCTTCTTTAATTTTCTGTGTCACTTTATTTCTCAATATCTTATACTTATCATACATATCTTTGCTACATTTTTTCTCACATCTCTTATACAAATAATATTTATTATTACATAATTTTCTTAATGATTTATCAAACCATGGCTTATTTCTAAACTTCTTTTTCAGGACTCTCGTAGTTGAAAAACACAAATCAGAAATATACATAAACTTTTCCAAAAAAGCATCATAAGATACATTTACATCATTATCATAAACATTCCAATGAGAATTCTGCATCTCAGTAATAAAACGAGCAATATTTTCTTCATTCATAACACGTTTCATCTTAATATCAGGCTTCTCATTTTGGCGTAAAGATACATTGGATATTGCAAAAATCGGGAAATGATCACTAATGTCTGCTACAATGACACCTGAGAAGACATCTTCAAGGTCATTTGTTAGAATGTTATCTATCAAAGTATCTGAATTACTGGTGATGCGTGTTGGACTATGGATCAAAGGATAAATACTATTTGTCATACAAATATCAAGAAAGTTATTTACATTCTGAGAAAATGAAACATTACATAGATTTGAATTATAATCCCCTAGACGATAAAATAATTTCTTTTCTTTATCTACAAATCTCAAAATTTCTTCTGAAACATCATTAAATAATTGCACAGATTGATCAGGTGGACGGTATACAACACCAACTATTATATTTCTATCAGTATTCTGTATCTCAACAAATACAGATTCCATGTGCAAGGTATTTACATCTAAATCTGGCCTTTGTTTAAAATTCAGAATATTATTTATGTATAATCCGACTCCTCCTCCTCTTTTTGTTTCGCTTCCTTTTGTAATAAAAACATAATTATCAATATCAAAAAATGAATCATTTCTTCTCAGCCACGTTTCCGAAATACATATCACTGAAAATTCCACATTCAACATATTAAGTAAGGTTAACATACCGTCAAAGTTTTTGTTTAAGCTTCGACAATTGCAATGAAAAATAGAGAACATATTTGATGACACATTTTGATTATTGAATTCATTTGGGGTATAAAAGGAATGAGAAGGCTCAATTACATGGTCATCGCTGTGAATCGGAGATAAATATTCCGAAATTCTTTCAATATTGCACGAACTTAGTGATTGCTGATATCTTTCTATGTCAGTCATCATCAAATATTTCAATGCACACATGCACACTCACACACACCATATACAAACAAATAAAAAATGTAGGAAATTATAGATACATACAATCAAAACATACAAAAATATAGTTATAAAACAATAATCAAAATGACATATTGGACCCTGGAGATAAATTCTTTTTGCTTATATATTAACCTTTTATGTATATTTCATATTAATAAATAGCACAAGTTAAAAAATAGTCTATATATATATATATATATATATATGTACCTGTAAATTATGCAATGTTGAAGCAGTGCGATGTGCCTTTACAGTAGATCAAGGTCTCTTTTCGAGTGGATCACCTTTTTCACCATCCCCCCGCTTCTGTGGTCATTGAAACGTAGATCCGACCATCCATCATCAAGGCATGCTTGAAGTTGCTGTCGGGGGCCTTCATCTTGGAGAACGCCTCCCAGAGCAGAGCTCTCCTCAAGTCTGTCAAGTCTTCAAACATGCTGATGCCTTTGTGCTTCCCTTTGGCGTCCTTGAGCTTCTTCCTATTCCTGAAGAGCATCTGCCGGTACCTGTACGAGGACAGCTTCACAATGATCGCTCTTGGCTTCTGTGGAGCGCTGTCAGTTGGGGGCTTCTGGCGTCTGATGCGATGGCTCCTGTCGATTGCAGATAGGGGGAGGCCCACACCCATCACTTCCTTGGCGATGCGAAGAATGGTCTCGTCTGTGTTCTCGATGTTGCCCTGGTCAGCCCAGGAACTCCAAAAAATCTGACACAGTTGCGCCTTGAGTATTGTTCCTGATCATCAGTTTTGTTTTTCAGTCGGATCACCTCATTTGCATTTTGTTCCCTCTCCTTCCTCAGTTGGCTGATTTCCTTTTCTAAAGACTGGCATTTGCTTTCCAGGTCAAGTACCCTGCCCTCCTGTTGTTCCAGCCTACTGATCACCTCATTCATCTTGGCGTCGACTGCCTCCTTGACAGCTGTTTTGATCACATGGAGTACATCATTGTCCTGCAGAATTTCCTTTATCAGTGCTTTGGTGTTGCAGGTCGACATAATGGGCAAGAATTCAGCTTGATGAATGAATAGTTCAGTGCTATGTAGCTGGCAAGGAAGGTGGAAGAAGGCACAAACACAGGAACGATGATGTGGGACTGTAAGGCTATCTAGTCGATTCTCAGCAGCTTGTCAGGATAAAAATGACGGTTAAAAGTCTCTAAATGTAGTAGATCCACTCACTTGGTATAGATCTTAAAACAATCTCCAGGTATTGTAGAGTCAGATGACGATGATTAAAACATGTAGTTCAGTTGAAAAACGTAAAAAGAGAAGAAAAGGAAGAGAGAGTCTGAGAGAGTCCGATGGGTCCGATGAATCGTTGTATATAAGTTTTATTATCAACTGTTATTCCAAAAAAAAATTTACATGGAAAACATTTTCGAGTGGAGTACCATCTGAAACAACGTCAGCAAGAATGCCTCAGTAGAATTGCTAAAAAAGCATGTATTTTGTTATTTGAAGATCAAGAGATACCTTTCTTGCTTTTATCCACTAGGCGACATTTTCTTACTCTGAATTAATTGTATTTGTGACCGTGCACCTCAAAACGAACATAAAATCGCACACACTGATTTTGTGTGAGAACTGAAAATAAGTGAAATGGGTCAACCTAGACCTCAACTTGACTTTTTCATATTTTCTGAAAGAGAGGGTCTTCTTTTACATTATGCTGAAATTTGGTATCATAAAACGGACAGGAAAGTGTGTTTTTTAGCAGTTTATCTCGAACATCTTTGGTAGAATATTGTGATTATGTGTGTCTTTAGAATCCTTTTTTTCATTTCTGAAAAACCTTGTCCACACTCTTCACTTTCAACTCTAGTAACTTTTGAAAGGATAGTGCTACTGCTTTGAAAAATGGCATTGATTATGGACAGAATGTGTTAATGAGGCATGCTTAATATCAATTTAATCTGATAATCTCTTCATTGTTGTTACTCTGGTGGTTTACTTCCTGTTTTTTGTCCCATTCATCACACAGCCAGCACGGTTTAGTAAAGATTAAGCGCTTGAATAGACACTGTACTTCAGAGCCTCTTTTCTCAGTTCACACTTTTACTGAGTTTGTGCTTTCTGTCCAATATTTAGATAGGTTAGGAGAGTCCATTTGATTTGAGTTATACATCATTTTAAAGCTTACAGTCTGCTCTTTCAGAATATGGACTTAACTAAAAATTCATGTCTGGCGACTTTTTGTTTGTTTTGAGGTGCAGGGTCACATTTATTATGCTTATTGTATTTACAAGGATTATTGTTCGAAATAAAAAAGAACAAATTTGAGTCATCTGCAAAGAGTAATCTGCAGAGAGAGTAAAAGTAATAATATTATATATTTTTATATTTTATTACTGTTTTTTTTTTTCAAAATAACATTGGTCATAGAGGTGTGAGTCGCACCTACTACTTATATAGTTTATAAATTGAGCACATACAGTAAACTACAGTAGAACGCGTTAATCATTGCTGTACCCACCAAAGCATGAGCTATAAATGAGGACGGGCAGTGATTTGTCCAACATAAAAAGGAATCCTCTGACTAATTAGGCTTCTTTTCAAAACTTCAGTTTTCCATGCATTGTAATTCTGAGAACTACCGTGTTAATTGACGCACGGATGGAAGCATGCATGCACATTTGACAAGTAAGTGATGGGCTAAATGTGATATCCGTGCAGATAAGCGTCAAGCTAACGAGAGCATGGTAGTATACGATTGGAATGGCAAAATTAGTGAGGGCGTGTAATGCATGGGCGTAAATCCCGGGGGGATAGGGGGATATATCCCCCCCCCCCCCCAGAAATGGAGGAGAGGGGGGGGGGGTGGCCTGTACAATCATCCTCCCCCCCCCCCCCGAAATTCGAGAAAAAAAAATGGAAGAAGCAGAAATGTGATTGTATCAATTTTGGCATATTGCATGACGTTCGTACGCCGACCTTCAGACAGGTAACAGAGCTGAACAGTATTCTATTCTGTCTTGTAGGATAATGTATACATAATTTTCTCAAGCGCTCGCTCGCCTCGCTCGCTCGCGAAGAAAGTAATATCGACATAACATGGGCGTCACCAAGGGGGGTGCGTTGGGTGCGAACGCACCCCCCTTCAGACCCTAAAAAAAAAACCAAACCCCCCCCCCCCCAAAAAAAAAAAAAACCCCTTCAGTCTGCGAGCGACCTCAACGCCGGACACTAAATGATTATTATTTTTTATCTATTTATTTTTTTTTTTTGAAATTTTGCATTGGGGACAACAAAAAAAAAAAAAAAATCGTGGGCAAAGGCAATTCGCACCCCTGGTTCTGGCAGCACTGATTTTATATATAATCATCTAATAGTGCAAGTGTATTCTACACAGTGTTGACTATATACATAGATTTTGGACATCCTTCCCATACTTGGTCACTTCGACGCCACCTCGCTGGTCATACCTCCCCCAGTCATGAACATAAACCGACACCCTTGACTACCAGTGGCGGATCCAGGAGGAGGGGCGCACCGGGCGTCCCCCCCCCCCGCCCCCTCTGCGTCCCCCCCCCCCCCCCGCCCCCTCTTAATTTCCAAAGCGAAAAAGTATAGCTACAAACGGCAGTTTTTGGACTGTAAAATGTCAAAATTTTCAAGCTCGCTCTCTTCGCTCGCTCGCATTGAATCGTTATTCAATTCACCTGATGTTGCTGCGGTAATTGCCAGCAGTTGCGCCCGGTGGCACGCGCTCCACCCCCCCCCCCTTAATTTCCAAAGCGAAAAAATATGGCTAGGAACGGCAGTTTTTGGACTGTAAAATGTAACATTTTCAAGCTCGCTCGCATTTAATCGTTATCCAATTCACCTGATGTTGCTGCCAGTAATTGCCAACACTTCCGCCCGGTGCGCCCCCTCCCTTAATTTCCAAAGCGACAAAATATGGCTAAGAACGGCAGTTTTTGGACTGTAAAATGCAAAATTTTCAAGCTCGCTCTCTTCGCTCGCTCGCATTTAATCCTTATGCAATTCCCCTGATGTTACTGCCCGTAATTGTCTGCAGTTGCGCCCGGTGCGCCCCCCCCCCCCCTCTTAATTTCCAAAGCTAAAAAATATAGCTACAAACGGCAGTTTTTCTACTGTTAAATGTCAAAATTTTCAAGCTCGCTCTCTTCGCTCGCTCGCATTGAATCGTTATACAATTCACCTGATGTTGCTGCCAGTAATTGCCAGCAGTTGCGCCCGGTGGCATGCACTCCACCCTCCCCCCTTAATTTCCAAAGCGAAAAAAATATGGCTAGGCCGGGATTTTGGAGAGTAAAACGTAAAATTTTCAAGCTCGCTAGCATTTAATCGTTATGCAATTCACCTAATGTTGCTGCCAGTAATTACCAGCAGTTCCGCCCGGTACGCCCCCTCCCTTAATTTCCAAAGCGAAAATATATAGCTACAAACGGCAGTTTTTCTACCGTAAAAATTAAATGTCAAAATTTTCAAGCTCGCTCTCTTCGCTCGCTCGCATTGAATCGTTATGCAATTCACCTGATGTTGCTGCCAGTAATTGCCAGCAGTTCCGCCCGGTGCGCCCCCTCCCTTAATTTCCAAAGCGAAAAAATATGGCTAAGAACGGCAGTTTTTGGACTGTAAAATGCAAAATTTTCAAGCTCGCTCTCTTCGCTCGCTCGCATTGAATCGTTATGCAATTCACCTGATGTTGCTACCAGTGCCAGTAATTGCCAGCAGTTGCGCCCGGTGGAATGCGCTCCCCCCCCCCCCCCTTAATTTCCAAAGCGAAAAAATATGGCTAAGAACGGCAGTTTTTGGACTGTAAAATGTAAAATTTTCAAGCTCGCTCGCATTTAATCGTTATGCAATTCACCTGATGTTGCTGGCAGTAATTGCCAGCAGTTCCACCCGGTTCGCCCCCTCCCTTAATTTCCAAAGCGACAAAGTATGGCTAAGAACGGCAGTCTTTGGACTGTAAAATGCAAAATTTTCAAGCTCGCTCTCTTCGCTCGCTCGCATTTAATCGTTATGCAATTCCCCTGATGTTACTGCCAGTAATTGTCTGCAGTTGATCCCGGTGCGCCCCCCCCCCCTTAATTTCCAAAGCGAAAAAATATAGCTACAAACGGCAGTTTTTCTACTGTAAAATGTCAAAATTTTCAAGCTCGCTCTCTTCGCTTGCTCGCATTGAATCGTCAGGCAATTCACCTGATGTTGCTGCCAGTAATTGCCAGCAGTTGCGCCCGGTGGCATGCGCTCCACCCCCCCCCCTTGATTTCCAAAGCGAAAATTATGGCTAAGAACGGCAGTTTTTGGACTGTAAAATGTAAAATTTTCAAGCTCGCTCGCATTTCATCGTAATGCAATTCACCTGATGTTGCTGCCAGTAATTGCCAACAGTTCCGCCCGGTGCGCCCCCCTCCCTTAATTTCCAAAGCGAAAAAATATGGCTAAGAACGGCAGCTTTTGAACTGTAAAATGTAAAATTTTCAAGCTCGCTCTCTTCGCTCGCTCGCATTCAATCGTTATGCAATTCACCTGATGTTGCTGCCAGTAATTGCCAGCAGTTCTGCCCGGTGCGCCCCCTCCCTTGATTTCCAAAGCGAAAAAATATGGCTACGAACGGCAGCTTTTGGACTGTAAAATGTAAAATTTTCAAGCTCGCTCGCATTTAATCGTTATGCAATTCACCTGATGTTACTGCCAGTAATTGCCAGTATAGTTGCGCCCGGTGCGCCCCCTCCCTTTATTTCCAAAGCGAAAAAAATATAGCAACAAACGGCATGGGTTTTTTTTTTTTACTGTAAAATGTCAATATATTCAAGCTCGCTCGCTCCGCTCGCTCGCATTTAGTTGTTATGCCTTTCTCCTGATGTTGCTGCCAGTAATTGCTGGCAGCTGCGCCCGGTGCGCCCTCCCCCCTTTATTTCCAAAGCGAAAAAATATAGCTCCAAATGGTAGTTCTTTTACTGTAAAAGATGAAATCCTAGCTACTCCGGTGCCCTTTCCCCGCTTGGTTTCCCTCAACAACAGTAAAAGTCTAGGGATTGAGAGCTTCCTATATTCCAAATGTCTGTCAAAAAAAAAAAAAAAAATCTCGTTACATTAGGGTCAAAACGCACCCCCCTTGAAAAAAAGCTGGTGACGCCCCTGCATAATAATGGTAATATGGACCAGACGTTAACAACGTCACATAGCATAGGATTATATGTAAACATGCTATGCAGCGAGTAACTTGGGACCATCTGCAAATTTTGTACGAAAACAAACAAACAATAACAAAAACTCTACCGCCATAATTGAACCCCCCCCCCCTCCAGTTCCTGAATCATTCCTGAAACGATGATGACTCTGATACATCTATGGGCATACCCAGGGATGATCAGGGGCGTCGAATCTATCGGGGCAAAGGGGCATTTGCCCCGCCCCAACGGAACTGTTGGGGGCAGACAAATAATTTGTCCCCCAAGCAATTCCCGAGATGAAGACAAATCTCGAACTTTCTTTATGGAAAATATATTGTACAAACACAAAGAATAAGGGGGTGCTCTATAGTGCAGATTTTCGACATCCTTCCCTCGCTTGGTCACTTCGACGCCACCTCGCTGGTCATACCTCCCCCAATCATGAACATAAACCGACACCCTTGACTACCAGAGGCAGATCCAGGGGAGGGGGGGGGGGGTAGCGCACCGGGCTCCCCTTAATTTCCAAAGCAAAAAAAATGTAGCTACAAATGGCAGTTTTAGGACTGTAAAATTTTCAAGCTAGCTCGCTCTCCTGATGTTGCTGCCAGTGAGTGCCAGCAATTGCGCCCGGTGCGAGAAAAGTATAGCTACAAACGGCAGTTTTTGGACTGTAAAATGTCAAAATTTTCAAGCTCGCTCGTTCCGCTCGCTCGCATTTAATCGTTATGTCATTCTCCTGATGTTGCTGGCGGGTAATTGCCAGCAGTTGCGCCCGGTGCACCCCCATCACTTAATTTTCAAACAGAAAAAAGTATAGCTACAAACGGCAGTTTTGGGACCGAAAAATGTCAAAATTTTCAAGCTTGTTCACTCCGCTCGCTCGCATTTAATCGTCATGCTATTCTCCTGATATTGCTGGTAATTGCCAGCAGTTGCGCCCGGTGCGCCCCCCTTAATTTTCAAAGCGAAAAAATATAGCTACAAACGGCAGTTTTTGGACTGTAAAATGTCAAAATTTTCAAGCTCGCTCACTCCGCTCGCTGGCATTTAATTGTTATGTCATTCTCCTGATGTTGCTGCCTGGTAATTGCCAGCAGTTGCGCCATGTGCGCCCAACCCCTTAATTTCCTAAGCGAAAAAAATATAGCTATACAAACGGCCGTTTTGGGCAGACTGTACAATGTCAAAATTTTCAAGCTCACTCGCATTCAATCGCCATGACATTCTCCTGATGTTGTTGCCGGGTAATTGCCAGCAGTTGCGCCCGGTGCGCCTCCGCCCCCGCCCCCCCCCCCCCCCCATCCCTTTAATTTTCAAAGCGAAAAAAATATAGCTACGAACAGCAGTTTTGGGACTGTAAAATGTCAAAATTTTCAAGCTCGCCAGCTTCGCTCGCTCGCATTTAATCGTTATGTCATTCTCCTGATATTGCTGCAAGTAATTGCCAGCAGTTGCGCCCGGTGCTCCCCCCACCCCCCCCCCCCCCTCAATTTCCAAAGCAAAAAAAATGTAGCTATAAACAGCCGTTTTTGGACTGTAAAATGTCCAAATTTTCAAGCTCGCTTGCTTCGCTCATTCGCATTTAATCGTTATGTCATTCTCCTGATGTTACTGCCAGTAATTGCCAGCAGTTGCGCCCGTTGCGCCCCTATCCCTTAATTTCCAGAGCGAAAAAAAGTATAGCTACAAACGGCAGTTATGGACTGTAAAATGTCAAAATTCATGATCGCGTTCATGATTTTTAGTGTAAGAATTAATACAAGAAGTTCATATAAATGTTACCATTTTATAGGCAAAATTGTTCAATAATAATCTACATGAAATGTACTGCTATATACTTTTAACATGTTGGACTGTTTCAAGTCGATAAAACACGCAAAACATGCATCAAATTCCACGATTTACAACATACATATGCAAAAAGTTCTCCCTGTGGGAGGGGAAACCACCCTCCCACACCCTCCCCCCCCCCCCCCCCTCGCTCGCATCGCTCCCTCGCATCTAACCGCTCCCCCTAAGATCAAATCCTGGCTACGCCGGTGATAGGCCCCACTATTTTGTAGGCCTTAACAGTGATGTCGCACAGGCGGAGCAAGAGCTGAAATACCACGATGTAGTCATTCAATTATCTATGAACATTTATTTTTCTTACTTGTTCTTTGATAGAAAAAATCCCAAATTCCACCAAAAGTGTGCACCAGATCGCTGAATTTCAGGTCTGAAAATGCCAAATTTTCCTCGTGTGGGAGGGGGATACCCCTTTCCCACACCTTCCTCCGCTAGGCCGCTCCGCTCCCTCGCACAGATATTCAAACTGCAAGTCCTCCCCACCCCCCCCCCCCCACCCCATTATTAAAACAGAACGATGCCCCTGGGATGATTGCTTTATTGACTTAAATCAAGAAAACTGGAGAATACAATACAAAGAAATGGATATCCATATAAGCATTTAATTTAAACATTATACTCTTGACTTCAATGAGCTTGGATCGAGGATTTTTTTTTTCAACCAGTGGCCCGTTGCATAAAACTTACCGTTAAATTTCAATGGTAACTACCGTCAAAATTAGGCGTCACAGCCAATCACCATCAAGGATTATAAAATTTACCGCTAATTTGAACGCTTACCGCTAGAAAGGAGCGGTAAGTCCAGCGCTAAGGGTTTTACGCAACAGGGCTCAGATTTTATAACCATTTATGAAATATGTGAGCCTCCTACTCACGCATTCCTATGTCGTATGTCGAAGCTGCTATGTCGTTATCCTTGTTAAGTGTAATTATGCCTCCGCCACGAACTGGTGCCGGAGGCATTATGTTTTCGGGTTGTCCGTCCGTCCGTCCGTCCGTCCGCATTCGTTTACGCGATAACTTGAGTAATATTTACTGGAATTTTACCAAACTTGGTCCAAGTATGAAACATGATAGGGCAATTACTTGATCAGATTTTGGATGAAATCGGACAAAGGCCAAAGGCCAAAGATCAAGGTCAAATCATGAAATTGTATCCGTTTACGCGATAACTCAAGACTGGATGGAGCAGATTTCACCAAACTTTGTCTGAGGATGATGCATGATAGGACAATTACTCGATTAGTTTTTTAGTGAAATTGGACAGAGGTCAAAGGTCAAAGATCAAGGTCAAATCCTAAAATTTATCTGTTTACGTGATAACTCAAGACTGGATTAAGCAGCTTTCGCCAAACTTGGTCCAAGGATGTTGTATGATGGGGCAATTAGTTGAGTAAATTTTAGTGACATTGGCAGGAGGTGAAAGGTCAAAAGGTCAAGATCAAATGTTAAAAAATTGCTATTTCCCCCATATCTATGCAATGCCCACAGGTATTTTCTTGAAACTTAGTGTAAACATGTTCTACTGCGTAAAGATTCTCAAGAGAGAGGTTCATGTCATAAGGTCAAAGGTCAAAAGGTCAAAGGTTAGGTGAAAATGTTGCAATATCACTTTTCTCGCAAATGATTCAGTGTATCTTCATGGAACTTGGTACATACGCATGCACTGACTGGCAGGGGTTATCTAGGAAATTTAGGGGTCATGGGTCAATAGTCAGGGGGTCAAAGGTCAAGGTCAACACCTCAAAATTTTGCTGTTTCCATACTAGTATATGCAACGCTTGCATTATTAGTTTTAAAACTTAATGTATACATGCATTACCTAATGGAGATTCTCTGTGAAATTTCCAGCCAGAAGGTCAAAGGTCAAAGGTTAAGGGTCAGAGGCCAGGTTTAAATGCAAAAAAAAAAAATCTATTTTGGAACTGTAATTACACTCTTTCTTCATACCTTGAAACTTACTCAATGCATAAACTTATAAAAGGGTCGGTCTGAAGTCACGTAAAAATTCTCAATTCCCCAAATATGTCAGAATGTGTACCTGCACTCTTAAGGTGCGATCACACATCGCCGGTTTCGATGGCGGTTCATGGCGGTTCGGCAAATCGCCATGCTCCGCCAAAGACCCTGTTCACACCGTACACAAACCCTGGTCATCCGTCACTCATCCGCCATAAACCCCGAGAACCGCGGAGAACCGCGGAGAACCGCCAGAAAAATTAAACATGTTTAATTTTTCGTGGCGGTCTTGGCGGTTTGAAATGGACCGCGTTCAAAACGCCATCCACCGTGTACAGAACGGCTCCTCAGTGTTTGCACCGCAAAATGCGTGATAATGCCGTGTCAACACCGCCATAACTTTTCATGCCAAAGCAGATGTAGAAATTAAAAGAGAATAATGCCTCCGGCGACACTTCGTGGCGGAGCAATAAAAAAAAATGGGGAAAAAGCAAAGATGAACCCATGATATAGGTTTTCCCATCCATTTTCGCACTTTTGTCATTCAGTTTCAAAGATGTATTATTCAATTTCGTCCCGAGAAGCTTGTGGAACGCAAATCCTATCTTCAATTTCGTCAATTGTCATTGTAATTCGTTTTTCGTCAAACATTTTCGAAGACATAGCATTCAGAATCGTCAATTGTCATTCAAATTCATCCCTCTCGCTGACGGATCGCAGAATGTGAAGATCGAATTCGTTTTTTGCTCACACAATTTCATGAATTTTTCATTCATATTAGTCAGATGTTGTCGATTCTTTATTTTGTCGGTGAACCAACTTTAAGCCGACATATTTTTACTTTCTCTCGTAAATTGTATCGCTACACATTATTCCCTAACCATTTGCTTAGACAATACACACGAAAAACATGACTGTCAACCAAAATTGATTGAAGGATAAACATAATAAACGAGAGTCAAAAGTCATAACCCAGTACAGTATGTCAGTGTCATATTTGAACTTTAACTCGTAATGTTCAGGTTTTCGCATCATAATGCATGAAGCAAATTTTAATTTTTGTACCCTGAAAAGCAGTAAACATAATTATGCTATCCATTCTTTGACATTAAACAGGCTACAATTCTACACTTAAATTTTGTCTTTAATCATGTTTGTCAGTGTTTTCGTTTGCGAGACGGTACGTCTGTTTGTATCAGTGCGTACTTGGATTGCTTGTGTGTGTGGCTGTATCTGTGGTTCTGTGTGTGTGTGGGCCGTAATGACATAAAAAAGTAATGACATAAAGAAAAAAAAACTTGGGCTTAGAGGTAACACATATGCCTGCTAACAAGATGAATTTTTCGAGAAAAATTTGGGAGTCTAGAGGCAAATGTTCTTGTATTTTTTTCTAATTACGGGAGGATGAATTCTCTGGAAATGTTTGGTGGGCATGGTTTCTGTGAGTTACGTTCTTCAAGTAGTTGCTTGTTTCAACTTACTTGCCGTTGTACGTGTGGGACTGTGTTTCAGAGAGTCTCTGGCAAACTACGGACCTGAATGTGCCACGATTCTGGATCCCCGTCAAAGTTTGCGCAACATCGACATTTACGGCATACTAAAAGGGGGATGCTCCTCTTTTGTGGAACCCCATATTACTTGCAACTTGTGTTGTGCATTGTGTACAGTACATACACCGAAAAGGAATGTTTTAACTAGCCAAACTAGCGCTTGTGTCGTCTCTTAGTACAAATATATATAGGCGTACAGATAACACAAGCAGGATTACGTGCAATGTGCACTATCACATATGGTGAAATGTCCTGCAGCAAAGTATGCGCCCTAATATCAGATTTTTTTTTTGAGATTTGAAACTAATCTCTTTTTCGTTGTACCCTATTTCAGGATTGTTTGGGAATGATTCGGAAACTACTCGTTATAGAATTGCTGCGGGGGAAAAAGGTAAAATACCCCATATTTCAAGAATTTTCTGGTATTTTTGCCGAGAACTGAGAACACAAAATATACAACTTTCCCGACAATTGGGAACTTGCACGCCGTACCAATGACCACTTGAGTAGGTGGCGACCTGGGTCATGTCAGTACACTGTCTTGCCTGCCAGTGTCGACTTTGTAGAATATAATGGAATTGATACAAAACGTAAGCGTTTATGCAATATTACGCTGTAACTAATGTAATGAAATTTATATATGTGACCCTGCACCTCAAAACAAACAAAAAGTCGCCAGACATGAATTTTTAGTTAAGACCATATTGTGAAAGAACAGACTTTAAGCTTTAAAATGATGTATAACTCAAATCAAATAGACTCTCATAACCTATCTAAATATTGGAAAGAAAGCACAAACTCAGGAAAAGTGTGAACTGAGAAAAGAGGCTCTGAAGTACAGTGTCTATTCAAGCGCTTAATCTTTAGCAAACCGTGCTGGCTGTGCGATGAATGGGACAAAAAACAGGAAGTAAACCACCAGAGTAACAACAATGAAAGGATTATCAGATTAAACTGAAATTAAGCATGCCTCATTAACACATTCTGTCCATAATTAATGCCAACTTTCAAAGCAGTAGCACTATCCTTTCAAAAGTTATTAGAGTTGAAAGTGAAGAGTGTGGACAAGGTTTTTCAGAAATGAAAAAGGGATTCTAAAGACACACCTAATCACACTATTCTACCAAAAATGTTCGAGATAAACTTCTAAAAAAACACACTTTCCTGCCCGTTTTATGATCCCAAATTTTGGCATAGTGTAAAAGAAGACCCGTTCTTTCAGAAAATATGAAAAAGTCAAGTTCGGCTAGGTTGACCCATTTCACTTATTTTCAGTCCTCACGCAAAATCAGTGTGTGCGACTTTATGTTCGTTTTGAGGTGCACGGTCACATATTATACTGTACGTAAAGAGACCCAATAACAGGCATTCCATCAACCTGTTTCTGATGACGAAAAACATTATACAGATCTATTGTACAATGAACTTTAAGAATATTGATGGTTGATAACAGTGAACCCCTCCCCGTTAGCAGGAGCACCACTTTCAAAACAGAGCTTACATTTCCCACATTTCCCAGAAATTTTAGTAGCAAAAAAAAAAAAAAAAAAAAAATGTTTCATTTCACTCGCCAAATGTGTGAGCATAACATCAAGAGGGCTAAGTACTGACCTGAATAGGTCCAAATTCCGCTGACCATGACCCTCAAACTGATAACCCCATATTCTTGAAGTTGAGTGGAATTATTTCACATATGCTTGGTCATTGATGACTTTGAGTGACAGAAGGAACGGAAATGTTAGGCATGGACGAATTTGAATAACTACTGACGAACACCGGGATCGATCTGATTTTAGTCGAGTGTAAAGCATACTCTTTCCTTATCTCCTCTTGAAATGTTGATATTTTCACACGTAACCAAAAACAGCAAAAAAACTCTTGTCAATCTTTTTTTTTAATCCTCCTTATAAATCTTATACGCGATAGCAATGAAAACAACACATTGGATGACATCTTTGTATACAACCACATTTCTCTTAGCCTTGCGACTGCACAATGAGAGAAAATTATTAGTATCTTGACGAAATGATCTACAACTCGATAATTAAGTGAAATTTTCAGTTTGTTCATTAGAAAACACTAATGAAGAGTTGACGATGTGCACCTAATCAACAGTAAAAGACATGCAGACACAATCAGAATTACATTACCCTTTTAAAATTATTTGTGGCTATTGGAATCAAGTTGTATCACTCACCACTTCGTCACAGTGCACCATGAACGCAACTCCTAAGTTTGTATGCTCTGACGAGTTAGGTGATAAAGTGTATTCTTGCCATCGTTCTCCCACTGCTTTGGTCACCTCCTTAGTATGACATTCAAACGCAACGTCAATGCATATATCCTGGTTACCTTTCTCTATCAAGCCGTGAATGATATCAAGGCCAAGTTTGTTTTCTAACGCTGAGGCGAAGTAGAGTAGGTTACAGAACTCCTGAGATCGAGGAAGAAGTTTGTACTTCAAAATCAGTTCATACTTTGGACGATCATTGGAGAATAGATTCTTGATGTATACCCCTGCAGTATATTCCTGGAACAATTTGTGTGGAAACGACACCTTTGACTCAACAAAAGATGAAGTGTTGATATTTTGACGACGCTCCCTACCGATGACTTTTTCTTCTATTGTTAAAACTCCGACCATTAAACATGTTTTTATGGCATTCTCACACTCTGTGAATTGTTCTTCGGGAAATGAAAAAGCTCTGTCCAATAAACCGTTGAATGCTATCTCACTTATGTCTTGAATCGCCCTTTCAGCTTCCCTTACCTTTTCAGCAATGTCCGGCTTTTTCAAATGTTCACCCGATTTTGATGCGTAGTGTTCTTTCAGAAAAGAGATCATTGCTCCAAAAATCTCCGAGAAGGTTTGCATTTTCATTATTTTTTTTCGCTTGTCTTCTTTGAGTTCCTCCCACATGAGGCAAAGCATTGCGCAGTAAATTGGATACGGTGCCATGTTCGACCGGATGACATCACTTTCCTCGATAAAGCCGATCAAACTTTCAGCAAGAGCGTCCTTCTTTCTAATTGAGAAGTACCTCCTAATATATGTTGATACGTTCTCCTTTTTAAATCCTTCGACGATAATAAAGGTGTAAGCGTCAGCAAGACTCTTGGTAAGTGTGAACTCATCTGTCCTCCATGGCCTTGAGGTCACAATTACCTTGCATGACTCATATTTTTCCGATAGAAGAATGCGAATGACGTCACTGCTGCTTCCGTTTTTTAGGTTCCACTTGAATTCGTCAAACCCATCAAACAAAAGAAGAACGTTATGTAGATTTTTTGAAATGTAGTCGTCTATAAGGTCTGGTGTTGCTTCATTTGAATCAAAGAGATATCTTTCCACAATACTACCAATACTTTTGTTGACATTAATAACATCTCGAAGAGGAACTAGAATCACCATATCCAAATCCTGGAGAATTCTTCCCTGGCACCAGTCCCAGGCAATTTTAGCACAAAGCGTTGTCTTGCCAACACCTCCGTCTCCCTTTATTAGAAGGCGCTTTGAAAGGTTTGTATTGTCCTTGTTGGTCAAAAGGTCCTCGTACGATAATGGTGTTTTCTGATTGCTACTTAAGTTGATCAGACTCAAATTGGTATAAATATCATCCAGGTTTACACGTTCCATAAAATTGATTGGATCAACAGTAACCTTGCGTCGCGTCTTACGGTAATACGCCTTCAGCTCCCGTTTGCATTGTTCTACTTGTTTCTTTGTTAAAGCCGAATGTGAATGTGATCCTTGAATGCAAAAGAAAAGGACAGACAAAAGTACGTCATTTCAAAGAGAGTAGTTTCATCCACTATATGCTCTCATCACTTATACTGACAAGAAAACCATTTCATGATTTTGTATGAAATACAAAATAAATGCTGTTAAAGCGTCATTGAATATCAAATGCTCTGCAAATATTTGAATTGAGCCATTTACCGCTTCGCGAAAACTCATAATGTTATAACATTTGATTTCACATTCATTATCGCGAATTCAGAGGGATGTCGGAAAGAAAAGCTGAGTAGAATGGAAGTCAGGGTCAAAATATTCTTTTCATTAAAAAAAAAAATTAGTATTTTCTATTTGATGACACTGAGAAAATATAATATGCGTTATTTACAAGCTTCAGGTCGTTTTCAACGTCAAGCTTGATCCAAGCAAATATATTATACCGATATTTTCATATAAGATGTCAATGACTTAGCATGACACGAAAGAACAGAAAGGGGGAAAAACCTATCATTATCAAACCCCTCTTTCCGAAGATTCGGAAGTCCTCGTTACAGACTTCAATAATTGATAATATTGATGGTAACAAATTTTGTGTGACTTTAGGAATACTTTGTTAATTATCAAGGTGGTTTGATCTGTAAAAATATACTAGGTGTTTCAAGAAACAGTTTCCAATTTTGATTCTAAATAATTCGAAAACTATATATCAGATATCAGATAACACTGTTATTGATATGACTGAAAGCTGAATAGGGCATAATTTTGTTTAAGGTAGTTTAAATATGAAAATATAACAGTTAAATTCATAAAATCCATGATTAAGTTAAGTTATGTTCCAGATTTTGTTTTCAGTCTTCTGTACAAAACTTTCACCTTGCACAGGGGTCAATGGGTGTGTTTGAGAGTGGTCCTGAACAATGGTCCGGGTTTGAATGCTTCATTATTTATTCATGAGAAATTCCACTATCACAACTAGTCTTTATTCAGCCTCTGCCAGTATCTGTGTAAAGTCAAACGCCTGCCGATACCGTCGTTGAGTTGCGACAGTGCCCTCCCTACTTTTGAAAAACGAAATTATAATGAATGTCTTATGTTCTGTCGTAAACATGGTGACAGGAAGCAAAGAGAATTGATTAGAGTATACAATTGTGTATGTTGAGCCTTAAATAAAGAAATCGCGCCAAAGAAAATGCTGCTGAACTCTTCACCAAAAGTGATCTCTTTTTTTTTCGAAAATGCAACAAATTTGTCAGACTATTAGAACACAATTGTATTCAATTGAATAATTTTAGATCATCTTTGCTTATTTATATCCCAAATCCAGTGATACGTTAAGAATACCAGCTGGTGTGGTGTTTGCAAGCAAATGGCAACACGTGCTTACTTTTTCCATTATGCATATGCATTTTAACCTTTGCCGTAAATGAATTCAGATTAGCAGCGCCAGGGCAAGCCTCGTGAATTATTGGTTAAGAATTCATGCGCCTTGTTTGGAGTGTGAGACTGACGCCTAGTCAATAGGTTCTTCAGACATGTCCATTGTTCAGGACCATTGTCAGCACACACTCATATACACATCATTGGTTCCTGTGCAAAGTTCAGTTTTTGTAGAGAGGTTTAAAATTTGACCAAAATCTGAAACCTTTCTTCAAAATCAATCTTAGATTAAATGAAATTGACTTATGCTTTGACATTTAAATTACGTCCATCAAAATTGTACACTATTCAGCTATTACTCATATGAATAACAGTTTTATCGGATGAATAATTTTTGAACTATTAATGATTAAAAGAGGAAAATGTTTTTTGAAACACCTCATACATCTAACTCGTAATACAGCTTTGCAAGAAACTTCGGAATATATCATACGATGGATTAATCAAGTATACTAAATTAAGAATGCTTCCATATTGTTTGCTAGTAAAAAAGAATTGAGTATAACGGAATACACTTCTACCTTTAAAAAAAGCAGCAGCAGCACACAAACAAACACACACACAGACAGAACTAATACACTTCTTCTCGACTTCTGTGCTTAACGATTGTAATTTATTCTTCTTTTTTTTACATATTGCAATCTAGAGATGATTATGAATGAGCTTCTTAACGAATGACAATTTGCTCTGGTTGTTACCTGAAATTCTAGAGCCAATGTCCCCCTTTTTTATTTTGCTTTTATTCAAAAACTTAGATTACAAAATTATCAATTAACAATCGTGTTGAAGTATCTCATACCCATCACCAGTCCTTCCACGTCAGATCGCTGTGTTCTGGCTTGTCCCCAGCAGGAATTCCAGCTACATCCTGTGGGACACAACAACACAATCAACGACGAGAGCATCAACAGAAATCCAAGCCCAGTGTGTATGGGTATAGGGGCGGATCCAGGAATTCGGAGTTGGGGGGGGGGGGGGCGCAAAGCAAGGTGCCACTTCATTTGCTGAAAACCTAACAAAATGGGCTTTAGCGCTATTCTCTGGTAAACACTTTTATTTAAAAAAATATATATTTGATAAACACATCAAAGGGGACGTGACAGGGCAGACAATATGTGTGAGGATATTAATCATGTGCATTCGTTCAAGCAAAGCCATAATATATGAGTCGATTGTTGTCTCCCGTAGTCACATACGTGATAGTATCTGTCGTGCGCCTCAAAATTCACCACCGTAATAAAAAGTAACAATTGCATTCTATTTTATGTTAAATTTCATGCTTTTTTTATTCATAGTTAAATTTATTTCATGATGTGAATATACTATGATGGTACAGATGTTGATACAGAACTGACTGACTAGCGTTATTAGTACTGAAAAGGGGCGAATATCAGTAACGAAAGGGAGATGATACAGTGACTACAACCCACTTTTTCAATGGGTCTTGACGGCATCGTAAAGGTTTGATTGAGACTTAACTTCAGGTTTCTAAAATCCTTTATGAGATAATGAGAAACTTGCATGTAATGAAATATGATCAAGCATTTGATTCTAAAGATTCAACGTTTATTTGATGAAAACTGGTTTCTAATGGCTAAATATCCAAAATAGAGCAATCCTATTGAAAGATTAGACCAAATTTTTATTGGGATCGTTTTTTTTTTACTTTGTTGTACTTTGTATTTGGACGTATCAGTTATTTTAAAACTTATCTTTATCCAATCAACTTTGAATTCCTTTTAGAATGGTGAGCATTAGTGGTTTCTTGGTAAAGTTAAAAGTCCAATTTCCATCTCCACTAATACTACACCGTCCCTTTAACCTAAGGCAGATCAAGTGTTATTCACTTCGATTTTATTAAATTGGTTACCAGGTCTGTCAATTTCCACACCTTTCCGCGGTAGGTATTCAGGATGATATCTTTGCAGAAAGATTCCACCAAGGAGAAATAGGATGGCTAGGGCAACAGGAACACCAATTGCTAGACCGAGGACGAGAGCCGAATTACCGTGTTTTTCTGAAATTCGAAATAAGTATACTTGTTATTTTAAACACCTTTCTTCCATGACTAGAATTTGAAGGCAAAATTTCTCACCTTTTGTATTGCCAAAGAAGAATTCGATTGTATGGATCCAACCGTCATACGTATTTTGGCATTTTATTCAGAAAAATCACTATGAAAAGGAGTGAGTGAGCTCACTTTTTATCTCACTTTGAAAGTATTTTCAGCAATATTGAAAAAGATACTTCCATGATTGAGTGACTCAACAAATGTTTGCTCAAAATTATGTAATCAGATTGATTTTCCCCACAACAATTTCTAATAAGAATGTTTGTTACAAGAAATATTTTGAGTGCTTTTATAGTCATTTTATGCCATGACTGTTCATCAGTACCAAACTCTATATTCATGATCATGATTTCATGACGAAACACAAAGTAGTATTGGTAAGTTTTCACCAAACCTGATAGAGACAGGACAGTGACTTCAGCTGTCGAGATTCCATTAAGGGGATCACCGGTAGCCACGCATATAAAGGTTTCTTCTGTTCCGTCATGCACAAACACAGTAATTGCCTCGAACCTCTCGTATGTGTCGTCAGATAGTGTCGTCTGTTGCGAAACTGTCGAGTTAAGTATCACCCCTGTCTCCTTGGACCATGACATTGATATGTTAGGCTTGAATTCACTGACGACACACGTTAGGTTAATGGAAGGATTGTTGGAGGAAGTTTGGAATGTGCACCGGCTTCTATTGGATTGCCTCTCATCGACGCATTCCTCAATAACATGTTTTGACGCCATTGCTTTGAAAAGTATGAATAGTATTAAAACGATATAATTTTGCTATCTTACGAGGGAATCTACAAAAGACAATGAAGACACAAAATGTAACAAATGCAGGATGAAATAAAGCATAAATATATACATACATGACAGACATCCGCTTACACATAACAATGTGCACGCACAATGTATAGCGATCGCAATAGTTGCCAAGCTTAGATTGCCTTCAGTCTCCTCGTCATAATCATACTCTGCTGCACTTTCACAAGTCTTACAAAAGGCGAGAATGGAATTGAGGTTAAATGGGTGATGTAGTTCTTGTTGAGGTGGGGATTAAGATCTTGATTAGAAATGTGAAAGAATAAAGGGCATACAATTAAAAGAGGAATTAAAAAGTTCATCTCATGAAAAATCGTTTTGTAAATGGCTGAGCCGAAAACAGAGCAAAATAAAGTCGTCTTCACAAGAGACGTGTCACAATAAATTTTCAATTTCTTTTAATTGTATCCTCTTTAGCATTATCTCCCAAAAACTCAAAAACTGAATCCTGGTCTTACCAAAAACTATAGCATCCCTTTAACGAATTGACAAAATCATGTATTTTTTTTTCTTTACCAACACATTGTGTGCGATTGTTCTCTTCGATGTAACATAATATTATTATCGTGTGTGTGGCAGTCATCACAATGTTGTAGAATGGATTGCAGGCAAGAAAATATGTGCTTTGTATCATTTTTGGCGTATTGAATTTCGTTTCTGTTTTGAGGACTGCATCAGTCATTCATGCCCTTCTTCGTTGATGGAGAGGACAGAAAAACAAGACAGTAAACATAAAACACATTTGCATTTCACAAAACAACATCACCTACTCCGCATGAGACGAAAGTTCCATTGTTGGTTTATTGATTACTTCTTTCTCTGACCTGCTCCCTTGCATCTTAATATGCCATAAGAGCGAATTTAGCAACTTTAATTACAAATAGAGAATTACAGTAAATCGTGCATCATTGTTTTACACTTAAATCATTTCATTGCCCATATGTCTAAGCGGAATACTCATAAGTGATTGTCATGGTTGTTCAGATAGGCAAGAGTGAGATGGTTTGGTGGGGGGGGGAGGGGGTATCTTTGTTGCAATTTTATCGGCAACTATATTGGATGACCGTTCTCATTTCTGGCTTGAAACTTTCGTTCAACTCCTTCCCTTTAAAAATCCACGCCTCTGCAAAGAGTGCTATACTAACAATACATTTCTTACAATCAACCGTCAAGAAAGTAGAATTCGTAAAGTCATCGCGATTCGTCAGCACCACGTCACAATGGTAGAGACCCTCATCAGCAACCTCCAAGGTGGTAATGACGAGGCTGAAGTTTTTGTCGATGTCGAACCGTTCCTCCCTGCTCTCAAAGTTTCCATCAATGAAAGCAGCCTTGATCGTCGGCGGCTGCTGATCTGATTCACTCTCCTTGGACCAGAACACAGCGAGAGGCTCCTCCTGGATGTCGCATCTCAGTCGGATGTCCTCCCCTTTCCATCCCCGAACGTTGGGTGCAGTGCCTATCACTGATGCTAGACGATTGAAATGTGAGTAAAGAACACTCGTGTCATCGTTAATGAATGACAATGAACAGATGAATAAATACATATACCGTACAGAAATATGTGAAATAATAATACTACGTAATGAAAAATTGATTCAAAATCATATAATGGATTTTTTTTTCAAAAAATATGAACAATCCTGAATCTTAAATGAAACGCTTTGTCGATGAAATGATTAATCAGTCTTTCATCACGTTTATCTAATCGTATACCTTGGGCGTCAACCTTGCATGTCTTGTTAATTTTGAGGTCACAATACACTGTAAAAAATTTGTTTAGTTTCTAAACACCTAACTAAACACTTTTCTGTGACAGTTTAAAAACACTGCGACGCGTTTATATATTAAACATGTTTAGGAACTAAACACATGCTGTGTTTATTTTCAGCACACCCTAGGTGTTTATCACACACACATGTTTATGTTTTAAACGGTTCTGATGTTTAAAAACTAAACACCTGCTCTGTTTACAGCCTAAACACCAAACGTTTACACCATAATCACTCACAGTGTTTAAATACTAAACACCGCACAGTCACATAATCACCCACAATGTTTAAGATCTAAACACTGTAAAACAAAATAAACATGACGCACTGTTTACGATGTAAACACTGCGACATGTTTATTCGCTGTGACAGATTAAAAACACTGCGACATGTTTATTTGCCATTTTAGTGTTTATTCTCAGAACACATGTCTGATTTTTAGATCGATCACAAAATTGCATACACTAAACATGTGACATGTTTACATACTAAACATCGCAATTTCTCAGTGTTTATATAATACATGTTTACACCTTATACATGCTGAGTGTTTATATGAGACATGTTTACACATCATACATGGTAATTTCCACGTGTTTATATGAGACATGTTTACACATCATACATTCATACATGCTAATTTCTACGTGTTTAAATGAGACATATCACCATGCATGTTAATTCCCATGTATTTACTAATGTAAAGTGGATTGTTTCTACTTTTTTTTTTTTTTTTTGCATGGAATGAGATAAACGCATAACATTATAAGAATTTTCCCAGTATGTACCAAATCATCAGCACACTTACATCGCATAATACAAGGGAAGACCTGGGTTAGCTTTCACAAACATTTTGGCTACAAGAGTCAAAGGCAATTCTCTGAATGCAAGTTATCAAAACATCAGTCAAAGCTTGGGCAATATCTGATGAATAATAAGTTAAAGTCCTTTAAAGGGAAAATAGAATCCAATTAATAAGATAGTCTGATAAAAAAGAGTAAAATCTTCAAGTTTAACGGTAAAAATTTGAATGAAATCGGATGAAAAATAAGGAAGTTATAAAATTTTGAAGTTTTGCTAATTTCTGCAAAGCAGTTAAAAATGGATATGAATATGCAAATAAGTGAGTTGACCATGCCATAACCTCACAATTTTCCATTGATCGTGTACAAAAAAATGATGAAATTCAATGTCTATGTTAATGAAATGTGAAACATGGTATTGCTGGTCGAATAACTTCAGAAAAGTGATCAGTTAGATATATCAGGACTTGAGCCTCGGGAATAATTGCGTTTGAATTAAAAACTTGAAATTAAGTAAGTTGTGAGGGAATGACATGCCCACATTACTATTTGCATATTCATATCAACCATTCAAGAACTGTTTCCTCAAAAATTAGCGAAACTTCAAAATGTCATAACTTCTTTAAACATCCGATTTCGATCAAAATTTTACCGACGAACTCTTAATATTTTACTCTTTCTTATCAGACTAACTTGTATTTGGACTGGGTTTCCCCTTTAAATATTGCCATGTTTTGCTATACGACACCATACTGAGTTAAATGCAAGATACCTGGGAGTCACTGGCCTGTACACGAAGACGTAAATGAAATTTTCTCCTATACACACAGTAAAGTTTGTATATGCAGGAAATGGTACACAACTCATTTTGGAGAAAAAAATGCATTCTACAATTAATTTTCAGTCACATGTAATTCTTGGCCTACTTTCAAGAATTGCCGTCTTTCTACTGTATTCAGAAATAATTCTTAGTATTGTAAAACAAACTAATAAACTTGTTGATTGTGAATTGCAACTCAACGTTTCGGAAGCTTGACACAATGTATGTACCAGAAACACCTCCAGGAACATAACTGCAGTCTGTGAACAAATCCATGCCGACCTTGAAGATTGCATCAATTATTGGCAAAGTCCTTTGGGGTGTACCCAAACCCTATTATACCATGCACAACACTATGGTCGTATTGGTACTGATCAGGGAGTGTAGATGATGCACTCCATCATAAAGAGACAAAAAAAAGATGTTTTCACTGTATTTAGCCTGTGGTGAACATCTGCACTCCCTGATCAGTACCAATAATGGAACTTAAATACATACATGATGTTTCTTTTCACTGCGACGATCACTGAAAGTATGGCTAACAGTACTGTATGGATTTTTCACTTTTGCTATTTTGAGAGAAATATTAGAATGTTACTGGATTTCAAGGGGTGAGTGAGAAAAAACTTCTTCCTTGCTAGAACCTTGGAGAAAGAAGTCAAACTCAATGGGTATACATGAATAGTCTATTAAAGTCTAATCAGTCTCATCATACTCCACATAATCATGGTATGGAGGGCTACTTTCAATCTCGACACAGTAGAATTTTTGGTAAAGACAAGAGGATATGAACAAAGAAAAATAATGCATTGCAACTGGAGGCGGGAGGGTATGCAAGGCTGTCATGAACACGCGATGTGATCAGCAAGACTCCTCCCTTGTCAATTTGTCAGTCAGTTGCAAGACTCCTCCCTATTCTCCATACATGTTGTACTACATTTCTAATACCTCTCTCCATGTGACCGATTTCAAGAATATCTCAGAAAATATTAACTACCGAATACTGCATTTCCTATCAGGTCTACAAGAAAATTGCAAATAATTCCAAACAGATGCAACTACACTGTGTACATGTACTGGCCTCTTATTTGCGTCCAATATCTGCTGATTGTATTGGAAGCACCTGAGGGGAAAAAAATGAAATGGCTGATATTTTCATTTAATTTTTTTTTTTATTTCTATATTCCTTTTTGCACAAGAATATAACAAAAAGCCAATCGAACAAAGTTCTTTGGTAATATCTTAACAGTGAATTACAAGGACATTGGTTGATGAATAAAATGAAGTGAATAAAACTGCTTTTCTTAATAGTGCAAAACGATTTCGAGCAAGTGTCTTTACATATTAGATAAAATTACAATTTTACGTACCAGCTGTTAAAAAAAGACAATTACACATATCTATGAGCAATAAGAATGCAGGTGACCATTATCGTAAGCACAGAGGACAATAGAATCGCTTTGTTTTGGATATCCCTGCCATTTCAAAACCAATTTTTATCAAATAAGCGTTGAAATTCCTCTTCGAATTATATAGGCCCCCTACCTTCATATTTCTTTAGAGGTTCGTCATTATGTAATACACACATGCATTCACACACACGGAGACCTGAAGCCCCATCGCATACAAAACCCTATCATTCCCCATATGATTTACTTTATTCTAGTATACAGGTTTAGATGCACACTGTCAGTGAAGAAAAAAAAAACGATAGAAAGGTTGCTCTAACAGGTGGGATGCCTCCTAATAGGTCTGTAGTGCAGCATGACGATGTGAGCCATCACATGGCTAGCGGGAAAAAGATTATTAACATTCAAAATTATTATCCATGGTTCATTTCCTTCATATGGCATGTAGGCCTATAGATATACTGTATATCAGTATATCTTGCGATGTCCTTGTAATCCTCAGATGTTTGCACTTTTAGACGGGTTGTATAGAAGTAAGCGCATGCATCTTTCATTCTAATCCAGACAGGTTTGGCGTAATCCCTGATCAATTCTTCCATGACGTACTGGTGCTGGTAAAAAGAAATGATTACACAAGGAAAACAAATCAGTTGGCTTTGCAATACAATGGACTTAACTGATCCCATAGATTCTGAAAATGAATGGATAGCAAAGAAGTTGACTGAATCCATAAGCAAGTTCAAATTAAAAGGAATGACAGAATCCCTTCATCACATGAGCACTTAGTGTCTTGCGTCAGTTTTTACTTACTTTGCTGCATTTTCTGGAAATAATTCAAGTCTTTTTGTTGTTGTTGTTGCTTCTCTCTTAATCATCATCATTATCAAGGAGAGTTACGACCATTACTGTATCCTTTGTCTCTTGGATGAAGATTTTCACATCTGTAATTTACACTTTCCACAATATTTGCAATAAATCAATTTTCCATATTTATTTTAGCTAATGCCAATGGATTGGATTCGGGAGTAGGTAATCCCCCCCCCCAAAAAAAAAAACAAACAAACAAAACAAAACAAAACAAAACAAAAACAAAAACAAAATAAACAAACAAACAAACAGAAGAATTGAAAGCATCTAAAATCTGCATTTTATAGAACTCATTTACATGCCCTTTGAGTACATAATATTCATTGATTTGGCTCTGCAATTCTGAGTACTTACTTGATTTCCACTTTCCACATGGGTAGTATACAGTGATGCATTATCCCCAGTTGATTTACTCTGCTGACTGCACCATGCCTCGTTCTCTGCCAGCAGAGGTAATGTCTTGTAGAATTTATACAGTCGTCAGGACATCATCGTCACCCACTTTGGTGCCATCGGCATCCCTTTCCAAGACATCCTAATGCCACGGGCTTTACATTCAATTTTCACCACCTGTTGAGTTATGAAGAATTTACAGGGAATAAAACTGAATTTCACTCAAAATATAGTCACTATTACCCATCGTCATTCACATGAAAGATACTTCATAACTTCGTAAAATTAAAGATACAGTGAGTTTACCCGCTAGACCGAGTTTGCCCATAACTACGGTACCGGTAATCTGTAGAGTGTAGGCCTATTGTAACGTTAACAACAGTAACACGTTACAGTTAACTGGTGTTAGAGCGTTCCCCGTTCCATTAAAACAAACGAGCAAAATCTTTAAGGGCGTAGCCTATTTCTACGCCTACTACGGTTTTACATGAAACGAGGGCAATTTTGCAATAAATCTTGTTATTCACCGACTTAGCAGACTTTAATAGCAGACTTACCGCTTTCAGGCAGGCCGGCCAGGCTAGAACTTTATCGCTTCGACGCCATCTTAGCTAGTGCTGTATATGCAGTACAACAGTCAGTCAGTGCAGTCGATCGATCGAGTCGTAAGTACAGTCCAGTGTAGTGGACGATACATTGACAAGCTTAGAACGAATGCGCACGTACTGTAGGCCTATACGCACATCACGCTGCTAGGGCAGCACCAGCCAGCCAATCAGACAGATCCATCCGTAAAGGTACGTACGCGCACATCTCCTTTCCCGCCAATTGTGCATTGATTATGGTCATAATAATTCGCATAGCACGAGTGTGCGCTAGAAGCGCACGCACAGCGCACCACTGCGTGCGTTGTGGCCGCGGCCGTACGAGTATCACAGTGTTTATGTTAAACATGTGCGGTGTTTAGAACGTGTTTACGAAGCGTTCTAAATGTAAACGCGTCTGTTTACCCTGACTGTAGAAGTGTTTAGGCCTAACCAACAAACATTTGGACAATGCCCTAAACCATGAACGAAATCATTAACAAAGGCAACTCCCATTTTTTTTTCTAGCAGTTAAAATATAGGACTGTACATGCGAAACCAAAATATAAATTTATTACAGTTGTATTACATATTTTTAGGTTATCCTTTTTCCTTATTGATTAGGCATTTCCATGAAAGGCCTGAAACATGAATTATTTCATAGTGCATCTTGATGTCGTAACAGTTTCCACTTTCTCGTGATAAAAGGAAACTAGAAATTGCAATTTACACACCATTTCCAACACTTCTCCATATATATATGGACATATTGAGGTTAACATAGCGTGACCAGAATAAACACTCCAACTAAACACTCCAAGCTAAACACTTTAACTCTCAATACTTTACACGTGCTATACACACCGGGTGTTTAGATGTTAAACAAAGTGTTTAGATTTTTAACACTGTGTTTAGTTCATAAACATGTCGCATGTCGCATTTTTTACAGTGTAGTCAATGGCGATATTCACTTAATAGTCTCCTCCTTTTTATCAGTCACATGATAACAAAAGTTAACTTACAGCTTATCGTCATGAATGTAGAATTCGAGAAACTCTCAGAGTTCCTCAAAGTAACATCACAATGGTAAAGACCCATATCTGCCACCTCCAAGTCGGTGATCACGAGGCTGAAGTTCTTGTCGATGTGGAACCGGTCATCCTTGCTCTCGGCCTTTCCTTCAAAGAATGTAGCCTTTGTTGTCCACAGCATTTGATCTGAGATGTCCTCCTTAACCCAGACCACAGCGAGAGGCTCATCCTGGACGTCACATGACAGTCGGATATCTTTCCCTTTCCTTCCATGAACGAAGGGGGCAGTGTTTACATTTGAGGCTAGACAATTGGAATGTGGCAAACGCAAGGTCTCGTCATTATACACACGCTTACAGGAAAATTACTGCGAGATAATCTCTTCGTATAGGAATGCTTTCTGGATCCCGTAATGTGACAAAACAGTTTTTAGCAGCAGATAGATCAGATAAGAATTTATAATATCATGGATACATGTATAATATTTGCATAAGTAGCGAACAATGTTTACTGAAGGTGTTTTTTTTTTCCTATAATGAGCAACGTTTTCCATGAACGTTTGATTAATGTAAGTTTTTCCAAAATTCTGTCATTGCTTGTATGATAGCTTGTAATCTGAGCAAATTTTATGGCAATGGCAGGATTCTTGCAATAACTTGACGCCGAGATTCTGTTACATGTAATAAACACCACATTAACTGCCTATCTGAAAACTTAAATCTGATCTCTATTCTCTTGACTACATTCATAGATCAATCAGTGATTGATTGATTGATCGATTGATGGATGGATGATGGACCCTGAGGTTGAGGAGACCTATAGCTAATGAAAAAAAATATATATTTTTTTCATTTCACAGCTCAATGAATTCCAAAATCTACAACCGGTATACTAGGTTTTCCCGGTCAATTTCATACTTTTGTCACTGAAATTCATTAATGTGCATTCAAATTTACGCAGTGCATGCAGGCGAAAATATTCGGGCATTCAAATTCAGAATCCGAGCGATCAATTTCATTTATGGGCGTTCTACTTCGTTTTCGTGCAATCAAATTCACGATTGGGCATTCGATTTCAAAATGCGAGCACCGACTTTCCTACTCGTGCATTCAAATTCATGCGATTGTCACGTGATAGTCCCAAGGAGCTTGTTTGTAGCGTTCAAATTCATTTTTAGGCGATCAAGTCCCTACTTCGTGCAATCAATTTAACGAGGAAAATGGAGTAGACTTTTAAGAAAGGGAAAAGGGCCAACACAACCAATAAAGGCTTGCATATAGAGTAATTATGGTTGTTTACAGGTTCTACATTGTTCTCTGTTCTTGTATTCTTTGTTTGTCATCTCAATAAATTTCAAATTGCAATGTCCAATCAGCAGTGCATCCAAACAACACAACGACTTGTAATCATATTTCTTGGTGATACTGCATGCTGACAACGCCCCAACACCGGCCACATTATCATGATAATGACAATTCATCAATTTAAAGACAAACTGACACACAATGATCTCACATAGTCCCGCAAGAGTAAATCAATAAGACAGCAATACATAACAAACAACACGTATGAAAAGTTAAAGTATCAGTTTCAATATAATCGAAATTGGGTTTTTTTTTTCCTCGTGAGTGTCAACCAACCCTCCGTATTATGCTCGTCTGTAGGCCTATACAGTGCCTAATTTTTGTTTGTTTGTTTCATTTTCCATCAAACAAGATGGCTGGATAACCCATATTCAGCTGCAATAGCTGGTCTTCCATAATGGGGTCCAGTTGGATGTTCTGCTTTTTGCGATGAAGTGGGATCTTTTACGTGCATGAGTTGTGACTCTCTTACACATGGGACCTCCATTATTTTTATGTCCAATCCGAGGGACATGTGCCTGTATATTCCTATTTGCTAAGCGCGAATTCAAAAATTGTCAATGAACAGGTGGACCTCTACTGCAAAATAAATAATCATCATAAATCCCAATATATTCAAAGCCAAATGAGAAACACATGCATACACGACCCCAAACTAACTAAATTTAGGACTTCTTTTAAATTGAATGCAGTTATTTGGAACATGGTTGCCTATTCACGAATTTGAATGACCGACGAGATTCCGTCGCCAGCTTGACATGAATTTGACTGCTCATTGATGAAATGCGTGCTCCTCCCTTAGATTTGAATGCTCCAATAGTGAATTTGAATGTTCCGATAGTGAATTTGAATGCTCCGATAGTGAATTTGAATGCTCCGACAATGAATTTGAATGCTCGGATAGTGAATTCGAATGACCGGATTTTGGTGATTGCTGATTCAGTGCTGCGAGCGTGGAATGCGTGAAATCGAATGCTCGGAATAGAAACTTGAATTACAAAAGTATGAAATTGACCGGGAAAACCTAATATATTCTAAGTCAATTAAGTACAATATCGGAGTAAATGAAAAACTCATTATATTGCCTAGTGGGATAATAATGAAAAAAATGGTTACGTGGGAACATTGAATTGAAAATACTGGAAGTGCATTTCCGCTGTAATTAAACATAAACTGACCAAGTTGAAAAAATAATGCAAATGTTTGGTTTTCAAAATCTTAGTAAATGATGGATTTGCACGGGAACGTGATGAGACGCCACCAATAATACCAAGTGCATGATTTATGATGTCATGATAACATGCCAGGCATATCACGAGAGATGATGATACCAGTTCAGGAGGGATGGAGTTCTAGTGCATTATGTCAGAAGGTATTTGTATCTAGTATTAAATCAAATATCAGGAAGCGAAATACCTCTGTACCGTTATTTTTTTTGTTAATCTTCCCTTGATATTTGAATCCACACACAGTAAGACTAAAGTATACTCATTGTTCTGGTTGCCATTGATTAGTATTGTATCTGCTCTACAGTGATTATGTCCTAGCAGTGAGTCTCGTAGTATTGATAAATTAAATGTGAATAACTGTATAAATTCATCTGTTCATATTTCCAGGCATCGTCAGGGGTGATTCATGAAAAGGCATGATGTAAAGGAAATGTAATCGATGTTAACCTTAGGATGCAAAGTAAATTGAGAACTTTTGAAATGTTACACAGGCGCGATGGGAATGGAACATGCAATTGGTGATCGTATATCATTTCCAACGAATTTGCACACGGCTTCAAAAAATGGTGTTATCAGTCGCAATAAAATTTGAGGTCTCCCGTTAACTCACTAACCAATCTTTTCAAATGAATATTACTGGAACAAATTTAGATAGTTCCTTGAAATATCACTACGAGTGAGTGTGGATGATAAATTTACCCATCTGTTTCATAATTTCATGAAGATTATGATAAATCTTTTTCATTATAATGTTTATAATATCCTGAAGCTGTTTGTATGATGTTGTGTATGTGCTTGGCTTGTTTATTTGTTTGTTGTTGTTATTGTTGTTGTTGCTCCTGTTTTTGGTGTTGTTATTTTGCTCTAGAGAACACCTGGCATTGGTGCTGAAAATAAATTCTTGGTGAAAATTCGCCGCTGATGAATTCCATTACTGCGATGTGTTGCATGTTGCTCTCTTCATGCATAGGTATTACTGAAAAAAACTTTCCCTTTTATACTTTGTTCTGACTGCCATAATTTATTTTGTTTAAAAAAAACCAGTAACACTACCCGTCAGACAAACAAATTCCACCACCTTTGAAAAAGTGAAACATTCATCCACTTAAAATCGAGTGACTGTCTTGTTCCATTCATTTGGAATTCATTAATTCCCAGCATTTAAGGTGATTCGCCTTAAATGCTTTTCGCAGTTAAGATAGATGGGTACAAAAAGATTTTAAAACACCGAGGAGAGAGAGAGAGAGAGAGACGGTATCTGACTTCCGGAATTTTTAAGGCAAGAATGAATAAGGGATGTATATTTTTTCATGCATTTATTTCTCAACAACGAATTTATATTTCAAATCAAGCCCTGAAAACCCGACTGAGGACATATTATTAATCCTATATAGCTTGGAACGTACTTCGGCTTCCCAGAATGGTCGGACGCTGTACATAAGCAAGACGGGAGAACCCTGCTCAAATTTCATCTATGCGTTTTTCTCTGGACACGATGATTGTTTTCTTCCAAAATTACTCAAAAAACACTGCTTGAAAGAAACAACAACAACAGCAACAATAACCTCGGAAAACATAATAAAGTTTCTAGTTGTATCATTAGTAGATTATCTAGTTATTTATACCGACATAGGTGAATGTACCAAAAATAAATTAGGCATATATAATGACATCAAAAAAAAATACACTAACCTACATTCGGTATGAAACAGGAGATTGATTTGAATAATTATTGCATTCAGCCTATTTTCATAGGGAAATATTACAAAAATGTGAGTTTGAAAAGGGATGTATCACTTATGGGTGCACACTCTTTTAGAATTTCCCTGTATGAACAGCCATATTGGATAATGTCATGTCCACTTGGATTTACCGATTATTTTAAACATATTATTTAGTGATATCAATCAGCGGGACCATGACACCCTAGACTGACAGGAGTGAAAGTTCAAGGAAATAATATTTTCATATAGTCACACTTACCAGTGGAGCCACAGACCACATAAGCTGTCAATGTTAGGAGCAGAACGAGATTGTATACTCTATCCCAGCCTCTATCCATCATAGCTTATCTATAATAGATATATTTTAAACCGTAAAGTGAGTACACGTTTTGATTCCAGCATCCTGCAATCCTGTCAAATAATCACAACTCTCACAGTTCAAGAAAATTGAGATAGTTGAGCATATCCCATGCCATGAACCTTCTAGAGGAGAAACGGAATTTCTTTAGGAAGAATAGTGTAAGAAAGTAAATGAGCCTCTCCGCAGCTTGCGTGCTATCTAATTGTCTAGAAGTCCCCGTGTCTCGAACATGACTTAGTACGTGGCATAGCACGTACTGTTGACATCTTGATAGTCATTATATTGCTGGAGACATAGTTCAAAATTTAATCAGGTTACTGGTAAATAGATTGTGTTTGGTACTGCTCTCGAGTGATACAGAGCAAGACAAAGTGATATAATATTCTAATGTTGTTTACTTTGTCCTCGACCAAAGGCCAATTTAATATGTGATTTGAGTTATGAACCTGGTGCATGGGTGCAGTTTAACACAGTGCGTGAAAAAGCAGACAACGCCTATTCTTTTTTTCTTTCTTTCTTTTTTTACTGTCGCGGTAGGGTGGTACCACTTCAACCTTTCACGATAATTTGACCTGGATAAATTACTCCGCGGATTATGTATGACTATGTACACGTTACTATTATTGATTTTGTACTATGTTCCAGGTGAAATTAAAGGCATAATTTACCACTTTCAGAGAAAAAAAACAGCTTTAGTGCTTCAAATAGTTCAAAAATGTGAGTATATATATATATATATATATATATATATATATATAAGGGACAGAAACAACCAGTGTAACAGAAAATAAGCAGTATAACTAACGTTCAAAATGTGAACAATTGTTATTATAAAATTTTGTCCATAGACCAAACCATGTACAGTTATTGATATCTGAGAAAAATAGTGTTGGGTATATAAAGATATCTCCTTGTATTTAAACTTTACTGGAAAATATCTATATGATAATCATGACATTAGTGATACAACTGACTTACACGTATGCATCAGATGTTATAACACAAACATATATTAAATCACCGTCCCTAATGGTAAACAGTACCTTAAAATGACGCTTTACAACACTAACCGCATGTCACCCACGTCGGTGAATACTGAATTTGCACGCAAAAATTTGCATGAAATTGCACCAATTACAACATAAAATTACACAAAATTCTCACTGCGGGAAGGGGGCACCTCCTCCTACACCCCCCCCCCCCCTCCCCCCTCCCCTCCCCGATCAAATCCATGCAGCTACGCCGTGAGGCAAGTGTTTTGTCTGTGTTTGTGTGCGTGTGTAATGCTTTGTCTGGATTTTTATGTTTTTGTTTTTGTTTTTGTCTTTGCTTTTGTACTCCTTATTCAAAAACGCCAACGAAATGTCATATCGGGGACAAGATTGAGGCGTGAAGAGACAATCAGATTACGAAGGCCATTCATGGTCCTGGAGGAATATAGTATAGGCCTACATGCATGGAGTGGGGATTGCGATGTAGCAAGAAACGTGCCTCAACGTTGACTTTCTCAGCTAGGTTGCATTAAGATGAAACAGGATATAAGGAAGATAATTTTAGGTCCTTCGGATGCATTTGTCTGTTCTACACATTTTAACATACACACCTACATGTATACCTGTAGATATGAAGAGTGGTTGAGATAAGCTGATCCTAATGATTAATATTTCAAATGAGTTGTCCTTAATTCAGTCAGATAGCTTATCTTAGTTTGACATTATTTTAGTACCATGAAAAAAAAGCGTTTTGCCAATTCTAAAGTCCCTCGCTGTCTTCCAGTAGACAGAAATGCACACACACACGCACACAATCACACACAACTTCTTCTTCATAATCATTTTGCTGCTTCATTATGCTATCTCATCTACTTCCCCTGATTATATGTGTAAATCATTCACATAGTACAAACAACGCAAAATCTACAATGTCACGCATATGCAATGTATATGCACTGTATGCACCAACCTAGACTGGAAAGAATACAGTGTGTTCACATAGTCGGCTATGTGACAACGTTATTTTAACAGTGTGAAGATTATTTCACTCTGTGGTTTGGTTTTCAGAGAGTGTTCACAAAGTGATGCTTTCTTTCACGCTGTGAATTGTTGACTCACATTGTGTTCACGCTGCTAGAACGCTCAAATTTAATAGTGTAGAGAGATTTCACACTGTGTTGTGTGCACCTATTTTCTCACACAGTGAAACACTGTACTCTTTCCTGCAGGGAAAATTTAACACTCCTGTCGTAATCATGCATTTATCTTTCTATCACAGGTCAAAAACTTCGAAACAATCGGCCCCAAGATACTTCGCCAGACTAATGTATATCAAAATTCATTACGAAGATACTTATTGAACATTGAATTATTCATTATTTCTTGGGGTTTTTTTATTGCTTCTCTGTTCCTGTGTATCATGTCCTTTGAAGTTAATTACCTGCATCAAAAAGGCATTAGTGTCGAAAGGTGGACCTTTTGGAGATAAAGTTAACCATCTTTGATATAGGTTTTCACCTTCCAATATTATTCCATCATATTTGCGTTCTTAGTCAAGAAAATAAAAGTTCAAGTTCAAACGATTTTCATCAACACCCTACTTAGGGTCTACATGGTTCGTTTTCAATTTTTGAGCATACAATTTCATTTCATGTCGATGATTTTAATTATTTCGAGGGCTTGTTTATCGTAAAAGAAATAACTTTATATACATTTTTTTTTCCCATATTCGGATAAACGAATTTTCGGAATAACAAACTTTCTATAAAAAAAAGAAAAAAAAAACTTGTTTCATAATCGGATTGACAAACCATGAGAATAACGAATTTTATTTTATTTTCGATTCCATGAAACAGTTCTTTGATAAATATGAGAATGAAGTCACATCAAACCAACAATCATCAAAGTCTATACTCTTTAAAGGCTCTGATATCCGAAACATCCACCTTTGATCTATTTTGGTAGCAGAATGCCAGCACATTACATATTAGAAGGCTGTTTCCGAACGAGAAAATAATTCAAATCTTGGGCTACATCTGACGAAGCGACTTAAAAGAAAAAGAAATGCACGTCATTCTTGATATGTCATGCTTAACGTTGTTGCATTTTTTTCACCCTGCTTGAGAGAACTATTCGAGTTTACAGCAAGTCAACAAGGTTAATGTTTAATGATGATTGATTGTCAATTGTATGTATAGATAAAGACTGGACTTTAAAATTCAAACTTGGAGATAACAAGTATCATTATGTCAAATGTGTACTTTGTTACTTGCACAATGTTTGAGGAGACACAATCAGTCACCTCTCAGTAGATTGCACATCAGAGCCTTTGTTCTCTACAGCTATATTCTCAACACAAATTTGAAAATTGTATTTGGCTTCTCGCAAACACAAGGCTTATGCTTTGTTTTCGGGACAGGCGGATTTCAATTTATGATGAAGTTAACTTATGCTCGTAGATATAAAATGTTATGTCGATTAAATCCTCAAAAGAGGATGGTTCTAGGACTGCTCCCCCGGAGGACAACTCCCCCGGGGACTACTCCCACCTGACAACTCCCCCGGAGGACGTCTCCCCCGGAGGACGTCTCCCCCGGAGGACTACTCCCCCGGAGGACGTCTCCCCCGGAGGACTACTCCCCCGGAGGATGTCTCCCCCGGAGCCTTTTTTTTTTTAAAGACGGCACAGATTGGGGCATGGCGCGTGTTAAACCTTTTGGAAAAACGTTGGGATAGGGTTTTTGGTTAGGTTTAGGGTAAGGGTTAGGGTTAGGGTTGGGGTTATGGTTATGGTTAGGGTTAGGGTTAGGGTTAGGGTTTGATGGTTAGGATTAGGATTAGGGTTAGGTTTAGGGATAGCGTCCCCAATAGATTTTTAGGGTCCCCAATCTGCGCCGTCTAAAAAAAACACGCCCCCCGGAGGACCACTCCCCCGAGGACAACTCCCCCCATACTTATTACCCACCAGGCCTGAAAATGGGATGGGAGGGGGGATTGGTTACATGGATTTTTTATCTTGCAGCTGAAAGGGCTGATATCCTCTTTTGATCCTGCAATAAAAAAAAGTGAGTGAAGTTGATTCTGTTGATACGTTCCAAGTGCTTTTTGAGACATCAAATGTGAAATGCGGGAATGTTATCCTGTAGCAAAGCAGGAATTTTACGTAGCCCAGAACATTCCCTTCTAAAAAAAAACACAAACAAACAAACAAACGAACAAAAAACAAACAAACAAACAAACAAACAAACAAACAGTGCAGCAGCAAGGGATTCATGATGCGGCCTCTCCGAATCTGGTCCGTAGTCTCTTTCCACCTCCCTGCTCAGAGCTTGCTCAGTAGCGTAACAGCCGGGGGCAGACTGCCCTCCGGAAGTCCTCCCTAACTGTAACCCTAACCGGGAAAATGAAGGGTGAGGAATGAAGGAAAAAATGGAGAAGGGAGAGAGGGAGAAAGAAAGGAAAAGGAAAGAAAAAAGGGGAAAGAAAGAGAGAGGAAAAGAAAGAAAGGTAAACGGAAGAAAAAAAGGGGAAGAGGAAAGGAAGAAAGAAAGGAAAAAAAAGGGGAGGAAGGGAAAAGAAGAATAGGAAAAGGGAGAAAGAAAGGCAAAGAGTGGAGAAAGAGAGAGGAAAGGGAGAAAGAAAGAGAAAGGAGGAGGAAAAGGAAGAAAGAAAGGGAAAGGAAGAAGAGGGAAAGGAAAAAAAGAGGAGATAAAGAAAATGAAGATAAGAAATGGGAGAAGTAAAGAAGCAGACGGAAATTGAAAGAAAAGAGGAGTTGAAGAGAAGGATTAGGGGAAAACAAATTATGTGAGAAATAAGGAGGAAACAATGAGCAAAAAGAAACGGGAAATCGGGAAGAACAAAACGGAGCGGAAAAGACGGAAAACATGAAAGAGGAAAGGAGGATGGAAAAAATAAGGAAAGGGAATAGAGACTGAACGTGGGAAGAAAGGGAAAAGGAAAGGGCACGGCCAAGCGGCATATTGCATAAGCCTAGATTGGGAGACGCGAGGGGACACAGTTATTTAAAGGGACTATAGAGTACTGGTTAAGGTGGGGATTCGTGTTTTGAACATTCCAAAGTGAGATAATGAGAAACCTCTTATGAAATATGAAAGAGCATGTAATTTTAAGAAGGATTCAACGTTTATTATTTTGGTGAAAATTGGTTTTCAAATGGATGAGATATCAAAAAGAGTGATAATGATACAAAGCGACAGGCCACGCCTTTTATTAGGATCTCTTTGTTTCACCATATTTTTGGATATCTCAGCCATTTCAAAACCAATTTTTACAAATAAACTCTTCATATCCCTCAGAACTGCATGCTCTTTGACATCTCATAGAGTGGTTTCTGAATGTCTCGAAAAACGTTAAAAGCTAAATCCTTACCTCAACCAGAACTGTACACACCTTTTAAAAGTGAAGAATGGCAGAAGTTTTATATTGTCGAAAGTGTTTGCTTAACGAGCAGCAAGGGGGGGGGGGGGAGGATTTCGCCCCCGAAATTCCCCCAAAATGTGCACCTAATCACTCAATTTCAGTTCTGAAAATGCAAAAATTTCGAACTCGGGCGCTTCGCACCCTCGCACCATTTAAGAAAATTGTGCCCCTCCATGCAGGAAAAACTGTGCGTATGTCCTTTTGTAAAGTATATGGGCATGTCACTGTTAATTAAAAATCTTCAAGCCTTACTGTGCTTCAATATCGAAAGCTTCGGGGGGGGGGGGCGGTGGCTTCACTCCCGGACCCCCGGGATGGGCTCTAAGTTTTACGGTGAAGCGATGTATTTGGTAAAGCCAACCATGCTATTTTTGTTTTTTAATAGCTGCCAATTTCAAGGTTTAAATGTCTAAATCTCTAAAGCTCCCCAAGACCCCCGGCAGGGGCTCTGCTCCGCACGGTGCACCGAAAACCAGGGATTCTAAGGTGGGCCCCTGGATCCTACCCGCGTAGAACTGGCGCAATTTATTTTGTAAAGCATATAGGCATTTCACATTTTTATTCAAGATAGCAGCCTTCTTCATGGTTTAAAATAATGTATATATCTCGAGAATTTCAATGGGCTCCGCTCCCCCCCCCCCCCCAGCCTTTTTTCAAGGCCCTTTCGCTGTAATGGGCGAGCGAAGCGAGCCCAGCCCACTCAGCTGGGCTCTCTTCACCATACAGCGAGAGGGCCTTGACAAAAGGCTACTCCCCCATCCCCACGCAGGCTGGGGCTCTGTCCCTGCACCCCACTTACATTAAGTTTTACGCTGAAGCAATGTGTTCTGTCAAGCCACCCATGCTTAATTTCGATTGAAACAGCGCCCAATTCCAAGGCTTACAATGTCTAAAATCTCGGCAGCTTCCGGGGGCTCGGTTCCCGAACCACGACAGGGACAAGGGGCTCTGAAGCCTGAACCCTATGCACATACATCTTGATTGTGTTGTGTAAATAAAAACATACGCGCGTCACATTAAAAAAAAAAAAACATAGTTGACATGTTCAATTTAACCCTATAAAGCCCAAGCTATTTTGACCCCTTCCAGGCCCAAGGGGGGGGGGGGGGGGGGGGGGGGGGGCACATTGTGCCCCCCTATATAACTTCTTTATTATATGATGTTCAATTCAATTCAATTCATTTTATTTTCATACTTCTCATTTATGAACATTACAACAGAAACCAGACAAGTTCTTTTACCTTGTGAACAATGTGCAGAAAACAAACAATATACATGGTGATAACACAGTAATCACATGTAATGATAACTGGTCAAAATCGAAATCGAAATGGGGTTGATCAAAGAGAAGTATGACGGGACCTACATGAAAGCTAGCTTGTTTGGCTGTAAGCCCCGAATAATCAGTGTTTGTGAAAAAGAAACGGAGAACGGATAGAAGATAAGACCAGAATGATGATGTAAGGTTGCCAAGTTTTATGTAATAAAAAAGAAGAAGAAAAAGAAGAAGAAGAAAAACAAACAAACAAACTATACATTAATATGAACTTACTGTGACCGAGCCATCATTATTATACAGCCTACTTTGGTATATATACTATAAACTATTGTTGCATTAAAACTTTCACCAGGATATGATCAGTAAGACACAAAAAGTAACATGTACAACTATTAAGCCATTTGGTGCCTGCCGTCAAGCTCTGCATAGAAGGTTAGAGAGGGGCAGAGGGAAAGCGGAAGAGAGGGAAACGAAGTAGAATGTGGAATTGCCAATGATGAATTCAGAGAGCCCGATGGCAAGGCCCTAAATGGAATCTGCAACGTGTTGACAAAATGTTTGATTGGACAATAACATACCGGTGGGTAACATACCGGGGGAGTGGTCCTCCGGGGGAGTTGTCAGGTGGGAGTAGTCTCCGGGGGAGTAGTCCTCCGGGGGAGTTGTCCTGATACGAAAGAGGATATCAGCCCTTTCAGCTGCAAGATAAAAAGTGCATGTAACCAACTCCCCCCCCCCCCCATACCAAACGAGAGGGAAATTTTCAGGCCTGGTGGGTAATAAGTATGGGGGGAGTTGTCCTCGGGTGAGTGGTCCTCCGGGGGAGCAGTATTCCGGGGGAGTAGTCCTCCGGGGGAGACGTCCTCCGGGGAGTTGTCTGGTGGGAGTAGTCCCCGGGGGAGTTGTCCTCCGGGGGAGCAGTCCTAGAACCACCTGTGAGTGCTTAAGGTGGACCTGTTTAACGAGTTATGCACCTTGCTCTTTACAATTAATGAACGAAGCGGGATCTTTTTAATACATACGTTGTGACTATCCCACAGACGGGATCTGTATTCATCAAAGGTACTGACTGTTTAACATCTTATAGAGAGGACGGCATGACAACACGCAACATTGCTCGGTTAAACTGGGATTCGAATCCAAGCCCAAACTCGAGCCTTTTGATTCAAAGGCATGAAGAAACTCTGCCTACTGAGACTCCCCGCCGCCCATGTGACGATAAGAGGTAGCGCCCTCTTCCGAAACTTGCCAACAAGTCTGGACGTATTTAATATGCATCTGTTATATCTCTTTTCCCAAGACGTGACGTATATAATTATATTCGTAGCACCTAACTCAACTTGTGCCAGAAAGAAACGATTTTGGTCACGAGGCCCTTAATACAGAAATCCAACTTGAGAGCAGAGGAGTCACCAGTAAACTAAAGACCTTCCAACACTTTCAGATTCATCCCCTACAAGTCATCGATGACTGTATGATTGTATTAAAATTACAATAACAACCACAACAACAACAATGTGGATGAGATGCGAGTTTTCTTCGATTTGTCTCCCTCTACAGATGAGCTCTGTAAGATCGCGGCTGCTGCAGCTGATCATAGTTGGGCCACTCACTGCAGTCTAACTGATCATAGACATAATTAGCAATTATATATCAATGCATTATGTGCGCGAGTGAGGCATCACTTTGGAACAGCACACACAATGAGGTATAAGAAACATGAAATGCATTTCTTACTGAATTCATATTTTTCAATAAAGTATTTTAAGCTAGTTTGCACTATCATGATAAATTTTGCATTAAAAAGAATGGAACTTCTGAGCACTCACGATTTAGTCCAGCCCTGTTGGGTGTAAAATTCTAAAAAAGACCGATGACGAGGTATAATGTTTATGGGTTTGGTGGTACATGGCCCTGTCATCCCTTGTTCTTATGAAAAGCGTGCGTGCCTTCGACTTGTTACCGGTATATTATGTTAAGGATAATTTGATTTCCCCTACTTTCAAAAAGGAATGCGAAGAAAAACTATTAATGGGCAGAGTTTGAGGTACGGATGCCATGCACGAAGCGAACAACAACAACAACAACAACAACAACAACAACAAAACTGACACGAGCACACTTAAGAAACACGTACATAATATGAACATTCGCACATGTGCTCATATTATGAGAACACAATTTTATGTATGACACTCTTCACAATTTCATGTGCAGTTAAAATTGTGAATGTATAATTGTATTGTATTAAAATTATAAAAGGAAATATTGTAAACAAACACATATTTGCAAAAACTGGCATCGTATGTGTTTGTGTAAGTGTTTAGTAGAGGATTACATCGCTCATATGGATGTGTTGAGAGTATAATATAATAGGTCAGCGCTAAAACTTCCAAACATTTTTCTTATGTTTTTTTTACTGGTATTCAAATCGTTTTCAAGTCTAGATCATCATAAAAGACACCCTATTGGTTCATTCTAAATTATACCAAATTCATCTTTCCATCTTTGTTAGTTTTGTTCTGTCTGTTCTACTCGTTTGTTTGATGAAGTAGCATATGTTTCATAGATTTCACTTATTTGTGTATTCCAGCTGTTACTTTCATTGGGTATTCTGAATTCGACTCTGAAATCAATGTTCGTTTATATTGGACTCTACTCAGGGGATTGTCTCAAGCCTTTGCCTTTCTCTTTGATCTTCCCGTCAGATTTTACACAGTACTTGTTACTGCTGTTATGATTATCAATAAAAGTGAACTTAAAAAATCTCTTTCTTGCTGTATCAAATTAAACAATTTATTTACTAAGCTTTCTCTTTTCTTCGTTGTTCATATACAAGATTGAGCTGTTTGTGAGAGTCATGTCCTTTCAGCCGATTTCGTTGTGAGAGTAACTTCATTCTTTAACCTGCGATGAAAAGTCAGAACAGTGGTAACGTCTTCATGACATCCTATAATACGTTATAATCTGTCTTTGTTAGAAGTTTGCCGTGAATAGTAGTGTAGAGTCTAGAGTGAAATATATAGAGTAAAATAAATGTGTACACGTCGAACAACCGTCTTAGAAGGGCTTTATATAAAGGAGGCATTCCCCATACGCAACCACAGGTAATCATTTCCTACAGATGTTCATCTGTTTATACGAATGATCTTTCCTTCCGTATTACTTTGGTGACTTTGGTACGACGGAATAAGAAAACTCAAAAGGTACCCTTGAGAGTGCAACCAATAAGGTCCAACAGACCGTGGAGAGTGTAAGGCATGGTTGTCAATAGGACCTCTTTAAAGGTGAATCCAACATAGGGATTTCATTGACCAAATCATTGAACTGAAGGATATCTAGCAATTGATCTGGAACGAACCAAGCATCGCTCATGCAACTATTTTGGGGTAGACTGCGTTGAAATGCTCTTAATGGGGGGATCGGAATAATGAATGCACCACATCATTGAGTCCGCAGCTCCCTCTTGTCATGGCGCTACCAACAGCCTGTATGATTTTCCAGTTGCTTTTATAACCGAAGGGAGTGTAGATCTTGCGGCGTCCAGTGGCGATGACCCCAAGAAGTGGCGTTTACCTCGGACAATCTGATCCGAGAACCGCTCACACGTCCAGGACACATGATTCATTTACATGCTTTCAATCGCGCTTCACGAACGTAGGACTGAAGTAATGGATGATCATTAGTAAATCAGGAGGCAAATGAAAACTTTTGTAGATCACACTGATCCAGAAACGATCCTTCGACCAGCTGAGCGTGGATCTCGGTACAATGGGTACTGGGTAAAGACACAAAAATCGCGGGCAGGTTGAAAAGTCAGCGTACTCGTGTGGTCTCGGGGTCATGCGAGCTGTTCTGTCGTTAACCCTCCTTCATCAATGCATGGGATTATCACATGAAGGCCTTCTTGAAGGGAAGTGTTTTACTCCGCCTGTAGATTATGACCAGGTGAGTGTATGGACTGTAACGGTGGTCCATGTGTGACAGTTTTCGTCGTCATCTTCTAGCTTTTCCCCCTCATTTTCCAAGACTCAAGACTGAATACTAACTCTCCTTTGTTTGTATACCATCGACAAAGCAAATATTTAGCAATTTAGAGCCGTTTAAATACAACAAAGTGATACTGCAATCGCTGTTATGTATGTATGTATGTATGTATGTATTATATATATATATATATATATATAAAATAGCATACATACTTATGATACAGGCCGGCAGTGCATGACAAAAGTTATAGTGCACGTAAAATATAACGATTGCAGACGATAACACACTATCGATTTGATACCGGTTTTTGCTCCCTCATTTTAATCATCGAGTACTGAATCCCGCACCTCATCGACGCGATTGCGCCACAATCGCGATATGCTTTGCTCGATATTATCGTTATTCTCAATTCTCGCTGGCTATGCCAGCAACTTATCTGTGTGGGACTAGACTTTCAGCGGTAGACTTAAACGTGGAAGCTGAAAACAACAGCAGGTTCACTACTTTTACAGAGACTGATCTATAGATAAGGACACAAAGAAAACAAAGGATGTCATCAAATACGCCCTATAAATTTTAGACTCCTACTGTTGAGAAAAGGGAATCAATCCGACGGATAGTAAGCAAGTCAATCCAAGATTTGTGCTGCTTTCTCCGTACATTCTACGCGGAAGTGCCCCGTAGATGGGCAGCGTATGTACGGTATGTACGCTAAGCGCTCTTTGATCACGCTACGCTATGAACTTCTACAACACACTCTCGGCATCCACATTTTCAGCAATGGTGACTACAATGCCTGGCACGAGCCTTGTTTTTAAATCCAGTTGATCCCTAATCCTACAATACATCATATAGTCCTGGTCCTGGACCCAGTGCAGTAAGTATATAGGGCGTCACTCTAACGTGTTACATCCATAACGTTAGACCTATTCGGTCTAACGTAACAGTCACTTAGTGTTAACTAGCTCTGTCACTCGTAACGTTAGATCTAACGTTGGTCCTAACCTATCGTACTGTTACTTGCACTGTTAGATCTATGTTAGATCTAGATATAGACCCTAGACTCGATAGTTGAATTTGGATTTTCAGGATTTTGTCTACACAGGTTCAAAGAAACTGGTATTGTCTAGACACGTCATGCACGTACGTGTAGAATCTTAAGTGATCTAGGCTTTCGTATGGTTCGCCTGGGTATGTATGCTATTTTATATAACACATAGTGCATGACATCTTATTGCACTATAACAAGTACCAAGCACCTCCAAATTCTGAATTTGCCCTCAGGCAGTTATATTCAATTCGGCCTGCGGCCTCATTGAATATAACTGACCTTCGGGGCAAATTCAGAATTTGTCGGTGCTTATATTGTTATAGTGCATTCAGCCTCATGCACTATATATATATATATAATATATATATATATATATATATATATATATATATATATATATAGTTGAGACAATGTAGATAACAGAAGATGTCGCATGAAACCGGCAGAGTTGTGAAGCTTTCGACCGTGATCTTCCTCAGCTTTAATATCTGTTTGTGAAACGAATTATATGTTTTTGAGTATAACAAATCTTGAGTCATAAACACAATACAATGTATATCAAATATAAGTTGAGCATGAGTTAATAGTTACATGGCATACCGTATGTATATATATAATGTATGCATGTGTATATCATCATAACATGGGTGCATGAGTATCATAATGATATAAGAAATGATGATTATAGATAGAGAGAGGTAGAGTTGTGCACCAGAGAAACAACATAATAATGATACTGCGCGACATAGTTTCGTTATATCACATGGGAATAGCATGAAGATTTTGTCAGCAATAATTTTGGCATATATTTTATTTCTGTGATGTGTACCTAGGGATAAGTGGCCAAACACCATCCCCTCCTTATCTGTACCCGGGTTTTATGTAAAATGAGACTATATTTGAAGAGATTGTTTGCAAAAACCGATAAGTCCATTTTTGAAGATTTTGAAGTACGGTCTCTGTCAGAAAGTACAAAATAATACCTTTTAAATGATATATTGGTCACTACATATAAAGGTACATTTTTGAAGTTATGGTCAAAAGAAGCAAAAATTTTCTTATTATTCTCTGTATTTTTCTTGACCTTTAATCGGAAATATCTCCATTTGACAAATATGGACTTATCCGTTTTTGCAAACAAACTCTTCATTTACGAAAAAGATCTCTCTAAAAAAAATCGAGTGAAAATTTTCACTCTAAAAAGAGTGAATACAAAAAAGAGTGAATTTCGAGTGAAATTGGAGTGAATTTTGAGTGAAAATGCTCATTTTCACTCATTTTGGAGTGACGTCAGGGATCACTCCAAAGATGGAGTGATCCCTGACGTCACTCCAAAATGAGTGAAAATGAGCATTTTCACTCAAAATTCACTCCAATTTCACTCTAAATTCACTCTTTTTTGTATTCACTCTTTTTAGAGTGAAAATTTTCACTCGATTTTTTTAAAGAGTAGAATGTTTGTAAAGGATTGAATTTTTTATGTTGTATTGGTTAACTGATAGGTATTGTTATATACTCAGTTATTATATAATGTGGATAGAAGGAATTATATAATCATATATGTATGTGTATGTGTGTATATAGTATTTATGTGTATGTATGCATGCACATGTATTATGGATATACATGTATATATATATATATATATATATATATATATATATATGTATACATATATATATATATATATGTATATGTATATATATGTATTATGTGTACGATCTCAATATGAATATATATAAATATGAATTATGAATAGATTAATAGACAGATTGATAGAGGTGTACACAGAAAAATTATACTGTGCGACATAATTTTGTTATAATTTTCATGTGGCAAGGGCATGGAGATTGTTTTAGTATGGTATATAAAATAATGTGTATATTGTATATGTCTGTGTTATATACCTAGGAACAGTGGCAACACACTATCCACTCTCTATTATATCCACTCTTTATCTGTACCCGGGTTCCATGCCTGCTATTTTGATTGTTGGTAAATCAGCTATAGGGGTTAATGACCACGAGAATGTTCATTGTATCGTAATTGTTAACAATCCTTATCTGCACTGACACGACTGACACACTTGTAACACTGAACCTAATTCTTTATACTACCCCACTCCTGCCTGACATGCACCACCGCACACAAACCTTCCCCCAATATCACATGATCACTCACATCCCGCCACAAGACAGCCACAAGACATCCAGGCTACTCAAACGTCTGCTTAGCAGGTAACTATTTTATTTAGTTTATTTACGATATATGTTTGATGATTTTTATTGTATGATATGTTTGTATGCTACATATACTCACTATAATTATACTCATTTACAGTTATACATTGTTGAATGTGTTGCAAGGTGCCAAAAAATATTGCCAGGTATGCCATGTAACTATTAACTCATGCTCAACTTATATTTGATATATTGTGTTTATGACTCCAGATTTGTTATACTGAAAACATATAATTCGTTTCACAAACAGATATTAAAACTGAGGAAGACCACGGTCGAAAGCTTCACAACTCTACCGGTTTTTTATGCGACATCTTTTGTTATCTACATTGTCTCAACTATAATTTCATATAAGATGACAGATGCGTACGGTAGGAATATCAGCATCATCACACTATATATATATCTATATATATATATATATATATATATATATATATATGTTAAGGTATTATTTTTTTTCTCAAATAACATGCGTTTCTATATCATTATCGTCAAGGGTTAACTTTGCATTATTTTCTTTATTTATATAGAATATTGATATTGTGTTGATGTTATGATGTAAAAAGGAATGTCCTTGATTTTTTTTATTTTGTGTTTGTTGAAATGTTCTATTTTGTCATTCTGTTGCAGCCCCCCCCCCCCCCCCAGGATAACAGTGTTTAAACCACTGATGGGGCTACCCTGGGTAAAGAAAACTGAATAAATAAATAGATAAATATTTTCCTAGGCCATTCCTTATTACAATGATAATACCTTTATATACGAATATTCAAAAAAATCTAAACAAAATAATTCGTCCATCACTCGGTCAGGAGCTTATTACAAGTATTAGGAATATTGTTCAGTCATGAACTCCCTTCTAAAGTGTAAAAGGAACAATTTAGAATCCAATACATATAAGAGATACTCCATTTTTAAAGCCACAATTGACAATGATTGATAAAGAGGATGCGGGTTGCTTAATAGTTCGTTTGTTTTGTTTTGCTTTGTCTTGTTGTTATCGTCGTCGTCGTCGTCGTCGTTGTTGTTGTTGTTGTTGTTGTTGTTGTTGTTGTTGTTGTTGTCGTTGTTTTGGGGGTCTTCCTCCACTCGAGTGATGCCACAGTGTATTGCAAATATGATGGCTTTGTCTGGCACTTACTGCATGAACCCACGTGAGATGTCGTACTGACTGTTTCATGATTCGATGTTAATTGATCTCCTTCTATAGCCTGCAGTTTTTACAGCTGTACATTTACTTCGTTTCTCTGAGAACGATGTTTCCTCTTCAGAAATCGAAATTAGGTTTCTGTGTAACTAAGATACTCAAACAAGTTACCCAGGACAAATAAAGTTACTAGAATACGCTACGGTAACTGGGGAAATGGCATTTTTATCCACATCTCTGAGGAATATGCTCACAAAATGTACAATGTAAAGAATTGGGTGAATTCATACATCCCTTGGACCTAAAATAATAACATTTCGTAGTATATAACTTGTGCCTTTGACATTTCCATAATTTTGTTTCGCCTGCTCAGCTCATCGACCACGCACACACCCACCCCTCCGCCTCGCCTCGCGTGTCGTGTCGCAGCGTCAATGCCGAGAGGATGGCTATAGTAGAGTACCACCAGAGTGTACTGGAAAGCACATACAATGAAACCATACAGGTAAAGTCAAAGGGCCATGTCGCACCAGATAAGTTAGTTTAAAAACGAAAGAGTAAAAAGAGTAAAATATTTCAAAGAGGAAAATGTAATAAAATTCGAAAAGAAAATTTGTAATAGAAAGTTATGACACTGGAAGTTTCCCCTAATTCGGTCATACAGCTCTTTCATTTCTATATTCATATGATGAACTGTTTTGAGAAAATTTGCAGCACTTCACAATTGCAAATCTCCCAAATCTTATTGGTTTTTTTTTATTTCGCTCTTTCTTTTCATACTATTCCATTTAGCAAGCGATTCGCCAGTGCATGACACATAAATGTGTGGGTGTGTGTCTGCTCATACATGTTTTCTCAGGTGTGTATGAGTGTGAGTTTGTTATTTTGATGTGCCGTCTTTGGGAAACAGAGATATTGACAGCAACCCCATTAGACCAAAGTTGTACACGGGTTCGCAATTTGAAGACGCCATAACATCACCTAATGGAAATCTTTTGGACCTGAACACTTATCTGGCAACGGGTATTTCTTACATCTTCTTATAGTTGTTATGTAGGATTCCAATAAAGCATTCGACATTTTGTAAGTGTCATTTTCAAACTGTTTACTGAAGGGAAATTGAACATGAGGTGTGATGGCATTAGACGTGACATTTTGATTCTTGTTCTTGCTTTTGCATATTACACAGAGGATTACCACTGAAACACTAAATCGGATAGCCAACCTTCTTCAAGTAAAGGGAGAGAGAGCAGATATTGCTGTCGACTGGTATGTCACACTCTAAATAATAATTCTGGTATCGATATTCACATGATTCACATGAACAATCAACCTTGCCTCGCCAGCTATGGAACACTGTCATTCAATATCGAGCTTTGTCACACGTGTTAGTTGTTGTTGTTGTTGTTTTTTCAGTTGCAGCTCAAATTTTTACTGTCACAGTAGCTGAGCACAGATCAATTGCGTGCACTGACATTCGTTTCCGTCAAAATTTACTATAATTGTCTCCAGATGAACAATGCTGGAACTATTGCCCTGATCGAATGCTTTACTCATCATATTTACGGCGTTTAATCATAGGTAAAACATTTTCAGTTTCTATTCACAGGACTCACTTTAATATCATACCTACACGACCTAATCCCTTCAGTGACACAGAACACAATTTTTTATCAACTTGTTTCACCACACATACATTACATGATGCAACGTGGTTAACCCTCAATATAATAAAGGCCCATAAATGTATAACATTAATTGATCAATTTGATCGACAGGAAAATGGATTTGTTTGACAATAAAATGACGAATTTGATAATGACATTCCGAAGTCGTTAAACACGCTATGCAAACATGAAAAGATCTAGCAACTGTCTATAAGTTACCATCTCATTCATGATGTTATACCAGAGTTCCAAATGAGATATCTTTCCAGGCATTGATCAGTAAATTCACTTCGGGTCCTGCAATCAACACATATATCGAACAATGTCAGAGAAATAGGATGGGGTGACGGTGTTGTTGTTGTTTTCTTATAAATCTGAACGTTAATTGAATTGAAGTGAATTTATTTCCACGTCACGGGGTAGAACATCCTGGGAGGCATTTCATGAAGGAACTTGTCGGATAAAATGTCCGACAAGTCAATTATATCCGACAAGTTCAGAGAAATCAGCCAATCAGACTAAAGAATTTCTCAAAACTTGTCGGATAGAAGAGACTTGTCAAATACTAGTATTTTATCCGGTTATTCCTTCATGAAATGCCCCCCTGATCAGCAGAGCTACTTTTCAGAGGGGTCCACATATTAATTAGCGTAACTTGTGTAAACTTGTATTGACGAATGTGTTTACTTGTGCGCGCATTGTAATGCTTTCGAAACCTTGACTCCGTCGGATCATGGAGCTACGTATTTGATAGAAGCTCCATGGTCGGATGGACCATAGTGAAGTCTGGTATTAATCGAGAACACAATCGAATCAATCTTTTCATGCATTAGCCTTGGATTCATATGAATGGCTTTTGAAATCAGATCAACCCATAAGAACGAGAGCGACACAACTCATGGGTGTTATCATTGCAACTCCATACGTTTTTCTTTTTTTTTTTCTTTTTTCAGGGAATCGACCTCCCTATAGCTCGTGAATTGCAAACTCTTTCTTGGTTTTCTTGACGAGAAACTCGATAACTTATTTTTGCAACAACAAAAAAAAACGCAAAAAATAAAACATACACAAACACTCACGTTATTCAATGAATTCGTCGTGGTCGTAGGGCCCTAAGCACATAGCTGAAAAAAGTATGATTTCCTTTGTTAGGTAAGTAAGGACAGATTGAATATTAGTTTAAAAATAAAGCGTCAAACTTTTTTAGCACAGCAGGGCAATCGTAATCTAATCGGATAAGAATGAGGAAAGTTATAACCTGAATTTTTGTAGTTATTAAACATTAATTATGTTATGACCATACACAATTCAATGAGTGAGTCGATGATGTCATAATCTTCTCACCCCTCACAATTGTCCATTATCGTGTTTAAAAAAAAGAAAATTCAGATTTTCTGGTACTTAGTATGAAAGTACGATACTATTCCCCGGCTAATTTCGAAATAATGAGAAGTTAGATATAGATACTAGTATCTTAGGCTTAGGTACAATTGCGTTCTAGCAAATCAAAAATGGAAAGTTTAGGTTTTTTTGTGGACATAATACAGACTGCAGTACAAGTATGTCAGTATAGATGCCTGTATGGGCAACTGCCTATTTCATGCTAGCCGGAATCGGTTTAGAAAGTTGTCATTCCTTACATAATCCTGGGTCCCGTTTTATACTTAAACTTGTTATTAGTAACAACTGCCACATTTCTTTGACAAATTTCGTCTCAGCCAATCAGATGCAAGGATTCCAATAGGTTATAACAACTATAGGAACTTGTTGATGATAAGAACTTTTATGAAAAGGGGCCCTGATCGCATCCTTATTCTGCTGTCGTTGATGGCGTTGTTGTTGTTGTTCTTCTTCTTGTTGTTGTTGTTGTTGTTGTTGTTGTTGTTGTTATCATTTTATCATCTTCGAAGTTCACGGGATCAAACATTATTGAAATATCCATCGGGGAAAATCAAAAGTTACTCTTGGTGACAGGGCATTTTTGTACGCTGCACCAAAATAATGGAATAATCTCCCTTTGTTTGTAAGACAAGCAGTTATAATTAATGAGTTTAAGGCCAGGTTAAAAAGTCATCTTTTGAAGTAGTGTATTTTCTGTTTGAATTTCTTGTATGCATGTCATTTTGTAATGCGCAGTAGAGTATATCATTATAGTAGCTGCGCAATATAAATGTCCTTTTATTATTATTATTATTATTGTTGTGTAGGGAAATGGGGATTTTGTAACTCTACCCTCGTTAATTGTTAAACACAGTTTTGATGATTCCCACCATGCAGGGCTTGTCCCCAAGGCACTGCTAAGATCGAAAACGGAACTAGATACTGCATCCACGAATGCGCTCGTCCGTATTGTCTGATTGCACTGCCTGAAAGTCACCTTGAGGTGAGTTTGGTGACGCCGATCTCTCCTGAACTGTTTAGTTTGTTTAATTGCTAATTATATCAAGAATTGTGTGTGTGACATTATCGAATGAGACAAATCAAAGAAAGAGGATCACTGTGAAATATTGGGAATCGACAACGACGCATTGCTTGCATATGAAGATGAAGTACATGTAGCACCCATACAGAAGTTACTTAGATTCTGTACTAAAAAGAATCATAACACTGTTTGTAGATTCCGTCTATTAAAATTCAAGAAATGAATCGTTTTCATCCTCTCCTCAGCTATATCAATTTATAACAATATGAATGTAAAATTATATCTATATATCATGTATAACATTATATACCGTAAATATCGTATATCAATAACCATAAAAAAAATTACATATCATTTACCAAAATTATAAATTTTGTCAGCCTTAATTTTATGAAGGGGCATCATAACTTTATAATATCTAATCCACTGATATCATTGCTTCATGAAAACAGGTGAAAAAATACAATGTTTATAGTAACAATGAAGTGTAACACTCACCATTCATTGGGAGATTGATTGAGGTTTTCAAAACCCGTTGAGGACGAGTCCCGAGTATACTCAGGCAGGAGTCTATGGAAAATGCGTATTATCAAAATTAGCCCGTCCTCAACGGGTTGAATTAATTACGCACGAGGTACTTTAGGCCATGAGGCCTATATACCCCGGAATTTACGGTAGTCGGTTATCTATTCAGTCTTGTATTTCTTTATCAACTTTGTTTTGTTACGCTGCCTATGTATTCATTTTACTTGTTTTTCATCATGTACACTACCCTTCTGTCCTGCCCTTCATAGCCATGTTACACTTGTGAAGTGGAGAATGGAACGGGGAGGCTGTACGACTGTCGGGGATCTCACGTAAATGACACAGCCACCTACGGGGTCCAAGACGTCCACTATGTGCTACACGTGGCTGCCTTGTCGGATTCCTGTGTTGGAGGCATTTTGGCTTTTGCTAGTCCGTGTTATTTGAGATCCGGTGATTACAGGTGTGTTGCAGTATTGTTCTGGTCACTTGAAGACTAGTCAAATAAAAGCAACAACCTACATCAACAACGTCTTATGTGTCACATCGTTATGGATAACGTCATTTTTACATGAATGTCAGGTTAAGACCCTACCAATTACTGTATAATTATCATAATTTGAATAAATATCATTTTCTGAAAGATGTCCAGGATTTGTTCTCAATTTTTGCTATGTATAATCCTATCTATATTTATCGTGTTGTTTTCTTCGTGTTTGCCTGCATTCATTTTATTCATTGATAGATTTCAAACAAAATTTTGAAACAAAATCCATGTATACTGGTAACAAATAAAAGTGCTGGATTTTTAAATGAGAGAAACATACTTCTTAAAATACATTTTACACATGTGTATATAATGGCATATATTACACATAATATTATGTCAGATTCATCACTTCCATCAACTTTATTTCTTTTTTACTTTTTTAATCTATTTCCAACAATCTTTATTGACTTGTGTTCTTTTTTTTAGTAATGTCCTGTTGATATTTTTTTGTATATGATTGTATTTTGTATATTATTAATTGTACTGTATATGATATATAAAGTAAGATGAATATCTATCTATTCTCATTCACATTCATGAAATTCTTCACTCGAGTTGTTTCCATTGCACCTGATTATTACTGTTCTCATCATCCAATCTCCAGACCATTGATTGGCTTCATTAATATGTGTCCTCGGTGGATAGACTTTTTTGCCCAGTTTGATGAGGGCATTTTCGACATCATCATTCAGCATGAAATATTCCATGCATTAGTAAGTATAGTCTCAAATCACCCCTTTCCCACTTTGTCTCACATGTCAGGTCTTGAACAAAATTAAACGTTGGAGAATTTTGTTGAGGTTTTATAGATTTTCTTCGGCATGTACTCCGTGGAGATTATTTAATCACCTAATAATAGCACATAAAAAGATATACTTGGGCAATATGTCATTCATTTTGAGAAAGCAGTAGACCTTCATAATTATAATCACTTTCAAAAACCATTATGAGGCTAAATTTTGAATCCGGGACGTTAGTTGTCAGACTATTAAAGTTACATTGAACTCGTTCCTTGTCGAGAAGTTACTACAAGAGAGGGTTACTACGGGTGATATGCATTTCACCAAAATCGTTTAACAACAATGACAGTGGGCGCCTCAAGTAAATTGTTAAAAAAAAACAATGGTTCGCTTACTTTCTACACTCAAAAAATGCCGAGACAAAAAAAAAAAAATCAGCAAAATGGCTATTGATATGGCCACATATTTTAAAGCTTCATTTTCAAAAACCACAACAAGCTAGCCTTGGACTGGCTCCAAACAGTCTCTCGGTTCAACACCTTGACAGTGCCATAACGCTGTGAGCACACGAGTTGGGCTCAGAGACATCATATTATACAGAACCTCAGCCGTCGATAAATGTGCAAACTTTCAGTCAATTTCTTTGTAAGCTGTCAATATATATTATAATGGTACTGTACTTTTTACCATTACCTTCTTTCCCTTGTCAAGGGCTTTAGCCCCACACTGTATGCCTTCTTCAGAGATGAAAACGGTGATCCGAGGACTCCCGTCAACGAAACAACAGGTCTACCCGAAATCAACTACGAGTAAGTTGCGTCCAGCTTGTGGGCATTCGTTCAGGTGTAAAAAAAGCATGAAATATTTGGAGAAAGTGATGCCTTAATTGACCCTCTTAAACTGGAAACCTTACACGAATATCGCATCATAATTGAGAGTGTGTCTAATGAGCAATTTAGTAGAATTCAATGTGTGCTATGAAGATGACATGAGGTATTGCAATTTTCGCCTGAAGAAAATCACCTATATAGAACTGTAGGACGGTATAATAATTATTATAACGACAGATCCTAAGCTGCTCGAGGAAGATTAACATTTTTCATGAGCGTCAATCTATTCTCTGCCTCGTTTTTTTTTTTTTTTACAAAGTGCCTGTGAGAATTAGTCCACGACATATGACTTAAGGAATAGACAATAGACATTATAAAGGACTGTATGATTAAGACATTTACTTTTTTTAGACGTCTAGTTCTTGCAATAAGCATTAGACGGATTTTAGCAACGATTATTGCCAGAAGAGTCGAAGAGTGACAAAAGATGTGAATAAGGGGCTCGGCAAGTGGGAATATTACGGCGATGTTATAGTTTTCGGCACTTTGAGGTGGTTATAGAACTGGTTGGAGTGTATAAACAACATTTCTTATCTTCTGTGTCTTTTTTCATCATCAACATACTGTGTTCTACTATTATTCAAGGCTTGGTGTATACCAGTGGAGTGATGCTGTTATTAAGGAAGTGACATTAGACTGGGATGTCAGAGACGGCGTGTTCAATCGTACCGTCCGACTCTTCGTCACTCCAAATCTAGTGGTGAGTTGAATCAGAATAAACTACTTCTCCTACAACATAATATCAATGTAATTATCTCATGGAATTCATAAATGATTTCATTGCAAAATGTATTTGGACATGGGCTGCATAAATATGTCATTATTTGGATGATTATTAACATCATTAATATCGTTGTCACATTTTACAACAAAATATCCGGCTCCAATTTCCTTTCCATAGATTTACATTATCTTTAAACAAATTCAAAAAAGGAGAACGGAACCCCCCCCCCCCCCCGGAAAAAAAAATTATATATATATATATATAAAAATGATAGATCTGGAATTAACATTTCGGACGATTCTTTGATTAAGTCTACTCGGTCAGTGGCGGTTATGTAAAACTTGGCTCAGCTTGAAGAGTTTTGTGGAAAAACGGAGGGCGTTTTATTATCATAGTGCATTATATCTCTCATGTATATTCATATGTATGTATGTGATATATTATATGAGAGAGAAAGAGAGAGAGAGAGTTTTTCGAAAAAAGAGGGGCAGGTAGACACAAAATTCTGATAATTCTTCGCGTCTTTTTACAGAGGGAGGCGCGGGAACATTTCGGCTGTCCAACACTCGAAGGAGTGGAGATAGAAGATAACATGGGACAAACAGGAGGAACCGGTCTCGCGCACTTCGAGCAACGAATCATGGGAGTAAGTTTCCTATCCTCTCTTCTCATGTTGCTTGATTTCTTTTTTCCCTTTCTCTCTCTCTCTCTCTCTCTCTCTCTTCGCGTACATGACCCATAGAAATAAAACAGTAAAATTGTTTGTTGTCTTTTTTTTTACAACAGGGAGAAGCCTTGTCAGTAGAATAGTATGTCTTTACTTTTTCGCCTCCACATTTTACACTTTATAGAAGGTCGTAACTTGCAGTCGAAGTGTGTATTTATAACTCTTCTGCGTATTGTGAACTTGGAAGATGTCTCCTGAGGTTTTAATGGAAGTGTTATGAAGCAGACTGACACGAATATAGAAGTACATAAGACTACACTAAGCAGATTGTTTAATGATTATCGATAGCTATAGAAAGCTTGCTTCTTGAGAATTCGACTTCTTTTTGTGTGTCTTTGAATGTATCACTGAATTTGTTTTAACAGGCCTGCCAGTACTGCTGATATTCCTGGTTAATTCCGTTGTCCTCATTCATTTTACAGTGAAATAGATGAATGGCGCAAAATACTAAGATGTCCATCGGGCGTAAGAGATTAAAATATTTGTCAATATACGTTTCAGATAGGTATTAACCGTTTCTCCCTCAAATGGTTTGAAAATTGTTTATCTGACCGAAAAATAGTAACTAGTATAGGTAATTGTACCTCTGAAGAACTGGATATTAAGCTCGGTGTTCCACGGGGATCGATATTGGGTCCATTGTTGTTTATTATCTTTATAAACTACTTACCTTTCGTATTTAATTCATGTAAAGTGTATTTATATGCACATGACACCGTCAGTTTACTTTTCTCACAAAGACCCGTGCACAAACAGTACAAACAACTTTGAATAAGGAATTATTTATCTTAGACTGTCGGATGTGTAAGGACAGACTGAGAGTTAATTATGACAAAACTGTGAGTATGTTTATTGGTAGTAGACATAATGTTGAAAAGATACAACAGATTGGATTTGAGTATAAAAGGTCACAAATTATTCAGGTGAAAAGCTTGACATACCTATAGGACTGTCCATCGATGACGAACTCAGATGGAACGTGCATGTAAATCATCTGTGTGAAAACTTAGACCGCATGATTTCCTTCCTTTGTCGTTTGAGACATTAAGTAAACAGGAATTCTTTGAAAATTGATATGCAGAAATTTTATTCTACCTCATTTCGATTATGCAGGTGTAATTTAGGAGTCCTCATGTGAAGAATCAACTGCAAAAACTGCAAAGTAGAGCAGGAAGAATTATTCTGAAGATTAATCCTAAATTACACTTGTCTGGTATGTCAATGCGTGGCATATTACAGTGGGAAACGTTGAAATCTTGTCAAAAATTTCATATCGGAGTGATGATTTTCGAAATTTGAATAATTTAACACCTACGGCCTACTTACCTACACGAAAATATATTCTATTCCCCCAACCCTACCAATTTCGGCACCGTAGCCTCTGCCTTCCAAATCCTCGGACAAACTTTTGCAAACGTGCATTTTTCTATCCAGGGGAGCCAAATTATCGTATAACAGCCTTCCGCCTACTGTCCACTGCACGTCACTGAACGATTTTAAACGGCCCTTTCTGAATCAGTTTAATCTCAATTACATAAATCCACCTATTTGCTTAGAAACAGAAGAAATGTATTTACACACCGACCGCAAGAAAGTTTATATTGCCTTGAGATCTTGTACAATATTGCAATATAAAACAATGTTTGATGAGAATATTATAATTTTGCATTTTTATATGTTACCTTCTACTCTCTTTTTTCTTTCCTAACCCTTTATAAATAGGTCCCCATGGAAGACCAGCGCCACCAGAAAATTACAATTGATTATGGGCTATCCAGCCGTTATCTTTATCTATTCCTACATTCTATTCTTTTTCGTATATCGATGACACCTCATACTATTCATTTGCTATGTATTAATGTTTCATTTTATGCATGATGTATATTCATTTTCCTTGTACCTTATGATGTCTTTTATATCTGTATGTATGTTTACGACGGAACTGAAACAAACAAACAAACAAACAGATCATTGCTGCCGTAATCTTTTCCCGTCTCCCCCCCCCCCCCCCCCCTCTCTCTCTCTCTCTCTCTCTCTCTTTCTCCATCTCTTTTCCTCTCTCTTCCTCTCTTCCTCTGACTTACTGTAGGGAGAGAGTATGACGGGTTTTATCAGCTTCCTTCGGATTTTCTCTCGCTTCTCCCTCGCCTTCTTCGAAGACACGGGCTGGTACAGCGCCAACTACGACCAGGCTGATCCTTTCAATTACGGCAAGAATCTTGGCTGTGATTTCGTCACAAAGAGCTGCAAATGGTGGATGGATACTAAGAGATCCAGGTGAGGTTCTTTAAGTTCAACCTTCGGATTTTGATACTGACATTATAGGAAAGTGTATATACCTCACTATAGTGCACCAGAAAATACTGTACTTATGCTTAGACCAAGCTCATGTTTTTCTTCTAAAGAAATCCTTTCTAACCAAGCATTGTATGAAATTCAACAATGTGATAAAAAGAACACAGTTACTATCAAGCCTACAACCAAGCATATGTAAATGATATCAATTATGAATTCAAGTGCTGACGAAATGTGTATAGTGTGTATGACACTGCATCTGATAAAAGGGAATAAAATTGATCCCAGTACAGACAATAAACCCATTCACCAATTTTTCATACGAAATCTGAAGCGAGTGAAAATATTGACCATTTTACTTTTCAGATTAACTTCGAAGTCTGCTCCTTTGAATGCTCTTTAATCAGACGATGGGGCCATATTGCTGTGAACCTTCAGCATCATCAACAAAATTGAGTTTCTTTATTTTTCCCTTGCAAAGAGAAGAGTCTATAGAGCCCTTCTGTGACCAAATCAACACTCCCCAGTGTGACGTAGAGAGAGGGTTCTCAGGCAGGTGTAACCTAATGCGATTTGATCAACCTCTTCCAAGTCTTTATCAGGTACTTCAAGAAAACTACCCAACCATCTCCAAATTACTCCTATCTACATAACGTATATAATGTATCACTTGCAGGGTATTCTAGCAAAATGTGATCGTACAAATTTTATTATGAAGTCTGGTAATCATCAACGAATGCCTATTTTCAATATTTGCAAAGTATCAGCTCCTTTGCCATCCTCTCTAAGTTTATTCCACTATGGTCATTTTGGTATAGATAAGACGGAAGTCATTGAAAAGGATACAGTATACATGCAGTGGTATATAAATGCCGTATTACAAATTATCCTTTGTCGTACTATTCTCGCAGCTACGGTTTGTCAATGAATTAACATACATAGAAATCAATAATTTTTCACTGTTTTTTTTTCAAAAATCAATCATAACATAATAGCATTTTTTTCATGTACAATTTGAATAATCAAATATATCTTCAAATTCACATCTCGAGTGTATCCCTTGTAATGTTAACAAATATCTTACCAGACTGCGTGCAAGTGGTTGTGCAAATATTGGTACAATCACTAAAGTAGCCATAGTACATGTCTTTTCCCTACTAGAAAGAACACAGTGTCCCACAGTGTGAAGCGCAATGTGAATGACAGTCTGAGCAAAATTTGAACACAGTATGAGATCTCTTCATGTTGTTGAATTCAAGCGTCTTAATATTATGAATACATTGTGAATCATCGAGTCATAGTGTGGAACAGAACGTTCAGAGTGTGAGTACTCTAAGAAAACCACACCACAATGTGAAATCACTTTTAACAAACTGAATTCGAGTGTTTTCACATAGCCGACAGGCAGAACACACTGTGAACACATTGCGGGACCCTGTGTTCTTTCCAGCAGGGATGTTTCTTCGGATTCGTCGGCAGAAATATTTAGCAGATATCAGATTAGATGATTATCATATCATATTTCAAGCGACTAACAATCTATTCCGAGATATTGGGGCGTTTTGTTTATTCATAAAATGAATTTTCTAAAATGCTTCTCATTACGGACCGCACCTCGACTCTGGAGAGGAAAGAACATTTGAAGTTTCTTTGTAAAATGTAAGAAACATGCAGTCGAGGATCTTTCGGATATGACTACTGCCGACAATGCGTAATGAGAGCCATTTCGCTTTCTCGGACATTATATTTGAAGAGACGCATGACATGGATGGATGATTAATGTTTAACGTGACCTATTTTTTGTTTTTTATTAAATGATATAATTTTTTTTCTTTCCTCCTTTTTCAAATTATATAATTTACTCAGCATTTCTCAAGGCATAAAACAATGTAACAATAGACGAATTAATACATGTACGAACTTACAACAAAGAGAAGAAAAGGGGCAAATCATCAATGAAAAGAAAAAAAGGGGGAAAACAGAAAAGAAGCAAAACTTCTCGTACCTTAAAACAATTGATGAATGAAATGAGCCAGGCCAGCTTAATTGAGCTAGAATTTAATCGAATCCAATAGCAACGAAACAGAGTTTACTTCACCCTATATTCATATATTATATGCTTTTTTTTTTCGTAAATAGTCCCACTGTATTGAGTTTCCCGACTGGTACAGAAAAACTACGTACACGCTTCCCACAGACCCGGCACAGAAAGGATGAGTGGAAAGTGACGAGAAATATCTGTTCAATCCAAAACAAAATTATAGATATATACTGCTATGAACAGTGAACTATTATAAGGAACACGGTTTTATAAATCAGAAAGACGTTTCCTTTAAACGCATTTCCTCTCAAAACACATTTTGGGTTTTGTTTTTTTCCAGTACGTGTACTTTGACTCCTTGCCGGGCGTACAGAACGAGACGGAGCTTGCCTACTATGGCGGACTGTATGGAACGGCTGACCACTGTCCGTATGTCACTGTAAGTTGAACTGAAATGAAGATAACTAAAACTCACGTTGGCTTAATTGGAATACAGATTTAACATTACTTTTTTGATCGCTACCAAATTGTACTACAATGAAGTTTCAAGTTTACTTTTATTGCTTTCATTGTGTTTTCTTTCTTCAATTACCCTATACATGCTTTATTGAAATTCTGCCTGTGCAATCATACACATTTCACACTCAAAAGTTGTCAAGCAATGTATTAGATACTACATATAAACCGATGTAGTTGCCACTACACTTTGTAGTGAAGACATAAAGGTATACCACTGTCCTTGATTTCTGAGTTTAAACGTGTCAGTGCGGTATTTATTCTTTCGTTTTAAGATTAGATTTAGTCAGAGCAGCTGTAATTAACGATGTAGATTTACTCCAAGCTGAAAAAACGAGTCTTGTTATATCTTTAGAAAATCAAAGATGTCAATCAGAACATTTTTCACTCATCTCAAAAGCAGTGATAATTTGGATTCCAGAAAACTGCGACTTTTTAACGTCACTTTGCTGGATTTCGCCAACTTTAGAAACGATGAAATCAATTCCTTTGGCCTAAGAGTTGACATGCTTTATTATGTTTGCGTACTAAGTATGTTTATATTTTTGTCCCCGCCGAACGAGTTCGAGCAGGGGACTATGAAACGGGCTCCGCACGTGTGTGTGTCCGTGTGTGTGTGTGTGTGTGTGTGTGTGTGTGTCCATGTGTGCGTCCGTGTGTGATTAAAATGTTCAATTTGCTACTTCTCTGTCATTTATAAGCCAATTTTGATTCTGTTTGCTTTATATGATAGCACTACATGGGAGCTTTGAAACTTCTACACAGAATTTCAGTTGTGACCTTTGACCTTGACCTTTGACCTATATTGTACATTTTGCTACAAAATGCTACTCCGCCATTTCTAGCCCGATTTCGATTCCGTTTGCTTTATGTGATGGCACTAGGTGAGGGCTTCAAAACTTCTACACAGAATTTTGACCTTTGACTTCTTTGACCTTTGACCTTGATTTTTTGCCTATATTGTACATTTTGCTACAAAATGTTACTCCTTCGCCATTTCTAACCCGATTTCGATTCCGTTTGCTTTATGTGATGGCACTAGGTGAGGGCTTCAAAAATTCTACACAGAATTTTGACCTTTGACTTCTTTGACCTTTGACCTTGATTTTTGACCTGTATTGTACATTTTGCTACAAAATGCTACTCCTTCGCCATTTCTAACCCGATTTCGATTCGTTTGCTTTATGTGATGGCACTAGGTGAGGGCTTCAAAACTTCTACACAGAATTTTGACCTTTGACTTCTTTGACCTTTGACCTTGAATTTTGACCCATATTGTACATTGGCTACAAAATGCTACTCCTTCGCCATTTTCTAACCCGATTTCGAGTCCGTTTGCTTTATGCAATGGCACTAGGTGAGGGCTTCAAAAGTTCTACACAGAATTTTGACCTTTGACTTCTTTGACCTTTGACCTTGATTTTTGACCTATATTGTACATTTTGCTACAAAATGCTACTTCCGGCGGGGACATATATTACGCACCGCGTAATTTCTTCTTTTCCTTGTATGTGATTATGATTGTCGACTGGTACTGTGAGGGTTAATTTGGCATATTCTAGCAGGGACAGTTACCTTTCAAAGTTCTTTGTAGTATTTTTTTTCTGTCTTCATCAAGATTTTCACAAGTAGCAGAAGGAACATTTGTGACACTGCACCTCAAAACAAACAAAAAGACATGAATTTTTAGTTAAGACCATATCCTAAAAGAGCAGACTTTAAGCTTTAAAATGATGTATAACTCAAATCAAATGGACCATCCTAACCTATCTAAATATTAGAAAGAAAGCACAAACTCAGGAAAAGCGTGAACTGAGAAAAGAGGCTCTGAAGTACAGTGTCTATTCAAGCGCTTAATCTTTACCAAACCGTGCTGGCTGTGCGATGAATGGGACAAAAAACAGGAAGTAAACCACCAGAGTAACAACAATGAAGAGATTATCAGATTAAACTGAAATTAAGCATGCCTCATTAACACATTCTGTCCATAATCAATGCCAACTTTCAAAGCAGTAGCACTATCCATTCAAAAGTTATTAGAGTTGAAAGTGAAGAGTGTGGACAAGGTTTCTCAGAAATAAAAAAGGGATTCTAAAGACACACCTAATCACACTATTCTACCAAAAATGTTAGAAATAAACTGCTAAAAAAACACACTTTCCTGCCCGTTTTGTGATACCAAATTTTGGTAAACTGTAAAAGAAGACCCGCTCTTTCAAAAAATATGAAAAAGTCAAGTTCGTCTAGGTTGACCCATTTCACTTATTTTCAGTCCTCACGCAAAATCAGTGTGTGCGACTTTATGTTCGTTTTGAGGTGCACGGTCACATTTATTCTCAAGGTAGATCTGTTTACTTTCTTTTAATTTCTGCTATAGGTTGATGTGTTTGTTTGGATGTTTGTTTATCAGTTTGTTTTTATACGTCTATTTTTGTATATGACTCGTTAACAGGGGAATGTATATGAGTTGGGAAACGACTACAGGAGGACAACGTGTGAAGCAGGTAAATAATAATTATGTGTTATATTCTTCCTTAATTGAAATTGGTTTGTGTGGTCCCTGATGACCAGAATGATAAGGAGCACGGCCGTGAAATTAAGGCAGACATAATGAAATGTGATTATTTTAGTAGTAGTGATTTGGAATCTAGTAATGAGATCGTGTGTCTAATGAACCTACCCATGTGTATTTTGTGCCACAATGAACTGTGCACATTTGCTTTAGGATGCTTAATGCATGCTCGTGTGATACTCATGTCGAGTTGTTATGTCTTAATATATTGCGATATTATGCAGGTATATACATACTTGCACGAAACTATGTTGATACAGTACACAGGAGAGAAATTGTTGATTGCTTTTTAGTAAAGATTGTTGAAATGCAAATTATAATAAGCCTATGCGTCTTCCATCAAATATTATACAAATATACTTGGCCTTGAGAGTTTCTTGTTAAAACTATGGGCAGAGGTGACTCCAAACTAGTACTATTCACTGAGGGGCGCAGCCCCGAAGTGAATAGTGCTAGTTTGGAGTCACCGAGGCCCATAGTTTTAACAAGAAACTCGAAACTAGGCAAAGTATATTTGTTTTATATTTTGGATCAAAAATTTGAATAAAAAGTGAAAATCATTATAGGCCTAAGCTTAGCCTAACCCCGGGACGCTCCGTGTACACAGTCACACTGCAACACTGCGTGTTGGGGCTGGTCGCAGTTTAGCCGCACTGCGGCGGCAGCGCAGCGCCTGCAATACGCAACAGTGCGAGAGACCGGAAATTGAAAAGCGTAGCAGCCGCGGCACCGCCAGAGTTGCCCGTCGCAGGTATCCAAGCGCTCGTATGGCCGCTGCAAACCTGAACACTAGAATTCGGGACCGGACGTGGACGGACCACGTACACTTGATTGTAAAGAAGGGTGATTGTGACATCATTTTGCAAATAGTATACTATTTGCAAAATGTCGTCATAAAAGTGACGTCATTTTGCAAATAGTACTTCATGGAGTGTCAAACACACCAACACTCTAAAATAGTTCAAAATACCTATAATCACGTGAAGCTCTTTTAACCAATCAATGGAAGACAAATTTTTGATCCAAAATATAAATATATATATATATTTTAATTCTTTTGTGTGTGTATGCTACAGATGTGAATGAATGCAGCAGTTCCCCCTGCCACAATGGAGGGACCTGTTATGATCTCATAACCGGTTACTCGTGCCGCTGCTCTTCGGGTTACACCGGGACTTATTGTGAATACGGTACAAGGACCACAAGACCGAGAATATATGTTATGAAGAGTTTACGTCATTGCTTAAAACTTACATGTATTTACTCCATCCTAATTTTTGTTGTTGCTGTTATACGTACATAATGGTGTATTTTGATTCAATATTTTTCCGTATCAATGCGCTTAGAAACCTCATTATTAAGCGTTTTTTTGTTATTATTGTTGTTGTTGTTGTGGTGGTGGTGGTGGTGGTTTTAAACATCACATTCAAATGTAGGATAGATCTTACTGATACATGCTATCTGTTTCCCGTCATGAGTAATTATTGTTGTTACCAATCACCCCCTGGATAACACAATGATGAACATTATCCTGGTCTTGTCATTTACCTCTGACTCTATTGATAACATCAGCTTTGTGAAGTCGTATTTCAACCACTAAAAAAAGGGAAGAACGTAATCTTTTTCAACAGGCAAGCAGTTCTGTATTTACAATGTCTGCTGTAATTAGCGTCTGTATCTCATTTGTTCGTAGCGGAGACAATGTGTGTCTCAGCAGAGAATTGCGGCGACTATGAGCAGTGTTTCGATGGTTATTGTGGATGCGCCCAAGGACGAGTTAGGATCAACGAAACGTGTCAAGGTACTGTACCCCGTGGAGGAAAAGCTGACTATAACTTATCAGTGACCTCAACCATATCAGCGGATCTATAATTATAAAATCATGTAGGAAGACGAAAGTAACGTGAAATGGAGAGGGTAGCATATAGTACTTGAAGATTTGTAATCCTCCAGAAAATCAATGATATTTGTAAATAAATGTTCATTGATTTTAACGGAAATCAAAATCTTTTCATTGTTTTTGCAATATATAGTCCTAATTCAGATAATCTGTAGAAGCTGCTACTTGTACACTAAAGTGCGTAAGTGAGCTGCGACAAAATGTTTTTGAGAATTTTCTGTTGTGTTCAGATGATCGTTTATCTGTTTATTATATAACCATTGCTCCTTGTGTGATATTGTAATATTGGGTCCACTTAGGTTTTTCAATGTAGAAATTTTTGGCACTTTCTTTCTCCAGTACCGAGAAGATTCACCATGTGGCTGACTGTTACCCAGATCAATGGATATCCTGCTGTTCTCTCGGAGCCATCGAGAAACGGGCAGCCGGGTGTTAATGAGGACCTTGAAATCGCAGTACGTTCCAAATAAATATGAATGAGCGGACATTCTTTTGAGAAGGGTGCAAAGGGTTGGTGTAAGCATAATGTAGCTGACGACCCAAATCACTGATATACAAATATATATGTATAATTATGTATAGATGTTTTTATAAAGAAAACTACAACAATTTGTAGATAAGGTGTCCATGAAATTATAATATTTCAAAAGGATTTCTAATTTCAAAGGGCATGTACTTTTCTAAAAGACTTTACCTGATAATCATAATCTTTGTGATCTTTCAAATTTTGTCATATTTTTAAAGTAAGCGGAGAAAGGAAATCAGTATTAAAAGAAAATCTTTATTTGTATCCAATATTAACTGGAATCGTATTCATGATTATTTAGACTGTTTGTAGCTGTCTGTGAAATTGTGGTAATTATACCATGTATAATGTAATGTTTCTGAACGCTTATATGTGAATAAAATTTCTTTGTGAAGACAGGAAATAATCATTGTGATTAGTTACAGTTGCATTGTGGCATGGTTTTGACCTTTCATGGCACCTAAATAGAGCTAAAAAATTCCCTGGTTTACAATTTTGCAGATTTCGGAATCAATGGCAGAAAATAGTATTTGCTTAAGCACATATTATTGTTTGAATCTATAGGTACTAAATCGATTGTCAAGAGTAGAAGAATTACTTACATCAGTGTTCGATGTCAGAATCGAGTCAGTCTACAACGAAAATCGTACGGTGGAACTGGCGCTGACGCTTTCGCCATCCAGCAATGCTGATGACGTCACTATTGTAGGTCCAATGACCGACGACCAAATCTACCCTGCTGAAGACCTGTCCTACGACAACTACACTTTCATCATCAATGTATCTGTTGTAGAAGTACAAGGTAAGAATCCCTATCATACGTAGATTCCTACTTGCCCATTTACAGTTGATACATAGCATGGAAGATATATGCGTAATACATACATCAGATCAATTTATTTTTTTTTATACATCAATATGTTATTTGGGGGTATTTCTTTTTCCAATGCAGTTACTAATCAGCAAGTTTCTAGTTTGAATTCCTTTTTATCACGTAGTTTACACTTCCAGAGATACCTTGACTTTTATTGTTTCCACTCGATGACAGATCGAACATTATTCCGCTTATTTTCAATGTAGTTTTGTAAGGAGCTTGTGTGTCGATAGAAAAAAATACTCCATTGAGATCATTAACTTGCATGAGTAATGGTCCGTATACTATAAGCTCCATTAAGTGATTGATGATGAATCGATGGCTCATTCAAATGAAAACGACCCAGAAAGATCAACTTATATCTTATCTCTCCTATCTAAATGAATTGTTTCAGGGAAAGAACTATAGAGTCATCGTCAAAGTCATCATGTTTAACGTAGTTAACACATTTTCGGCCATTCATCTCTTTTTCCCTGTGTCCATCTTGCAGACGTTGACGAATGCAATCTGACTGAGTTTTCCGACTGTGCGTCTGCAGCAGTTTGCAATAACTTCATTGGTGGTTACGTGTGTTCTTGTTCCCATGGTTACAGCGACGAAGGAAACAGCCTCGATGGAGTCGGAAGGGTGTGCGTCGGTATGACTTCAGGATTAAACACATTTACAATCTAGTTAGCCAAAAACTCGTTCTTAAATGTATAGGGGGTTTATTTTAATTCATCGAAGCTCAGGGTAAAACGAATTTATTCATCCAGTCGTGTGAGAGTATTTTATATTACATGGTTCAACCGGCATGCTCAGGAATGAATCGTAAACGTACCTGTATCATTCATTAAGACTTTGTTGTAAACCTTTCATAAAATTTATCCATTTTGTATTAAGAGTATGTGGTGACACATTTTAAGTTCATTCGTAAGCTAATATACTAAATGGAAAACCAGAGCATAATGTAATTTCATTCAGAGTAGATACAGACAATCAAAATGTTATTCATACCATTCACAAGGACTCCTGGTTTGATCAATGATGTCAACAGTAAATATTGGTCACTGACATACCAAACGAAATTTCATTGTATTCCGTTAATTCTTCATTTTTTTTTTGTCCAGGATGCCCTCACCTTTCCATTCTACATGTTTTCTTGAAAGGAACATTTGCTGTAATAATCACTTGATAATGTATATTGTAGTGTAAACTTTGAAATAGACCACTGGTCAACAGATGTAGCGATCTGTAAAGTCAGTCGAAGTTGGCAAGTAGTGCAGATACAAAGTTTCTCTAATTCATTCTCAGTGAGGCATGACCTTTTCTTGTATTTTGTTTAGATATTGATGAATGCGCTAGCGAAGGCGGGAATGACTGCTCGCCTTTCGCTGAGTGTACTAACAGTATGGGCAGCTACCAGTGCGACTGCCTGTCTGGATATAATGACGTCAGCTCTTCAGTGGAACGATCAGGACGGACATGTGTCGGTGAGAATATCAGACACGTCACACATTTACGTTTTTCTAGTGTACCCTTTCTCCTCTTGGTTGATGTTACAAAGGTCATGAATTCAGATAGTGCACTTTTGAGCTGTTGCACACAAAAAGCAAACAAAAGGTCCAAATGAATGTCAATTAATACATACAAGAATATCAAATCACATTTGAAGCCATAAACCTTGCACGATGTTTTAGAATAGTAATATTTAAGCTCAATTTTTTTTCCTCATTATTCTGTATTACACAAACGTTTAAGATTTCACATTGGTGACCTTAATACAGTCATAATACATTGAAAGCTCACGGAACTCCCTGTCCCTTGCTCTTGTATTGCGTGACGTTGAACACGTTTGTTGCAGTAAATTACAATGTACAAGGAAAATGCAGTGAGGCTCACGTGACACAGGTGTGAAATATGTTTATTTTCAAAGCGAGGCGCTGGAGTAATAATCATTATTGATGATGAAGAAGATAAACATGATATTGTCTCTTCGAAAGAAGTCGCCTACAAGTATTGTGTGTCAAGTATTGAATTACAAAAGAAATCAATTTCCCTTCCTTACCATCAATGAAATTTTCTTTCAAAGTGTAATCAACATTTCTCGAGTTAAGAGAGTAAGGTTCATTCCACAGCCTCGGATAAAGGGGAAGTTTAGTGCGTCCTTGTTTTTCACTTTGATCTCTTCATGAGTAGTATATTAACTTAATGAAAGGTTTATTTCTCTTGCAAACGGTAAAAAACAATGAATAAATTATTCGTATCTTCTCACACTCCTGTGTTTAACATTGATGCAGGTTAACATGTTAAGCACCTAAAATGATGACTTGTTCAAAAATCTTCCACACAGATATCGACGAATGCTCATCTTCACCGTGTCGTCATGGAGGATTATGTCGTCACTTCCGGGAGAGGTACACGTGTGAATGTCCCCGAGGTTACATCGGACAAAACTGTGAGACAGGTGTGTCGAGTCTTTTACAAACTCCATGATCAAACTTGAGATTAGCCTGAACGGAGACAAACATTATGCCGTCAAACACAAATCATCTCGCAAGGATACTTGGGAAGCTATTGATTCTCTGTTTTATAACATCAACATGAAAGCAAACCTTGCGGAGTAAATACTTTCATATAATTCGAATCGCATATCAATATTCATGTATCCATATCGACAAGGTCATTGTATGTGACTGACAGTGGTAACTACTTTGTTGCAGCCAATGCGACCTTGCAGTGATAAAACAACTTAGTGAAATTGAAGGAAGAATTTTAACCCTTGTTAGTGCTATGATAGCTTTAGCAGAAAGTGCCGGCCTCTGTACTCTGATGCAATATCTACATAATTATTGTTGTTGTTTTTTGTAGAGTTATGTGGAGGCTTGAGGGTTTAAACGCCCATCGAGAATTCTGTTTCAGGAAAATAAAAACGGTTCTCTCTCGCAACCTATGTCCCCTCTCTCTAGGCTTGACGTCTTGCGTTTCCGACGCCTCGCTCTGTTCGGCGTCTAGGCACGAGATTTGTGGGTACCTGTTCACGTGCGTGTGCCGGCCTGGCTATTTGTGGGTTAATGGAACATGTCAAGGTAACAACATTGATTTTCATGATAGGAAATGCAAAGATATAATGGTGCTAAAACAGGTTGATCTCCACAAACACGATTATTTCTTTGTCGAGGTGAAAATAAAATAATGGAATGAGCATCCCCTCTATATGAATAAAATTTCGTGGTTCTAGCCTCATTTTTAGTTTAGTTCCTCGAAATATTCAAATTCATTCTGTTTTCCCAGATAGATGCTTTGCAGTTATGTGCCTACGTAATATTGATTGTACTTTTGTGCCTTTAAAGGTTTTGTTTACCATTGGGAGCAGTGATTTAAAAAAAAAATGTTCGAGATATGACATTTTGATGCATATTATGTATACGTTAGTTGTATCACAAAAAAAAAAATCCTACCCTGTAGAATTTTTTGCAACAAAGCCTAAAATATTCGGAGATAATACTATCTTTCTCACTAAACTATAAACGTAGACAGTTTAGTATGGAAACAATTTTATCATATCTATTGCTCACATTTTGTATATTCCAATACTTAGCATTGATTATGCTGATTAACTTTTACGCTGGTTGTTTCTATCCCTATATAACAAACTCCCATTTTAGAAGTATTTTGAAGCACTAAAGCTGGAATTTTGTTTCATCTGCAAATGGTAATTAATGCCTTTAATCTGACTAACTGTGGTATTTAAACCTAAAAGGTCTCCCCCCCCCCCTCTCTCTCTCTCTCTCTCTCTCCAGAAATTACCACATACTCCGCATCTGCAAACTTCACGTCTATTCGTGGTACACCTATTGAGTATGAAGACGGATTAGCATATCCTATGGGTCTCCAGTTCGGACAATTTGCCCAGTTTTTACGAGGAGCGGTAAGATTTGTTAGAATCTATAGATTTTTGTTCTGAAAAATAATGCGCCCGATCTAAGGTGCATGTTTTAAAAAAAAAACTCTGTTTTAGTATTCATGTGTGTGGGGGCGAATGTCTGTGCATTTTCGTTTGCTTGCTTGCCTATATTTTTTTTTTCTTTCAGTAAATAGATAAGGATGGACATCTAACGTCAGTCTGTTGCAATCGATGGACGTGCGCCCGTTTAAGGTAGATAATGTTGTTGTTGTTGTTGTTGTTGTATGGTGTGTTTCTGCTGTGAAGGCTCGGAAAGATCAGGGATGATTTTGGAATTAGAAGATTATGGCGAGAAATACTTTCCAATTCCAGTTCCATTCCCAAAGATTCCATGATACTTTTCATCCTTGACACATTGTATTTTTCGTCGAGCCCACCGGAGGTGCGGGGAGACCAAGGGATCGCCTGTGGCGTCTGTCCGTCCGTCGTCCGTCCATAACGCTACAAAACCTTGAATAACTCTCTACTGAGGACTTTACTTTAATTTCAATCAAACTTGGAGGGAAGAGTGGTTATACAAACGTACACAATTTACAGAAAATGAAGGTCGTCACCTCAAGTTCAAATGTTACAGGCAGGGGTCAATGAACTTCAGGGCCCAATGTTGTGGTTGTACGGCGCGTTTCGATTATGGCTCATAACTTTTGATCCCTATATCCGTTTGTGACCAAACTTGGATGGTAGATGTCCCTTGGGAAGTTGAAGGTCATCAAAAGGTCAAAGGTCTCAGACAGGGGTCAACAAACTTTTAGGGTCCAATATTAAGTTTTTACGGCACATTTCAATTATGGCACATAACTTTTGATCCCTATATCCGTTTATGACCAAACTTGGCTGGTAAATGTCCCTCAGGAAGATGAAGTACATCACAAGGTCAGTGATCACCAACAGAGGTCAACGAAATTTTAGGGCCCAATGTTCAATTTCTACGGCGCGTTTTGATTATGGCTCATAACTTTTTATCTATATGTCCGTTTGTGACCAAACTTGGCTGGTAAATGTCCCGTGGATAGTTGGAGGTCACCACAAGGTCAAAATTTATAGGTGGATTCAATGAACTTCCGGGATTTAGAAAAACATTAATTTCTTCTATGCGAATGGACGAGACACATTTTGGCACTTGTCTTGTCTTTCTCTGTGTGCTTGGTTTTTTTTTTTTTTAAGGCATCGACGAAATAAATGCAATGATGTCGATGTTACTAGTTCTTTTTCATTTAATCATGCAGCTGCTTACATCTTTACCTGAGACGATTTTGAACGTCAAGTTTACATCTTTCATGAGGGGTAGCGTCATCGGTAACTTCAATTTAATCGTCCCCTCGGGCACCCCGATAGCTGCAGTCGAAGCTTCGGTGAGATCAAGTCTTGCTTCGGGCCAAATCGCTTCTGGTGAAACAATAATTGGAATTGATACAAGCGGCATTCTAATTTCTGGTAATGTAGCTGATATATCAATTAGCTTTTTACCTCTGAGGATCAGTGATAAATGCAATTTTTTATGTTTATCATTTGAAATCCAGCCTTTATTTCAGTTAGATATGCATAAGTCAAAATTGCTTATCCATTCATGTGTAAAAAAAAAAAAACAAACAAACACACACACACACACACACACACACTTTGTATTGATGTAATGACATCAATCCGCACATATATACACATACAAACACACAATATTGCCAAAAAGTCATGCCTTGATTTCATTTAACCTGTCTCCGCACACACATTCTATTATTCTTCAAATGATTTGCCCTATCCTGGCAGCTACAGCTGGCAAGGTTTTAATATTTTGCGCTCGCGTTTTTTTAAGATGTGAATGGCGTTGTTCATAATCGGCCTGATTTTAAAATGTCCAATAGTAATTGTCAATTGAAGTACATTTATTAATTTGGTTCGTGTAAACTGCGATAAAGTGCTCTTTTTGGTATAGTATTATAATCATTTATTTAATCATGAAACAATGCTGTATCAGTACAAATGCAATATAACATTGTGACCAAAATCAAACGAAAGTACTACACTGTAAGTCATTATAGTATAGATGCATTAGACGTGTGATTCACTTCTTACTTATTTTTGCGGATCAACTGACCTGTGACATTCAACCAAATCTAAAGTAATGTAATCATTATTGTATCCATCAAATTTCCTAATGTCCCAGATTTTGACGAATGTTCGGACAGTAGCTTGAACGACTGTTCACCCAATGCACTGTGCACGAACGTAGAGGGCTCTTTCAATTGCGCTTGTCTTGACGGTTACAGTGATGCAGCTAGCTCTGGCAGCGAGCGAGGACGTACGTGCCAACAAGGTGTGTGTTGGAGCTCTTATGTATGGACGTGTTAGTGAGCATGGTGCTTTTTTCCACATTTTCATTTTTGTTTTTACTGTTTACCTTTTGACATGTTACGCACGTTGAGTACTGCGTACAGCAATTAACAGACATATCTTTGACTTTAAAGAAAAGAGAAGTACCCATTCGTCGTATCCTGCAAGACCAATATTATTTATTTATGACAATTTTCTCGAACAATGAGAGATCGGTTAGATTTGAAAAATTATTTAACTTCGGCAGTGCAAGCATTGAAAACCCTATGTTTTCATTCATGGCATTGTATGATAATTTGCAAACGTATTATATGCATTATATTCAGTGTACATAACATTTAATATGGATAGATAATGACTGCACTATAAACTCCACTTTCAGACGCGGTTTCTGATTCCTCAGAGACCGTAATCACCCTCGGTGGCATTCTGGGTATCTTCGTTATCTCCGTCATCATCGTCCTTCTTGTCACAGCGGCCTATGCAAAATTGCGACGAAACCAGAACGTTGAACGCAAACCCGCGCCATTTTACCTCAATCGGGCAATCGGTAACAATCGCTATGGTTACCCATACAATTATGAAGACGATTTCCCGGGCATCGAAAACACAGGCTTTCAGTACACGCCGAGACCATACGATAATAACAAGGCCTACGGGGTGGATCCTGCCTACCCGACAAGATACGCTTTGTGGCGAGATGTGCATATCGGCACTGGGTCTAGACAAGTTGCCCAGGAAGAAGGCGGCAACCTGCGTCTTGAGGATAACCAGAGGGGCCAGTGGTACCTCCGAGAAGATGAGGGACTGGGATCCAATCTACCACTATATGTGAGTTTGAATAGCGATAATGTCGTTCACTCTCTGTGATAGTGTCTTACGTATGTCATCACAGTCTGGTGATACAAAACTCAAAATAACAGCGACAGGGTGTTGTTTTCAAGAAAGACTACCACACAGGAAAACCACAGAAAAATTGATGCGTTGTATCATTATAGGCCTGAAAGGAAGACAGCAATTTATCTTATGTCCATGTCTTACAATTTGAGGGGAAACTGCTTCGTTATCAAAAACAAAAGTGGGGGTTTTGTTTCATTGCAAAAATGTCACAACTGTTGAATTTAGCCCTTAACATCACGCAACTGCTGGGGAGTAACTTGATTCGAACGATTATGAAATTGTTTTTTTATTAAAGGGTAATTATCCTGTAAAGGTATCAATATTTATCATGTATGTCCATAATTCAAACCAAAAACTTAATAGGGGAAGAAATTATCTTTCCGTCTGATTTGTTTATGTGAATGTCAACGATTGCTCACCGTTCCATGACAAAGATTACCTTTAGCGTATCAAACTACAGTATTATACATTATGTACATCATGGACATGTTTCGTTACTGTCCAGATTTTGATGCGCACGCACATCACTTTCCTCACCTCTTCCTTTACAATGCAGCTCCCGCGGTACAGGCAGCAATACGCCCAAAAACTGGCGCCAAACAGCCGAGAGTTCCGCGCCCATCAGCTCCCACAGTACTCTGGGGTTATCCCCCCATCCACCGCTTGGGATTATGGGAGGAGGGATGACGTCATCGATGGAGGATTATTCTAGTGTATATTGTCGGCTTTATCATATTGTGACGTGTTGATTATCATGACAGTCACGTGACAGTGAAGATTTTTAGCAATGACCGGACACCGGTATGGATGACAAATGACGCCAATCCATTTGCAGTCGCAATCTCTGTGGGTCTTGTGGCAAAAGTGTGTAACTGTTAATGTGCAGTGGGTCTACGTCCAGAGGATCTCTATACCGACTGACGACGTATTGTTTTTACCTCATGAATATGTAAATCCTGGGGTATAAATCGTAGATGTCTTAAATATATTTAGATTATTTAGATTATTTAGATTATTTGAATGGAATGAAACGGTTTCAGAGAAAATCTGAAGTGCAATCTTACACCATGCTCTAGTTAAGGTTGGCACTAATGACTGGCATATAGTAACAGAAGAGCAGAATGAAAGAAGTCTTAGTATAATATAGCCTACTATGGAGTAATGGAATCTAAATGCTTCCCGTATTTTCAAGGCACAGTAAAACTAGGAGAAGCCACATAGGTCTACGCAATTTTAAAGGGGAAATTAACCGAAACATATCATACTATGTGAATGCAGGAATGTTGGTAGAGCACATCGACGAAGTTTGAGGAAAAATCGTCAATATGATGTTGAAAAACTTTTCAAGTTTTTTATTCAGCTGTCGCTGGGTGACAAGAGCGTGACGTCACGCATATACAACGATAAAAGAAGATTATAAGAAAAGTTGAATGGATGTCATTGTTCATGATTTTAAAAAAAATCACTCGATTTGTTACTGGCATATTTTGAGTATGATATCATTTCCCTTCCCTTCTGAAAGAGGTAATTCTAGTGTTTTTTAGTTGTTCCTGAAAAGTGAAAATACACAACGTTCTTCATAATTTGTGACGTCACAAATTGTAGTAGTCTTCTCATCAAGCAATGGATGCACCGAAACTTTAAAAACAAATGATAGATTTTGAACGGATTCTCCGAGTTTCCTCGAACTTTGTTAATATGTTCCTTTAAGAGGATGTGATGTTACGACCTAACAAAATTCCATTAAACATGTACGTAGATCTCTATTTCTGTTCTTTGACATGAAATCAATGACAACAGGGTAAATCCCGCGCAAGACAAGACAGAAACCTCGTGGGGAAAAAAGACTTTAAAGAATGAATAATTTTGATGATGTTTTTTTTTCTTTGTGTGTGTGTGTAATAACCATTGAAAGAGTTGCTGTGATTGCGACAAACTAATTATTATTTGGGGAAAGCACATGGAACTTTGAAATCATACAATGTTTTTCTTATTTTTGGTTGCATTAGATGAAAACGTCTGTCACTGTGTTTGTCTGACTTCATTTTCTCAAAGACAATTTCAATTTGATGTGGAATCGCACATTAAGATTCTTACTGACAAGAATGAAACCAGTATTTTTAACCGAACCTAACTTAAAGAGAAAATAAAATAAACATGCTCAGGTTATTACCGTTTTCTATCTTCAGGTCCATCATTGCAATTGTTTATGCAATAAAACAGCTTTTTCAAAAGCCTTATTGTTTGTTCGTTTAAGTAATCTATACACTAATACTTATATATGTATGCCGCGAGTAGATCTAGAAATCATTGTACGTCATGACTGAATCAGTTTATTCTGTTTGCTAAACACACACAATTGGGCACGCGGGACTAACAATTACTCACGCAAAAATGCTTCAGTTGCGAAAAGTATGCCGTGCAGTGCGTTGATGAATTGTCATAAAATTTGGTTTGATGTGACTGTGTATTTAAACATCACACCTATCGGCAAAATTATCACTCCACTTCTTCTATTAGGTGACTAGGATTATATAAACAAGGGTTTGCCAATTAGCATTTCTAGAATTTATTCATATACCACGTAGGGAAATTTGTGTTTGTACTACTGTATAAGCTTTGTTGATTGTGTCATAATTGTTAATTATGTGTTTTAGAATGACCGGATTGTCATTATATTATAAGATAATATAAGATTTCCTTTTAAACAAGAAAAATAATGTTTATGTAGTCTGAGAGAGTGTCTTTCTCAGACCCAGTTCCTCCATGCTGTTTCAAGATTCAGAGCTACTTCTTGTAAAGTGAAGAATGTAAGAAGACAACACTAATCCTTCAAGGTATCTTATGAAGAAGCTGACGATATCACATGAGGTTCATGAAAATTTCGGCAGCTGTGAGGCTCAGCTCGTGGAATACAGGATGTCCAGTCGTGACTGCTAGTATTACAGGCTAGGTATACATTGCGCCTATAAGCTGTAAAGTTTATCTGGAGGTCAACACACTTGTTTTCAGCGAGGGTACCTGCGTAGTACAAATAAAAAATCAAAGGAAAATAATCAAACGACAACATATCCTCACAGACTGGTACGTGTACAACTGGGCGTTTTGTGTTGGTAAACAATGCAGCTCACGCTCCAGGCGAAGTTACGTCACGAAATGGAGCTCCAATCAAATCTCTCCTAACACACACTGACCTCTACGCAGAACTTTACACAGGACTCAATGTCACATTTCTCCGAGGATAATGCATAAGGAACACCCTTTGCAAATACTAGTAACCTGATTAGAAGAGCATGTGCACTGCACCTTTCCCGTGTATTCCTATCACGTGATATACAGTTGTGAATGCAATTGCATCACAAACAACACAACTGACTACTCCGAGCCTATTGAAGAAAAAAAAAAGCGTACATTCAGCTCACACATCTCACCGCAAGTGTAGACATACCAGCCTTGTTTCAAAGAAATTTTGGATAAACTTCGATGATGTAATACAAGACCCAAACCTGTATCATGACTGGTAGAAAAAAAAAAAACGAGAAAAAATAATGGCCCTTACCTTGTCATTAAAGTCAGTCATTAAATTTTACGTATATTTCCTCTCTTTTTAAGAACCACACATTGTCAATCGGCCGGATGTTTAATCAAGCCCCTCGATAAGTTTGATTTTCAGTACAAATTGATACTTTTTGACACTTGTTTATCATGTATATCATGATAAGTAGAAATCGCATCTTTAATATTCGTTTTTCTTTTGTAGTAAGACCATTTTAGTGATATTCAAGATGGATATTTTGATACACTTTATTCTATGTATATTTTATTGTTTTAAACATTGCAATGTATTCAAACTGGTTTTATGTCAAAGTGTCCGTAATTCAGCCGGCGGGCTGAATTTTAATAAAATACTTTTCAATTCAATTCTCTAGCATTTCTTTTTAATCTCGATCCTAAAAGTACCAGCTCTAAGTTTTCAAAAGAATTAATGTTTCCTTTTTGCAAATCACTAAAACTCCGTTCTCTTATCAGCGTTGTGTGTGTGTGTGCGTGTGTGTGCACACACATATGGGAGAGGATACTAAAGTACAATGACTGACTGATTGGACAAATCCTTTTATTCAGTCCTGTGGTCAGATCTTGGTAACTGTATACAGTAATATGTAAACGTGACCTCCGGAATATTAACGCTATTAGATTTGATGGAGGTGAACTAACGAAGAGTTACAAGATATAACAACCAAGACGGGATGATAATCATGGCGCCTTTCTGGATGGCATAAAAGGAAGTTGTAGATTTTTTTTTTTTTTTTTGCGACGTCGATGATTAATATCTTTTTTTCAAAATTGGTCTCGCGACGCCTCAGTTTTCAAGTCGAGTTGTGAACCATTTTTGCCTCCACTCAATTCAAGACGCTAAGAAATACTTGACGCACTGATCAACGGGGAATCATTTTACTTTTTACAGGTTGCGTCTTCGCGTAATCTAAAGTTACTGAGCAACACGACGCATGGAGTTAGGCATGTTAGGAGAACGGACAACGCAATCGTCGTCTATCACAGCGTCCGCGTCGCAAATCTCACGCTCCCTATTATTGGTTACACTTTTCATTAGATGGAGCAGTATCATAATTGTTATCGTGATGATTACTGTTGAAATCATCATTGATGCAATCATCGACAAACTGCCATAATCTCAATGTAGCTGTATCATCATTTGCATTACTGTAATTTCTGTGTACCGGTCTCAGGTTCAAACGATTTACATGACATACATGCCCCTCTTATCACAATTACGTAATAGGACCAAAACACTCGATCGCAAAAACTACCATTCATGTTATTTTATATGTATGTAATTATGTAGGCCCTATGTTTATATATATGTATATGTATATATGTATATACGTATACATATCCATGTATATTAATTCCTCCTCATGTAATGCATTTGGTAATGTTTTCCGACACTATACTGTTCACAACAAGGAAATTTACTTGTTTGAGAAAAAAACCAACAACAACCACACAATAAGCTACAGAAGAGGGTTCGAAGATTTTGGCGTAATGTTATGAAGATGCAGTTTATTTACTCTAGAATGCAGGTTAAGAAAATAGTTATGGATATGACGATGGCAGTTTACCTTGGTTAGCAATATACTGGTATATTTATAAGATTAGCACACGTACAAACACTTTTCTGGTACTATGAGCTGGCGTCGTTGCTCAATCGGACTTATTGGTGATTGAATATGGTGAATCAAATATAAAGGCTACTCTGTAATTTCTAGCAGTCCCTTAGATATTAAAAAAAATGCAAAGCGTGATGAAACGGCATCAATAATCTGCTATTGTTGGCTTAGAATTACCTCTTGACTTCAGTCAAGAACTTAGACATGTAATCTTGACTCTTGCGGAGAAGGGGTTAAGAGATCCTTAGTAGATCTTTCAACGGGGGCAGAAAATTAATTAAAATGTATTGGAAGAACGGACTAGAATGTGGTGGATAATGCTGGCGATAGGGAATGCTATAAGTACTGAACACTTGACGAGGTAATTATAGTAAACTTCGCTGTGTTTACCTTCTTGGGAGGGGCGGGTGCTGACTGACTCCAAAGGGCAGCTATGGCTATTAAGATTCTTTGGAACGGATGGACACTTTGGCATCCGCCAAAGATAAAGCAAGACCATTGACATGGATTGTCAACGTCCTTCCGTACTACTGGTCAGTGAAAGACTAGAAAACGTCAACATTGCGTGTTCTGTCAACAAAGTCCTGTCAACAAAGTTAACGTTTGAAATGTCGAGTTACAGGACTGAACTCTTTATGGCCTCGGTTAGGAATGTTGGTCAAGAGGTCCTGCTGTCCGCATTATGGTTATAAATGCCGATTGGATACACATTTTGACATTGGAGTGGCTATATATAAAGAACTGAATTTACAAATTGTGATGCTGTAAGAACTGTGTAAGGATAGTCGCTCGATCAAATCGGGGAACCATGTAGTCTCATGCAGCTCAGATTTTCAAGTCTGGAAACAAGATGAAATCATGCATTAACAAAAAAAAAAATCAGAGTGCGGCTAATGATTCCACCATTGCTGGAGAAAAAAAGGCTTCAAAGTGCAGATCTATATAGCGTGTATCATTATTTCATTTACACGTTCTGATAATCAAGATTACTGACAAGCAAAGTCTTGTTACATACATTTACAGATTGTATCCATGGATTGTAACAACCATGTAGAGATGACATAAGGGAATTATCGAGAATTATCTAGTTTATCTAAAAGATTCTGAGTGTTACACTGCAGTGTCTTATGAGTTCCTTCTTGTTTACAAGTTGCCCATTCGATAAAGGTCGTAGTATGTCAACGTACATATAAATTCAATTCAATTCAATTCAATTCAATTTTATTGTCCGTTTCTGGAAATTTGTTTTGTTTGCATGCATATCCCGTTACATCGATACCTTATACGTATACAAAGCACACGTATGCATTGTAACATAGATACATAATAGACATACAAAAGATATACATCAATACAATATCATTATATCTTTGTCATAAATAGTAAATGTATCGTTAATACATATAGCTATAAACAGGGCTCGACACTAACGGTGGCCCGGTGGACCGGGGCCACCAAAAACGCACGTCGGGCCACCAAAATTTCAGAAATGAAGAATTTGGTGGCCTGATCGGGCCACCAAAAAAGGTCGGGTGCTTGCCTTTGGGCCACCAAAAATAAAAGTTAGTGTGGAGCCCTGCTATGAATACAGTCAGATTTTTAAAAAATGCATACATTTTCACCAATGATATACATATGATACATGGTTTGGGGTTTGGTCTATTTGATTTTTCAACCATAGGCCTAAATAGATTTTCCAGCGTCTGAAACATCATCACGAAATGTATCGGTAAAATGAGAACTCAAATCTAAGGGTTCTTGAGACAGATAGAAAACAAGGAAGAATGCATGGTATGTTATTCTTTAACCGTTTGGTCAAAATGGACAGGCTATTGCATTCTTATTCGAAAATGCAATCTACGCAGTCATACGTCGTCTCTCAATGTTTATCTGAATTGAAATTACGTCAATTACTCAGGCTTTACAGGCATTACGCTGAGATCAATCCCAGTTCTTGGCTTTTTCATAGTGTTCTATAGTTTCCCTAGCCGACTAAATACGCTACCACAGCAACTTGACTAGGTAAAACTATTTTATCAGAATTTGTTTCACGATGTATAGATTTTTCGAAAATGTCGTATTGTCATTTTAACCACCTGTCCTAGTTGACTGGGACAATGGGGAAGGGCGTGTGGGGATGAATTGTATGCTTGTGTAAGGACTTGGAAAACTATCTAGTGTTATTACCTTGATCAAAGTGTATTGCTAAGTTTTGAATTCATAATGTTCTAATTACAAGAGCTTTTATATAATTCCGTTGTAATTACACAACGAATTCTCGTTCGAATACTCGAAATTTCTCGCCACTTGATGCAAATAGCTTTCCCGATGCTGTGACGGTGAAGCGATAATTTTGGAGGTAAGTCCGTCTCACCTCCCTATTTCTCAGTTGTGTTGGTATGGGGAGGGAGACCGTGCCTTCCCGGAGAACACCACTGCTCGAAAGTTGATTGATCACGCACACCTTGTATTCAGCATCCGATGAAATGATGTACAGTTCGTCAGTGAACGGATCTACAGCACAATTGAGGACGATTCCACTATGGATTATCTCTCTTTGGATACCATCTCTGTTGACTATGAGAAGTTTGTTATCGGGCGGTGATTGCTGGGCCACGACACTACCGGAAGACAAAACACCGCGAAGGCGGATGTTATTGACGCATTTCATCGAACTTACAATCTTGAAATCGAATGGGTCAATGACGTAGATATTTGGCTGGCTGCTCTCGGCGGCCAAGATCATTCCGTCCTTGGCTACGTACACGTCGACGAGTGTGAACAGGGTTCGTGTGTTACGTGGGATGTTGATGTTCCTGACAAATTCCCATTGCTGGTTGTAGAGGCTGATACATCGGCGCAACGTGTCGCCACAGCTGCCATTAAGAGCCTTCCCGCAAATCATCATGCCGTCACTCAGCGTCGAACACGTCACTACATATGAAGCCTTGTCACCCTCAATAATCCTCTCCATCTTACCGCTGTCGAGGTTCAGGACGTGAGAGTCACTGGTTTTGAGATGACGGTCCGAGATAACGACCTTGGCCTCATCGATGCAACCAGCGAAGCTTGGCACTGACACGATGCTTGGGACTTCGATGGTATCTGCGAGTCGCCAGTGTCCGCCATGCCAGTCGATTCTGCTTTGTTGGATTTCGTCGACCACGGGCACCAAGAGATGAACTTCTTCCACCTGACTCAGAAGATGATCCATCACAAGGTCGCTCACCTCCCTGTCAACCTCGTCAGATATCGATCGAATGACATCATTAGTTTCTGTTAGGAGATTTTTATCTTGCTCCAGCAAAATGCCGATTCTTTCAGATGCCTCTGTTAGGTCTTTCACTTTTTTTCGCGCGTCGGACTCTAACTGTGCCACTTTCTCTTCTACTTTTTCTGTAATGTTCTCGAGACAGCTACGTAGGAGGCACCGTTTTTTCTCAATGGGTTCACATTTGGATTCTGTGTTTTCATTTACTTTTCGCAATTCCTCATCTCTCTTTTGCGTTATGTTTCTGATCTCATCATCCGCTTTGAATGTGATTCGATCCACTTCTATCTGTGCTTCTGCATAAACCTTGGCAAGTTCTCCATCAATTAGCGAGTTGATGTCCTTCTTCACCTCATTCAAATGTTTGCTGGAGGCAATTTTGCGAGTTTTGATTACGTCACAATGCTCTTTCCACCTCTCAGTCTTCCTGGCGATGCGATCCCCTAGCGCACTAAGCTGGGTCCTCTTCTCCGCGAGGGCGTCCTCTAGATCCTCAAGTTGGCAACACTTGTGACGCACAATGACGCAATGAAGACAGGAGGCGCAGTTATGTGACTGGCAGTAGAAGATGATAGGCTCCTCATGCTTGTCGCAGTACCATTCTCCGTTCTTCTTGAGCGGTTTAATCCCAGAGGCCTTTGCGGCCGCACAGCTGTGACACAAACCCTGCTTCTCCCTCACGAGGTAGGAAGCAGTAGACTCCTGGCTACAGTCCCTTCCCTGACACCGATCCTTTGCTCCGTGAAATTTTGATGCCATGGACGACCAAGACTTTTTGCACCACTCCTACATTAAAGCCTAGTAAAAGAACAAGAAACATACAATAAGCTCTTCTTCCATATTTTGCAAACTTTTATTCCATATATTGGAGCAAGGAGATATTGAAGAGATCTCTTCCCTTCTCCCCGGTATAGGAGGTGGTCTGCATGACAGCGTTGTGTACTTCGTTATAGTTTGCGATCTTACACAAACTAACAATAGATATATCGTTGGAGTGCCCCGTTGCTTTTCTCCCATAAACAAATATTCCCACAATATTTTTATCCCACGGTGCTCGACTACAGAAAGCGAAACAGAAGATAGGACCCTCACAAAGTACCCCCTGGCTTGTCCATGTACACACACAACAGTAGACGGCGAGTTGTAATGTTCTTAAAAATTTCTGTAGATTTTGATTTGTTGTGCTATTTCCCCTAATTTGGGGGTGCTGAACACGAATCCACTTGTTGCCATTTTTCCAACTGACGTCTTCACCCGTTGGCATGGCAACACATTATTTTCCGTAAAAGAACATGTATTCTTCATTAAACATCATAAAAAACATGTTGTAAACACCAAAATATGTCATTATAAACCCTCTTTAATCAAATTTGAAAAAAAAAAATACAATCTTTATAATGTCATGGTTACCCTGTAGCAATGACGGTTACCATGGCAACAAGTATTTGTAAAGAAAAAAATTATATTTTCATAAAAAAGCAAAAAAATGACAAGATTCAGTGAAATATTTATCATAAACTACTATCTCGATTTTCAGATTATTTTTCCATTATGTTCATTTCACATCATTTTCGTTGCTATAGCAACAACATGACAAAAGCTGCCTTTCGAAGAAAAATAAGCATTGCGATTGAAAGAAAAGCAAGAAAATGATACGTCGGTAGAAAATAAATTTCTGTGTAATGAGATTTTTTGTGTTATTTGCTTTATTTTGGAAGAGCCCAACACGAATACACCTGTTGCCATATTTCTAAATGATATCTTTAGCCGTTGCCATGGCAAAAAAAAAAAATTAGAGAACATGTGTTCTTCATTAAACATTGTAAAGACATGTTGTTAAGGCCAAAATATGTCAACACATACATTTCTCTTCAATAAATTAAAAACAATCCCTTTTTGATTACATTTTTACCTCACAGCAATGGCAGCTGCCATAGTAACAGTTCTTTAAAAGAAAATACCGATATTTTAATGAAAAAAATTATATATAATGATGAGATTGAGTAGCATATTCATTACAAATTCTTATCAGCGTTTGTTTACACAACGTTCATTCCACATCATTTCTGTTGCTATAGAAATAACATAAGATTTTTTTTTCCAAGGATAAAAGTTCTATTATATATAGTAATCTGTTGGAAATTGCTATAGGGGAGGTATCATAGTCATTTAAGGTTTTCAAATGTCTTGGATACATAAATGCTGAAACAATGTACATCATGACGAGAAAATTGGAACTTTTAGGGAGGTTTTTACACATTTGTATTGCTTGTTATTTGTATTTTATATTCCCTAGGTATTTCTACGGTAAAAAAAGAAAACTCTTTCCCTTAACATGTTGTTGCTATAGGAACAGGAATGATGTTCCATGAACAGAATTATGTATATCTAATAGTCTTGCTCATTTGTAATACTTCAAAATTTAGGCTTTGATTTGACCATTTTTTCTTGAAGATTTTTTTTCTAAAAAAATGATGCATTTCCATGAAAACCACGTTGAATATTAACCATTATCACGGATATTAAAGGTTTTGAAGGTTCAATGTGATCAGAAATTCTGGAAGCTGGCTAAAATTTTGTGGTTTTGCTTATTTGTTTTTTGTTTAGTATATTCTTTTCTTCCTTATCTGATGATTAACGTAATTCTTTTCTTTAAAAAGCAGTTTTTCTCATGTTATTGCTATAGCAACAAAGACGATGTGGGTTGAATATAGTAAAAAAAGAACTGATAGTAATTTGTTAAAAATATGTTAATCAATCTTGTCATATTTTCATGTTGTTTATGAAAATGCTTTCTGTAATAAATTGTTGTTACCATGGCAACTGTCATTGCTTTGAGGTAACCATGAAATTGAAAAGTTGTGATGTTTTACTAATTCAAAGAGACATGTTTATCTTGACACATTTTGGTGTTAACAGCATGTTTTCATGATGTTTAAAGAAGAACACATGCTCTTTTAAAGAAAATAATTTGTTGCCATGGCAACGGCTGAAGACGTCATTTAGAAAAATGACCATTGTTCAGCATCCCCATAATGGAGGAAAAAGCACAAAATATTTAAACTTTACAGAAATTGATCATTTGTTTATTTTATTCTTTCTTTCCTTTTTAATGAAACAGTTCTTCTTTCTATCAAAGAAAGTTTTCCTCATGTTGTTGCCATAGCACGATGATAATGTGGGGTGAGCATAGTGAAAAAAGCTGATAATCATAATAGGACCCTATTTGGTAATGAGTAACTACTCACTCATGTTTTCATGCTTTTTGATGAAAAAAAATCATTTTCTTTTAAAAACAGCTGTTATGACAACAGTCATCACTATGTGGTAGCTGTGACATTCAGAAATTGTAATTTTTTATCTAATCAAAGAAATATGTTTATATTGACTTCTTTTTGAAATTAAAGTATGTTTTTATAATGTTTAATGTAGAAAACATGTTCCTTTAAAGAAAATCATTTGTTGCCATGGCAACAGGTGGATTCGTGTACGGCACTCACAAATAAGGGAAAGAGCACAAAAAAAATCAAACTCTATACAGAAATGTATTATCTACCGATTTATTTCATTCTTGCTTTCCTTTCAATTAAAATACCTATTTCTTTTTTAAAAGGCAGCTTTAATCATGTTGTTGCTATAGCAACGAAAAGGAAGTAAAATGAACATAGTGGGGGAAAGCTGATAATCCTGATAGTATTAATCAATATTGCACTCGATCTTGTCATATTTTCTTGCTTTTTCCTGAAAGTATCACTATTTTCTTTAAAAATAGTTGTTACCACGGCAACCTCTTTGCTATGAGGTAACCATGGCATTATAAGAATTGTGATTTTTAATTTGATTGAAGAGGTGTTTATAATGACATATTTTGGTGTTTACATGTTTTATGATGTTTAATAAAGAATACATGTTCTTTTATGGAAAATAATCCGTTGCCATGGCAACGGGTGAAGGCGTTTGTTAGAAAAATGGCAACAAGTGGATTCGTGTTCAGCATCCCCAAAATAGGGGAAATAGCACAAAAAATCAAAATCTACAGAAAATTTTAAGAACACCCCAATATAGACAGGGCAGAGCCAGGCAAAAACTGCCTTTTTTTCCAGTCAAGGTTTTCTCACTTGATTCTGGTACTTTAGACCATACTTAACAAAATAAGCTTCTGCGCCATCTTGAAATCTGTCCCGAATCCAAGATGGCCGCCAAAAATCCAAAATGGCCGCCAGAGGACCTAAAAAGTGCCTTCTGTGGTTAAGATTTGTCTGGGGATGTTTTTTTTTTTTTACTCTATTTGATGATAAATGGTAAGAGAAATAAGATTCAGTGGATTAAGATTAGAATCAGTTTCTTTTTTATCGCGAAAATCCAACATGGCCGCCAGACGCAGCTCCCGAAATTAATAAATGTCATAATAACCGGAGGGCCAAACCCTAAAAACTCGCTTACTTCACAAGTGAGTTCCACTCTCTCTACAAACTAAGTAGACCATGCTTATTTTCAAATTTTTATTGTAACAAACAACATACCACTGGTCTACCTCAAAAAAATTGTTGCGAAAGCCTCCAAATCCAAAATGGCGTCCAAGATGGCCGCCATATTTACTGAATTTGCTATTTTAAAGATAGAATTTGATAGGAACATCAGATTTCAACAAATGTGATGTCATATGAAAGAGAATAAAATTTTCTACAAGTTGATACCATTTTTGTGGGAGATTGTGATAACTGGATTGATATTTTAAGGAAAAATACTCATTTTTTGATATTTTTCTGAAAAAGGGAAAATCATGAAAATGCTTGATTCAGCATAAATCAGAAAAAGACTGAAGGATTATCTTGAAACCGTTTTTAAGAATTTTGTTTAACATATGATTAATATTTGGAGAAAATTAGGGGTCAGTACCATATGCGGTTCAGGAGTTATAATGTCTCAAACTTGAAAACTCACTATGTAAAAATTTCCACTTTAGCTGTGACAAGACCGTGTTGGTCGTAAAGAGAGTCTGCACGCGCCAAGACTACTACACGCACCACTGGCACTGACGCTTGTAGCAGTGCCAGTGGTGCGTGTAGTAGTCTTGGTGCGCGCAGACTTTTTTGACAAACAAGAGTTTGTGCCTGCAAACTAACTTTTCATACCAAGTGGTAGCTCAGGTGACGCCGATCGCTATTATTTCAAAGTAGATTGTTCTGGAGCAGATGAGATGAAGCAAAAAATGTCTTTCAAATAGAGGTAGAAGCTTGAAACAACCATGCTATAGAAAGTTTAAAACAAAATTTGAATCAATCACTCAAAAACTTCAAGATTGCAGGCCATCAAAGCTGACATAGTTTATCGCGCCAAATTAAATGTATTATTTTAATTTTGGTACAATTTTGTCTGTTGTGCTATCTATTTATAGTTTTTATATATTTTGAACATTGTAGTGCTATTTCAAACCGTCATGGGTTTTCATGGAGATATTTTTAAAACCAGTGATATTCTACTCCGAAAAAGAAAAAAAAAAATCTAGTGGAAGTTTCATTTTTGAAGGAGTTAATAACGGAAATCAGTAAATTCAAAGTAAAATTGGAGTGAATTTTGAGTGAAAATTTTCATTTTCACTCATTTTAGAGTGACCTTAGGGATCACTCGTCACTCTTTGAGTGATCCCTGAGATCACTCTGAAAGGAATGAAAATGAACATTTCCACTCTCGAGTGATCCTGATATCTAAAATGTGAAAGCATCTACCAATGGCATTAGTTCAATTCAATTTTGACACTATAACCCACATAAAATCAGCCTAAAACCATGTAAGAAAAATCTATTCACAGTGAATACACTTTCAGCATGCTTATTTGTAAATTCAATTCAATTCAATTCAATTCAATGTTTTATTTCATTTTTCGACAAGAACATAATAACATCACTTCTTCTTTTTTGGTAACAGAAAATCAGGTGCTCAAAACTATGTAGGATGAAAAGAATATTGTAGCACCTTACAATCATTACAGATTATCATAAAACTCGAGTGATTTGAAGTAAGTAAACATTGTGGATAATTCGAAAAATGGAGGGACCCACTAAAAAGACAAGTCTTGTAGAATGTGGGCCCCTCAGAAATGTGAATATACAGCATGAATAATCATTTTGGACAGTGTTATTTGAACAATATACTGAAAAGTAATTTCGCACAACACATTTAAAAGCAACTTTGAGAAATTGCCGCCATGTCGGATTTTTCGGGGGGGGGGGTGCTCGGATCAGAAGGGCTTTCAAGGACATGTACGGATCAGATATTATTACACATATGCCATCATCATTCACGTTTCTACAACAGCAGAGTAACACACAAGTACAAAAGCATATCTTTGATACAGAAGCATTTCTTTTTTAAATCAAAGATCGGGCCTTACCCAAACACTAAAATGAGCTCCACCCCCCCCCCCAAAAAAAAGAAAATCAATAAATAAACCCTCAATATGGTTTAAACAAGGACAATATATATGATAGACAGCAATACAAGAAATTCTAAAAATATATCAAATTATTAATCAAGATTTGACTCTGACGCAACGCACTAAAGGTATCGTTTACCATTGGAAGAGATATCACATTCGATTTATATGTGCATGTTAGTTGTATCCCAAAACATTCTACCATGTTTTAATATATATATATATATATATATATATATATATATATATATATATAATTATAATTATATATATATATATATAATGAAGCCTAAAACATATGGAGATATCACCATTTCTTTTCAAGAAACCATAACATTGATAACTGTTGACAGCTTAGTATAAAAAACTAGAAATGTCGCTACGGCGACTGGTATGCCTCCGCCATAATGCATGGTTCTCCTAATAGGTCTATAGTACAATGTCTTGACAATGTGTGATGACAGTTTCACACAATTGGCAAAATATTGAAATGACAGGTTTGCCACAAATCAATGTCTTGACAATGTGTGATGACAGTTTCACACAATTGGCAAAATATTAAAATGACAGGTTTGCCACAAATGTGCTGAATGTTCACTTTCCTAGAACTAGGTTCAATTGGATGAATGATTAAAACGTCAGAGTGCAGGTATTTGGGGAACTGATGATTTTTACTTGACTTTTGACCCTTTTATAAGTTTATGCATTGAGTAATTTTCAAGGTATTAAGAAAAAGTATAATTTCAGTATCAAATGGTAAAATAGCATTATCTAAACCTGGCCTTTGACCTTTGACCTCACAGTTCCAAAGAGAATCACTGTCAGGTAGAACATGCATTATGTAAGTTTCATGATGATACCTTGAGTTACTTTCGAGATATGGAGGAAAAAGTGCAATTAAGCACTTTCACTTGACCTTTGACCATTTGACTTTTGACCTTTTGGCAAAAACTTCCCACAGAATATATATTTGGTAATACATGCATACATCAAGTTAAAAAAACAAACCTTCAGGCATTGCATAAATATAAGTAGTGATATTTTGAGGAGTTGACCTTGACCTTTGACCCCCCTGACCTTTGACCCGTGACCCCCAACTTTCCTAGATAATCACTGCCCATCGGTACAAGCATATATATACTAAGTTCCATGAAGATACCTTTAACCATTTGCGAGATATGGGGAAAAACATGAAATTTCAATCCTTTTTTCACAAAATAACCTGTGACCTTTGACCTTTGACCCCATGACCCTAAAATCCAAACAAAGTATTATCTCCCAGGATAAACCCTCATACCAAGTTTGATGTAAAACCACCACACGGTTCTTGAGATATCGACAAAAACAAAACGGGACGGACGTCCGGACGTACGTACGGAAGGACATACGGACGACCCGAAAACATAATGCCTCCGGCCACTTCGTTGGCGGAGGCATAAAAACATATCAGAACAATCTACAGTACTTTGAAATGATAACGATCAGCGTCACCTGAGCTACCACTTGGTATGAAAAGTTAGTTTGCGGGCACGAACTCTTGTTTGTCAAAAAAAAAAAAAGACTACTACACGCACCACTGGCACTGCTGCAAGCGTCAGTGCCAGTGGTGCGGGTAGTAGTCTTGGCGCGTGCAGACTCTCTTTACGACCAACAAGGTGTTGTCACAGCTAAAGTGGAAATTTTTACATAGTGAGTTTTCAAGTTTGAGACATTATAACTCCTGAACCGCAAATGGTACTGACCCCTAATTTTCTCCAAAAATCAATTATATGTTAAGCAAAATTCTTACAAACATTTCAAGATAATCCTTCAGTCTTTTTCTGATTTATGCTGAATCAAGCATTTTCATGATTTTCCTTTTTTCAGAAAAATATCAAAAAATGAGTGTTTTTCCTTTTATATCTCAATTCAGTTATCACAATCGCCCACACAAATGGTATCAAATTGTACGAAATTTTATTCTCTTTCATATGACATCATATTTGTTGAAATTTGATGTTTCTATCAAATTCTATCTTTCAAATAGCAAATTCAGTAAATATGGCGGCCATCTTGGACGCCATTGGATTTGGAGGCTTTCGCAATAAATTTTTTTTGAGGTAGACCAGTGGAATGTTGTTTGTTACAATAAAAATTTGAAAATAAACATGGTCTACTTAGTTTGTAGAGAGAGTGGAACTCACTTGTTAAGTAACAAGTTTTTAGGGTTTGGCCCTCCGCTTATGACATTTATTAATTTCGGGAGCTGCGTCTGGCGGCCATGTTGGATTTTCGCAATAAAAAAGAAGCTGATTTTAATTTCAATTCACTGAATCTTATTCCTCTTACCATTTATCATCAAATAGAGTAAAAAAATACCCACCCCCAGACAAATCTTAACCACAGAAGGCACTTTTAGGTCCTCTGGCGGCCATTTTGGATATTTGGCGGCCATCTTGGATTTGGGACAGATTTCAAGATGGCGCAGAAGCTTATTTTGTTAAGTATGGTCTAAAGTACCAGAATCAAGAGTGAGAAAACCTTGACTGGAAAAAAAGGCAGTTTTTGCCTGGCTCTGCCCTGTCTAATATTGTGACAACTCGCCGTCTACTATAAGTAGCTTTTGACAATAATTGTCAGAGAGATAATATAAAGCAGGGTTGCCAAATCTCATGCTTCTTTATTTTCTCACGCTCTCACGCTGAACCTGAAAATATCACGCTTGACAGGAGAATAAACACCTATACAACAATAGACCTAACAAACCCTGAATATAGCCTGGTTTTATGTTTGGTTGTTAATGTGTGAGAGTATGGGTATGTGTGTTTACCAATTCAAAACGTTTACACCAAACCAAAAAAAAAATAAAAAAAAAAAAATATATATATATACTCACATACATCAAAATGCTCACAAGGCCAAACAATCACAATGATACAAAATTGCAGGGAATTTAACAGTATTGAAATCCAAGAAATTTACAAGCAGACATCTAAAAATGTTTTTACTTCCATAATGGTTTCAATGATACAATGATCGTTGACTTTCTGTAGTGTAATGCATCGTAAAACCCAGAGTCGTCACAATAAATGTTATTAATGATTCGTTGATGTGACGTCTTTAGATTAAGCCTTGTACAATAAAGGTAAAACAACAAACATCGTCTACATTAACTCAGAGAACATGCATACACAGACGGGTACAAACAGACATACGCATTCTATGTGTATCATGTAAAGGTGTGTTTACGGACATACTCATATAACAAGCGTTGTTGTATTAAAGCTGACCGACTGTTGTCAGTGAACTCTTTGTTTTAAATCGTTTCAATGAGAATTGATCTTATTTACAAGCCACAATCACTATTATCCAATTCTGTTTAAAAGTGGTAGTATAATCTGATAATATATCTCCTTATCAAGGTCTATAGCAGCTGTATCTCTACCCCCACTTGATACCACAACAAAGATACAAAGAAACAAGCGTGTTTGTGGTAAAGCATGAAGGCACACTCCGCTGGGCACTCCGCAGTGTACGTGATTCATACTTATATCATGAACTGTTTACAAGTAAACATACCAGCGAGATACTTACCTGGATATCTGTACACAAAACAGACTGCCGGTAGTAACGAGGTAAATTTTGTAAGACTGGACTGCTAATGATGAGGACGTGCAGTGTCTCATTGCCAATGGACAACCAGGTCTTCTAGTTCAGGAACTTTTATACCTCCTAATGCCTGCTACGTTCTCGGAGCTAAATGAGGGATTTACCCATTTCCACCGCATATTATTACATGCCTCTGTTGGGTATTTCACTAGAGCTGGTTCCAACCAGTTACAGGAACGCAGAAAAAGTAGGCCTATGATGGGACTCTTTCGGAACGGGCAGCACTAATCTTTGGCAAATACACGCACCGTATTCACCACCACTGACAAGATGTCATTGAGCACCATGGTTGAATTCACTGGGGTGTATGTGTGTGAATGTTTGTGTGTGAAACACATTGCATCAGAATCTGATTGGTAAAACCTGAAACCCATACGAGCTCTTTAAAACGGCAACAAAACAAAAACACGCCCATGACAACAAATGGTAAACTGACGGGTATCAAAGACGGATGTTTTGATAAGAGAATATCAGTCTAGATCAGTTACAAATCTAATATACTTTGGGGCATTCAAAAACTATAAGAACTTACCTGTTCGCATGCAGTTGGAGAGCTAACAGGTTAATTTACAGGGAAGGGGGTGTGAACGTTTAAACTGTCTTTTGAAGTGATAGAATGTATAAAGCCTTGATAGTGTGTAATTTGTATATCAAAAAGAGAGATTATTCAATGATAAATGAGATGGAAAATTCATCGACAAAGAGCGTAAGTTTTGGACCTGAAGATCACCTAAAGATACGTATCTATTGAACAGAAGACATTGTTTCACAATATTTTGAATGAATAAAGCGATACTTAATATTGAACATGATAAGTGCTTCATTTTGTTATCATAAGCCCTGCACATGATATATAAATTAGAATGTACCAGTATGTATAGTATGTAAACGTATATATCATCATGATCATAAGCGTATAAAGCCATAATTTTCCACCCATGTAAACTTGAGTATACACATCATAATGAAACCGATTAAATGTGGATATGTACTTTTATCAAGCCGAATAGACTCCTGCAACAGCTTGTTGTATGGCCTTCCTTCTACCGACATCCACCGCATGCAGATGCTGCAGAACATCGCAGCCAGGCTTGTCACATGGACTCCTCGTCAACAAAGTATAACCCATACCCTCAAAAAATTACACTGGCTACCTGTTGACAAACGTATAATGTTCAAACTCATATTGCTGACCTACAAGGCACAACATAGTTCTTCCCCAACATAAACTTATCTGGCAGATTTGCTCAAGCAGTATCACCCTCCTCGCAACCTTCGCTGAAGCACCCAAGCGCTTCTTCACACACCCAGAACCAACATGTCATGTTACGGGGGCAGATCTTTTGCAGTTACTGGACCTAATCTTTGGAACAATCTCCCACAAAACATTCGACATCCACCCAATTTTGCAAATTTCAAATCAAGTCTTAAAACTCACCTTTTTTTTGTCTTCCTTGATCAAGATAAACATTCATAACCCCTTTTGTTAATTATTGTATTCATTATGTTGATTGTTATATTTGTTAGTCATTTGTAATATTGTACATTTGTCTTTATTTCACAGCGCATAGAGAAGCATGTGTTTATTATGCGCTTTATGAATTTATTACTATTATTATTGTTATTATTATCATTATTATTATCTCTAATCTGAAGGCCGTGATTAGGAGAAATTGGGCCTTTCTAGTTTAATAGTGAAAGAAATTAGGCTTGAGGCGGACGTTGCTCTCGAGTGTAATTTATTTCACTACATGCTACCCACAATGAGGCACCGCGTACGTTTGGGGAAGGAACAATCTCTCGCACTATTATGCATATATAATCCATATACCCATTGGAAGTTCTCAAATTAGATGATATTGCTGTTTTTCAAAATATGTTACCTCAAAATGATTACTTTTTATGCAACAAAAACGTTCATTCATATCCATCACGTATTCACGTACATAATAGCATTCATCTAAATAACGCAAGAATTTTGGTTGCTCACAAATTCTCAAGAATCCATTGATTTGATGTATAGAATGCTCTCCCTGATCATCTGAAGCAATTCACACCTTGGCTTTTCTTTTAAATCTTTTCAAAGAAATTAAAGTTAAAGGGTTGGAATAGTATTAGTGGAGATGAGGATTGGGCTTTCAACTTTTTGCGAGATACCAAGAAACCACTTATGAAATGATACAGAGCCATTCTAGAGGAATTCAAAGTTTAGATGAAAATCGGTTTCGGAATGGCTGAGACATCTAAAAAAAAAAGAGTAAAACAAAGCGATCCTAATAAAAGGTGAATCCCACCTTATATTAGGATTGCTCTGTTTTGGCTACCTCAGCCATTTCAAAAACTAATTTTCATCAAATAAACGTTGAATCCGTCTTGAAATCACATGCTCTTTCATACATCATTAGAGGTTTCTCATCGTGTTAGAAACCTGAAGTTTGGTCTCACCAAAAACTATACGATCCCTTTAATGATGATTGATAAATAATGTCCTTGAATGAATATGATATCGAATTATATATATATAATTATATATACATTATTAGGAAAACATATTGAACCATAGTGCAGTATTGATAATTACAACAGGTTTAAATGGTCATGTTCATTTTTTTAACCTAAGTGAAATCAAGCCTAGTTATTCCTAGTTACCCCCCCCCCCTCCGCACTTGCTCCTTTTAACTGTTAAACTTTAAATGGCTGTCATCTCGTCAAACATCATTACGTATGTTTATCGTGACGGACCCTGCAACGTGGAAGAGATCGCAGAAGTGAAAATGCAATAGTTTATACTTATACTTTGCTTGTACATGAGTTATCAAATTTGCTTGAACACTGGATTTTCCTTGTAAATAGTAATTTAACCCAAATTGTTATCATTGTATTTTCGTCTGTACATTATATTCTTTTTTTTAAAAAGTCGTAGAAATATATTCATATATACATACACACATACAGAGCTCAACATTAGCGGGCTACTTTCACGTATGTATCAGCAATGAAACAAAGACTCTAACCTTCTTCGTACCCATATACTGAATTGGACTAACCTATCTCCATCAAGTTCAGCATTATCCGTCTTGGATTTGTGCTGGTGAAGATGTCATCCACATTTTTCAGGTTGGTCACTTCCTTTGCGCCTGATTGAAATCAATCAATCAGTTGTAATGAAAACATCTCGACGGAAGAATTTCATGAATTTGAATGATCACTTCCTCGTAGTGAAAGTGAAGGAGTGCGAAAGACTTCAGTCGACTTCAGGGCCGTACGCAAAATGTTTCGTGGGGATGCAAGGATAGGCTCAATATATTTGGGGAACATGGAAAAGGGGGAAGGACGTGGGAAGGGGTATCTCCATCTCAAACAAGGAAGCTTTTACGTTTCTGGAATTCAAATGAACTGGTGCACACTTCAGGTGAAATATTCGGGGAATTTTCAATGAAGAGAGTAAGACGATGCATTGCTTACTAATATCCAAGTTACAAGAAATTGCGCCAAACCAAACAAATTTCTGAATTTGTACACATTTACAGATTTCCCTATCTCTTTCTGGCTGTCGATCCCATTTCTCAATTATTACATGGTACACTCATGCATGAAAGACGGACTGATACCAATGTGGCAGTGTATATGGGTTGTGTGTGTCGTGTCATTTATTGTTCAAAGCACCACTGATTTTATACAAGGCCGTGTGTACTTTTGCGAACAATTTCCATAACAGACGATGTTTACGTAAAGCCTCACCTCCCCCCCCCCCATCACCCACTTGTATGAATTGGTAAATACAATGTCAAAAAAAAATCAGCTGCATGGATGAAGGGCATTATCATTGTTTGTGACTGAAGATTGAAACCGTACAATATCTAGCCATCCAGTGTACAGGTGTAGTGCTACAGTGTCCTCGTTTCTGATACACTTTACACGTTCGATCTTCGATGACATAAAATACCAGCTGAGGCATTTGAAAGTTGACTTTGCCACTCTCTCCGAGCAAGAATGAGTCTCTTCAAAAGTTTTTACGGATGCAGTGACATCTCTGTTACTGGAAAGATAGTGGTGTTAAAAATATTATGCACAATCGGATTATCCGTTACCCACGTTTGCGCAGCTGGCAGCTATGACGCGCACGGGGCTGACTGCACTGCGCCAATTGAACAAGAGGTGAGTGTTATGTTTGAGATGCGTTCCTCAAATGTTGTCTGGAATGTCCCTACGCACGTGTTCAAACACAAAATATACCAGTCGGGCTCTTCCTTGGCAAACTTTGCCCGACAAAGCAAGAATTAGTGGGAACTAAGGGAGGAATAAACTAGATCGTGGATTGTTGTTGTCGGTGGTGGTGTTGTTGTTTTTGTTGTTTTTGTTGTAGTTGTCGTCGTCGTTGATTTCACTAGCAGCATTATTAGCCTTTCTCTAGGCACCTAAACATGACAGTACCCTTGTAATTTATGAACACACACACACGTACATACTCAAGTCATCTGCAATAATCTTCAAGACTACGATCTTCTTAACAGGTGACATCAAAGCGTATACGGCTAACATAAAGCAAACAAAAACACGGGAATTGGCAGGTAAAACAAAATTTAGCCCGTGGAAAATCAATCTATATAGTGAAGGCTCAGTGAAACCTTTCATATATCAATTGTTACATACCGATGTACTTAGTATGTCACATTTTTCTTTACTAACGTGTAAATTGTGTTTTCGACATGTTTGTTATCTTTCATTTTCATATCTCCTTTCCTTTCCTTTCGTGTTTTAGATATCCCCCTTGCGCTCAGACAGGTTGTATCAATCGCGTTACAAATACAATGTATTGTTATTGTCATTATTATTATTATTATTATTATTATTATTATCATCATCATCACTATAATCATTACTGTTTTTATTGTTGTTGTTGTCAATATCATTATATCATTATTATTGTTATTATTAAGATTACTATTGACTTACGTGCGACGAAATATGCGTCAATTTTAAGACAAGGGTATTCATTAGTTATCATCCGGTAAATTTCTGCATTGATCTCTCTACAAACATAAGCTTGTGTCGCGTGCTGTAAGCCTGAGGGGACGCTCCCGTCCCAAAACCTGCACATTAATGTTGCTTTCTCGCTTCTTCTACTGGTCGGATATTTTAGTACAATGTAGTATGTTGTTGACCAATAAAACATATCATATACATGTTTTTGTTTGGGGGGATTTTATGATCATTTGGACGACAACATTGTTGGTGTTTCGTCATGGCTCAAATGCCGAATACTCGCAACTCGAAACAGTAAGCCGATAAACCAACCAACAATATACACAGCGATCTATATAATGTGCTGCAGAGCAACGACTTACTTAAAACATTGTGAGTGCATTTCAAAAGTCTCTCGTTGATGAAACACACCCATCATGATACCAAAACAGATGATAAATGTCCGTAAATGTGTAAAGTTTGAACAATCAAAAGAAAAGCACATTGCTTATTTTGAGACTAGAAAATCCAAACATTGCTCGCCAGCCCTAGCAAGACGAGTCCGAGCAGTACTGTCGAAGAAATTGTTTGATATTTCAGCGAAGCGAAGGAAAAAAGAGGGTAAACACGAATAATCATATAATAATTGCTTCCTTTGAAAAAGAAAAAAAGCTCGATTTAACGCGTGATTCAAAGGAAGAAAGCATAGATTGCTTCCCAGAGAGAAGCGAGAAAAGCATGCACAATAGAGTGATAGATATTTACCTCCAACATCAACACGGGTGAATAAATCTACAGTATGTATTGTATCACACAGATCTCAGGAGCGTAGTAGGCATTGTATTTGATAATGAGAGCATTTGCAACAACTCAGATCTGAGCTCTAAAGATGCTTTAGGGATAGATGCATTGTAGACCCATATAAAGGCCAATCCTTTGAGTACTCAATCTAACGGAAAGGCTCGTCTAGATCACAAATGAAAGTGACCTCGGCAAATGGAATAGAACATTATGCTCCCTCTGTCTGATTTATTTCTTAATCTCGGTTTTTCCTTCACATACCAGTGATTACGTTCTTAAAATGTTACTACAACTCTCCTTGAGCATTCTGAGTTGTGCTTTCTTGAATCAAAGAGCTGATTCAACGCTTTCGGTTTGTCCTGGTGCACATTTACACGCGTTGACATTCTTTTCTTAGAACAAAAGTCTGAACGGCTTTTGACTGGTGACGAACATTGACGAAGGACTTTTTAAATTCCATGTCCACATAGTTTACTGAGACGTGACGCCGTGAGGCCCCTGTGTAAAGATCCCGCCCGTTCGCTGTCATTGAGAACATTCTCAATTTTACACGACACCGCTCATGCCAGTTCATTGGTGGGCCAAAGTGACGTCATGCATGTTGTGTATACAGAGTGCGGATTTCGTTCAGCAGTTGCAGCGGCCATTATGGCTAAGCCCCACAGATTGTGGGAAGAAATCACCATCGTTTACATGTATTTCAGACAATTATGATTCCGTGTTGCTCTATGACGCCAATAGACCTACATTACATCATACATTATTCAATTACACGGAGTATCAGCCATTCAGGTAACAAAATTGCGACGATGATTGCAATTAAGCAGTCAAGTTAGAACACATTTCTTCTTCTTTTTTTCAAGTAAGAACACATGTTACTTCGGTAGCGTAGAAATTCCTTCGTTGTATCGCCACCTGAGCTACATTGGTCATTGGCGCAGGACCCAGGCACAGCCTGCCGGCCATAAGAACACGAACTTACTGCCGAACTAAGCCAACAGACATTTGGCACGCACTCCCACCCCAAGGGAAAAAAACACTTGAGATAAACGAGTTCTGAATTTGTAGGGAAACTTGTGGACAATCGTTGCGCATGTATTGTCTTAAACCTTAAAATGACGTTATACTTCCCAATCGACTATGTGGACCTGCATATCCACACTACCTCTCTTGTGGTGTATAATGAAGAAATGTCATAGTTCACTGATTTCAAACCCGAGCAATCTATAGAAATGTTTTGAAAATCCTGTCACAAACCTTTATTACAAGCTAAGAATTGAAAACTATTTTTTCTAGCTTTATATATTGGTAGGCTATACGTTATCAATACAGACTGTCAGAAAGTTTTCCATCTCATTTTATTCCCTCTCCTTTCAAAGATTAAGCTCGCTTCACCTTTCACCCCATCATCGCGTGAGAGGAGATCCCTGGCGGAAGTTCCCCAGCCCTTTAGGTTCCAAATTGAATACCATACCAGCATAACGGATGCTCCTGACTTCGACATCAAGCAGGTAACAATCTTTCCCTCCCTCTTCGAACAATGTAAGTCGGCCCTGTATCAAAAAAAAAAATCACACGTTATTTCATGTATTTTTAACAACTGATTTTCTACGTTTCGTAGTCGTTGTTGGCCTTTTATTCAATCAAAATGGCAACATAGAGGGTAACTACGATTCAATTCATATGAGGTAGACAAAACAATATGCATCTAATTGCAAAATGAATCTAAAATAATGTATCCATAACATTTGGTTTGAATTGTTGAATCAAAACATACATCCAAAGTCACAGAGCCACTAAAATGTTTTCTTTCTTTTTCTCTTCCTTCTTCATATTATTCTTCGTTGTCTTCTCTTCAAGATGTTTTGACTTTATTTTGTCTCCTCTCCAGAGAGTCCTTTTGGATCGACTTGAATTCGTCTCACGTCAGCTGCGTGTAAAGCAGGAAACAGTCCAGATCGAGGTCACGTGGTAATGTATCCAATATGGAAAGCCATCGTCGCCATCACTGCGGACTAGATGACAAACAATATGTTCAAGCAACCTTACATTAACTAATTATTCGTAACCTCACTTCGTAAACTAATATTGACCATTCAATGCGTTCGGGCTTACGCGTCAAGCACGTATTGACGCTATAAAAGTATCAACATGATATTACATACATTATCAACACCGTAGTACTCCGTCTAGCATTCTTGCGTAGCTATTAAAGTTTGATCTACAAATTACCAGTGTATGTGAGGGCAGTTTTTAGTTTACTCATGTGTATCGTCAAACCATAAGAATAAAAAGGATGCGATCCTTCTAATTCCTATAATTGCGTGCGCTGTCACGAGTTAACGCACGCGAATTCCATGCGCATGCGTAACACTCTAAATGTTATTGGTCTCGTGCGAAACCGAGTGCACTGATTGGTCAATTAGTTCACGCAAGGTTTCTCGAGCATACGTCATGTATAGATTGTGTTAATGGTAGGAACTGCCTTCCTTAATTCAAATTCGATCCATCACGTGACAGCTGAAGTTAATTAATAGTCAAAATTCTTATCATAAAAATGAAGCCTCAACTGTTGCAGCATTATGGATTCCTTGACCTATCTTAGTCCTAAAACGGAATGAGGAGAATCTGCATGACTGAAATTGTTTCATTCTGTGGGACGGCAACAGTCGTAGACTCATATAACCACAGAGAAGACTGGAAGGCCTAGATTGCTTTATCGTTGAGTGAAACTATTGAGTGAAACTATTAACAGTAGTCAAAATTCGTGAATGTGAGCAATTGAGTTTCAGTGAAGAACATCGACAGCCAGATATTTATTAAACTGGGACATTATTTCACTGTCAGCTCATTAGGGTCAATTTGACAGCCTGTTCAGAGCTTTTCGTCATAATGTGTAGCACTAGCCGTAAGGCATAATATAGGCAAGAATATGCACTATGGGCATCAGGCCAGGGCGGTTCTGTGTCAATGCCTTTTTCATAAAATGAGAGAAGTAGCCCTGTTTGACTCCTGTTCTCGGGCAGGAGTTGTCCACACGGTGTCGCGAAAGAGGAGGATGGAAAGACTTACTGTCTGCAGGAATGCGCCCAGCCCACGTGCGGACCAAATGTTATCTCCACACAATACCTCAAGGTAATGAGAACTGGTTGTAGATAATGATGACTTTTTTTACTAACTTTAGTTCTGTACGATGCAATTACGTATACATGATTAATTGTGCATACATTGAGAACACATTAATATGTCTCGTTATTGCTCATAGAACAATTGAGAACTATGCACAGAAAATATATTTTTCACTTCCTGCATGCTCGGTAGCTGGACAAAGATTAAATGATACTTCCTATTTACAGGTATAGGACCTAAATTACTGTCTCATAAAATTTGAATTTTTTTTTTTCAAATTTCGAAACTTGGCCTGATACATGTGGAAAGAAAAAACAGGTTTAAACTCTGTGGCATAAATGACTATGCAGGAATGCTAATTGGCGCCTGCAAAGCATGAAAACTAAATACATCGCGATTGAACAGCCATGAAATAGCGTGCATCATGGTAGACCACATCAACATCGCTTATACAAATCCTAGCAAGTTTTTGACCCCCAAATTGATAATCACGTTAAATTCCTTATCTTTTCTTTTTTTCCTAAAGCGAACAGTGGTGCATGTTAGTCACTACAATGTATAAGGCCTATGAATTCATGAGAAAAGAAGAATGTAGTACGTTATGTAGAATGGCTGAAACATCTTTGATAGGCTCGTCTTACCATCAGTGTTCATGCACCATCTAAAACATTTAGCGCCTAGAGACTTAAATGTAATTTGCGCTCTTTAAAAATAGTTTATTATTGTTATTATGATTATTACCATTGTCATTGTTATCATTATGATTACTGTTATTATTATTATTATTATTATTATTACTACTACTACTACTACTACTCCTACTACTACCACTACTACTATTTAAGATGCTGGAGTAGTCTCTCTTTAATTCTGCTGAATATATACCTCGGACTTGGAAGATAAAACTGTTCTTTGAATAAGCATTGATACATATAGGCTTACTATCATCCATTGATTCATGTATTATTGATCATTGTAATAAGGTGTCTTCGTCAATGTTTGTGCGTCAAACTTGTGCAGCCATGCTATACGTGCGAGGCGGACAAGAACGGCACGCTGTATGACTGCGGATCCCAAGCGAGTGGTAACGAAACGACGATGAGTGACGCGCACTTTCTCCTGTACGTGAATGGCGTCGAGTGCACGGGAGTGATTGCAGCGTACGCACGGATTTGTTACGTTGAAAACACATTTAACAGGCAGGTCTATGGATGACTACCATTATTCAATCACAGCCAATTTGTTCATCACAATTACTCTCCACAAGTGCCATTTTGGTCACCCTTTGCCGCTTACAAGATTAGTTCCATCTTAATTAGTTGCTACAAATCAAACTTTCGACAAGCAAGATCGAACATGATATTTAAGACCACTAGAGATTTTTTTTTTAAATCTTTCTAAAGAGAAAAGCGGAAGAAATAAATCTCATAATCAAGATAACGTATAAGTGTAGATTCAGATAAAAGCTCTTTTCAGATCATTTTAGAATTTGTCTATAGTGCATTTCCCCTTGTCATAACTCCTTCAATCTACAAAATAGTACAAAGTACAGGTGCACTTTTGTATGTATTCATGACGTACACTGTACTCCGAAGTTCTGACTGAAGTGTATCTATTCACTTCTTTTGTGAAATTATATTGAAAGAATTGACGTTTTCGACAATTATTTTTTGTCTAGACCATTCATTGGACTTATAAACCTCTGTCCTGATGCCGTCGAAAAAGTAGGAATCGATCATCTTCCGTCGCTGACCCAACATGAGATTTATCACCTTTTGGTAAGTTCCTTTTTAATTGTTGGAACAGACATAAAGCAAGGTCCTATTTATTTCATTCGTACGTTGTTCATCGCCTAAGCATAATATTATGGCATATCTCTTGTGCAGTTGACTTGCAAGACAGCGAAATCTTTTCACTTTCGTGACGAACTAAATTGCCCTCGTGTCCACCTATTAAAGTGGAACCGCAATCCTGTCCACGCTATCGTTGTCGCAACTTCCCAAATGTATCATGCGAAGTCAAATTGGTATAGACAGGTGTAATCATGTTACGTTAATAATGATTTTGTGGAATAAATCTTATTCATTGTCAATACAATTTATGTAATAGCTTGTAGCAAATGGCCCATATTGATATCGATATAACTACGTTTCGTTCACCCATTTAGCCCCTTATTGGGATAGTTATCTTATACTTCATAATTTGTACTGTTCATTATTAGTATTTCTTGAAAAAAATAAAGCCAATCTTCTACCTCACGAAGCGAGGTAAAAGCGGAAAGTGATTACGACGTTTCGGCCGCGAAATCTGCTATAGCCTTCGTCTGGCAAAGTAGGCCCTGCGCTGTAATTGCCAGACGAAGGCTAGCAGATTTCGCGGTGGAAATGTCGAAATATTTTTTTCGTTTTTACCTCACTTCGTGAGACAGAAGATTAGCTTTATTTCTTTCAGTTCCTACCACGATGACGAACATCTTCCGTATCATTAATATTTCTAAGTGTAGAAAAAAAGCTACCTTTGTGCGCGCTTTATTTTGTTCACTAAATAATCGTGTCCTTTGCAGAATGTGTAAAAGTTTCTTATTTCAAAATTTGTAGCCAATCAAGCTATTGGCAACAAATCTTAATCTTAATGTTTATGGATGAAAATTCCATTCCTCTTTATTTGGTTAATGTTTGTATTTTTTTTCTTTTTTTCAGAAAAAAAAAAGAAGAATCTAACCAGTAAAAGCTACGATATTCAATGAAATTCAGAAATACCAGATGGATACTAAAAAGATGACAACCTTTGCAGCATAATTTCCGCATGTCTTTACACATTAGACAGCGTCTTTAGGGAAGAACTGCGTATGTTTTAGATATCTATTTCATATGTGCATGAAGTTTCAAAATGGGTCCTTTGCTTATGCATTGTTATGAGTGTGGAATTTACTCATTATCCCATATTTTCCATAGCCTACCCAGACTTAGGGACATCTGACAGTAATATTTGCTCATGCGCAAACCGCGATGTCATAAAGTCAAAACACATCCTAATGATTTTCTGTTTATTTGCCTAGGCCTTTAATTCAGGAGTGTATGCCCTTTTCCGTGACGAGTATGGGGAACCTCTTACTCCCTTGAGCAATGAAACGGGTCTACCTCTGACACACCCTGAGTGAGTTTAACAAATAATATCATAACTGGATAAAAGTTTCCCAAATCAAAGGGACTATGCAATGCAATTACATGTTGACTTGTGTTGATTCATAATACCTTGATTATCACTAATGTGACCAAAATAATAACTAAATACATGCCACATAATCTTTATCATATACTTTTTTTCTAATATATTTCTTCAGATTACTTGGATACGCCCACACACACACACACACACACACACACACACAAATGGATAAAAGTTAGTGCCTATTAAAGATACCAGTGATTAACAGATTATTTTAGGGGCAGAATCTTGGTTTGGAAGTTTATGTGTGCTTATCCAAGTAATCTGAAGAAGAATAGTATGAAAATTATCGTAAAATGTATGATACATATTTCAGATATCCTTCTGGCCACATTGATGATCGGATATTTTGAATAATAAGGACCTACACGTCAACATGCATTGCTTTCCATAGTCCCTTACGGGACGTTAGTTTTGACGTTTTCATTTCTATTTCATTTACTTTCCATATCCAAAATGTAATACCAACTTATTACAACGGTACAGCAACGACTTGTGGTATCGATTCATTAAAAATGTAGCCCTTCCAGGACAAGTTACAGCCGTTGCTAGGTCGGGCAAGGCTTAGAACAATACGATTAGGTCGTTTTATCGATCTTAGTATACAGGTTAAGTTTTTTTTAAAAAGTGGAATAAGACTCCACAAATTAATTTCATTTGTTCTAAAACCTAGTCATGAACGACAGGTTATCATACACGTTTTTAAAGAGTTAATTGTCCCAAATCGTTCGGCATAATTTTTGTGTTGTGTGTGTTCACGCTTAGATGAGCAGGAGGCATTGTGGGTGCGAGAGTGCGAAAATCGACTTGCGCAAAAGTTGAAAAGTGAGAGAACGAATTTAATGTATAAGATAAAATGCATTGCATAATATGCTGTCTTTTCAGATGCAAAGTCCAGTCCTATCAAGCCCTGGGACCTAGGAAAATGTTGCTGCAGAAATCGGTTTTTTTTTTTGGTATCTTAAAAAACAATGTCAACTGTGGCTGTTACTGCATATTCTATTTCGGGGAGAGATTTGATGGAACTAACGGTAGACTCGTTAGATCTGTATAAAATGAAGGGAAATTCACATACATTAATGTCGAAAGACAAAAGTAATCATACCTTCTGACATGCATTGTCAGTGTAAAAATCCCTTATTAATTTAGCGATTTAGATGATTTTGATAACTTGGCAACCAAAATACGCAGTAAGTATGTGGCCAAACATTATGAATGAAGGGCTCAAATACGAGGCTATTCTTTAACCTTATATAACACTAGAATTGAATGCACCCTTTCATAATAACAACAAACCATAGATGTGTTCCTTTGACTTGATAGACCTACGTTAATGCCGCAGCCGTGCCAGTACTCACAACATTAAGAGGGACTGTCATCATGTCCAAATTAATTGGAATTCGATCTCCTGATTACGAATTTGATTCATCTATTTTAATGGTTTTCGTGGTTTAACGATATTGTTGTTGCAATGAAGGACTGGGCTGTTTCAGTGGAGCGAGAGAGTAATTCGGAGCATATCTCTTGAGTGGGATGTCCGAGATGGTCAAATCAACCGAACGGTACTCGTGGTCGTAACGCCTAATATTGTCGTGAGTGACGTAATGGATAGCAATATCATGTAGTGTTCCTTGTGAATGATTCGGATCTATGCCAACAATTTCCTAAAACTGTCATGCGCAAGCTCTTCATCTATAATAGTATAAGGGACGTATACATTACAAGCTCTGCTTTTTAGTAGGTCCACCACATTTCATGTTTGTAAAATTGTCTTCTCTTGTATTCTTTTTGATTACGACACTATGTCTAGTCTTATGTTCAAGCGATTGTATCATGTTATTTGTGTTTGAGATGTGGAACAATCAAATCAAATCAAATAAGCGTTGGATGATGATCATGTTGGATGTGAACGTCTGTGTTTATCCCCATTTTGTCAATTATTCGTTATGACAACAATTAGATCGCAGTATATCATCTTTTGCTCGATTTCGTTTAAAATTTCAATACTTGTCATGCTTGAAGATAATAAAATTAAAACAAAGTGAATGATTATGTTGACCATGTTTTGATAGCATTATGACCTTTATGTTGAAGTTTTTATAAAGATACAAACTATGAAAGTTTGCATTATCTAAGGATGAAGGGATAAGAGAACGTGACACAAGTCTCATGATTATGTCGTATAATTTCATGCGTAAAGTTAACGTCCAATGCATTTTCTAAGTTCGATACGAAATCCCACCCATACTCGTCATTAACGACTTTTGTTTAACATTCATTTTTTTCCCCCGACGCCACCTAGCGAGAAGCAAGAGCCCACTACGAATGCCCGACCATGGTGGGGGTGGAACTAGAGGACCAGTCACCAAGTCACTTTGAGAAAAGAATAATGCAGGTAGTATTGATAGTACTCATTTACTTCAAAGAGTTTATTCAACTTTATTAACTTTCACTTACAAGTTGTATAATTTTCTCCGTGTCTCTTTAGAAAATCCTGCTTTTCCATATTATACAACTTTGACTTTTAATTGTCATTAAATACAGATAATGAATTATGTCGTTATTGCAGTGTGGTTTGAGTTCAATTCATAGTCTTGTTGCTGTGTAGGCCTACTCTACACTCAACCGTTTGCTGCTGGGGATATTGATAATGCAATTCTGTATGTTTACTGCATACTCTCCAGAGCGAATCAATGACGGGGAGCATACCTCCAGGTCACACGTTTTCCCGACTGACCTCAGCACTGTTGGAGGACTCGGGCTGGTACATCGTAGACTATGACTTGGCTGACCCGTTCAATTGGGGTAGAAACCTCGGCTGTGACTTTGTGAACAGAAGTTGCAAATGGTGGATGGACACGCGCAGAGAAAGGCAAAATTCATATTACCTGCTATTATTCAATGTGTGAATGTGTTATATATATATATACATATATGTACTATTATATACAACAATTTAACGAATATATCGTATAATGCGATTGATACTCATGTTCGCAAGAATGCTGGGTCTTGTCGAAAAGAGGAGATCTCGCTATCATAACCATTTGATGATTAAATATAACACGAAATTATTCTGAACAGTTACTTTAACCTGAAACCATCCTTCTACATGTATAAGTACTGTTTTCGTTTTCAGTTGATAAACCCTTTATAGATATGGGGTCTGAGTATCATTACGATACACTGAATTGTCGCAGCCTGTACGCCAGCAATAGTAACATCAGTGTCATTTTCGCTTGAATTTGTGGCAGTCTTACCTTTTGTTTCACATCTCTCCAGAACCTGTTATTAGTATCATATTCCAAATTCTGGTCGCCCATACAGATGTCTTCAGTCGCCATATTTCGGCAGCTCTTTAAAGGGACATTCCCGACGATTTCCATTATTTCACATCATGTAGTACATAAATAGACAGCTCCATAATGTAGATTTGTAGAATTATTGTGGTCCTTGAGCAGAAAAACCAAAACTCTGAAAAATCTTAAACAAATTACACTGAACAGTATTGATGCCATAGGAGCCTCACATATTTCTGAAATCTAGCAGTGTAATTCCATTACAATACCACTTGCTTAACCTGTTCACTTCTGTTCTGCTTCCTTAAGCCCCAACTCATGCATTCTTATGGTGAGGCTGCCATGTCATCATCCATGTTCATTGCAATTTGTTTTGAGTTTTGAAAACATTCTTATTCCTCACGCCAATCACTATACATTCTGAAACTCTTTACTCAATATAACTAATTTATGATTGTTCAAATGTAAAAGTCTGAAAATCATCCGGAGTTCTCCTTTAATGATTATGACATATTATGAACACCTAATGTCATCATAATTCTGGTGATTTTTTTATTACTGTTCTCAAATCTTCTACAAATTTTCTATTATGTCCACTATGACGTTCTAAAGAGGGGAACCACTGGCTCCGTACTGTGACAAGCCCCGGGAATTTCTGTGTTACCCGGAAGGGACTTATGCAGGCATTTGTAACTTGGCCAACCTAGGAGAGCCGCTTCCTCCTGAATTTCAGGTAAATTATTAACATGAACATTTTAAAGGAATATTAGCTATCCGTCGACACGTAATCATCATTTCACAGTATACAACATAATTATTACTATGAAAATGAAATACAGGTATCTTGCGGAAATTTTGCGTTGTCAACAGAATCTGAAACTTTGCTTGATCGTATACTTGCATGATCAATATGGGGGATTTTTTATGACTATCAATGCACCACATACGGGTTTAAATTCACAAGTGTTGTTTTTGTTCTATGCAGTGAATTTTTATAAGGGATGTTTTTTCCTTGAATCCCGCAGCAAATTTCGAAAGAAAAATCCTCAAATTTTCATTTGTGGTTTTCATGAAAAGTACACATTCTCTCGCCTTGTTACTGACATGTTATGTGAAGGGTAATGCTATTCCCCTATTACCTCAAAGATTAAAGTCAAGTGCTCTTTTACTTTGCTAGAAAAATGAAAACGCATTTTGAGTTTTCTTGATATCGCTTTCCACACGCGACATGCGCGACACGGGAGACTATCGTGGTTTTCTCAGTCGGCGATGGCGGGACCGAAACTTAAAAGAAAAATCATGACTTTCTAACGGATTTCTGATTTTCCTTAAACTTTCTACTCATACTGCTGCATTCAATAAATCCACCTGTATGGGTTTCATTTCCCTTAAAGTATTTCTCATCACTTCCTGGGGTAAATGACTCAGAGGTGTCGCATTACGGTGGTCTGTGGAGCGTTGCCGATTACTGCCCTTTTCCTTTCGTAAGTAAAAAAAAAAATCCAATCTTTCTCTTCCTATATACACTTAGCACAAATTATTACAGATACAATACCCTTATTACTAACTTTATTTGCGTGCTTATTCAGTAGAAGTTTCTATTTTTTCATAAGAACAGGGTTTAGGTGTCGAATTTCCGCCGGAATAGAATAAAGGACCTACTAGATTAACAAAGTACTTTATGGAATTCATACTTCAAGGTATATAAAACTTTGCAATATTTCTCGATTGTTGTTAATGAACACTTAAACCTTATCGAGACTGAGTTAAAGGGATGGTACAGTATTGGTGGAGATGAGAATTGGGCTTTCACATTTTTGCGAGATACCAAGAAAAAGCTTATGATGTAGTACAGAGCATACCATTTTAAGAGGAATTCAAAGTTTATTTGATGAATATCGGGTTTGAAATGACTGAAACATCCAAAAACAAAGTAAAACAAAGCGATCGTAATAAAGTGTAGCTCCCACACTTTATTAGAATCGCTCTTTTTTGGATATCTCAGCCATTTCAAAACCAATTTTCATCAAATAAACGTTGAATTCCTCATAAAATTACATGCTCTTTCATATTTCATAAGAGGTTTCTCGTTATCCCACCAAAAAAAATGTTAGAAACCTGAAATTAGGTCTCAACCAAAACTATACGGTCCCTTTAAATATTTCTTTACCTGAAAATGTAAAACTTCGTTATTGAAAGTTCTGAAAGTCATACATGTAAGTAAAGATAAGTGTCTGATGAGTTAAGAAAGATAAATGGGAAGTGGTAATAATGAAAATACACAAACAAGGTCCTAAAATTGAATTTTTTTGGCACTCCAAATTACAATACATGTACATGTAAATATGGGTGTTTTATGAGCTAAGACAGATAAATGGAAAACGATAAAAATGAAAACAAACAAGGTCCTAATTATTATACAATGTATATACATAATTATATCTCATGATCAAGCGTCTCGAACGAGTAAAAGATAAATGTATCGGCCTACCGATTTCTATTTCTCTCGCATGTGTAACCATATCAATTTCACGATTTTTAAAAGCGGGAGATATCGCACTTGCAGCGTGTAATCACTGAAATTAATTATTATACGATATACATTACCTTAGTTATCAATATCGTGGATCATTGAGAGTCTGCGCTCATTGTCAATAAGTGGTACGTTGTCACATTATTGTGTGCGGTAGTGTTAATGCATGGTGACATTATTTTGCAGTAGCCAAGTCATGCATGCTTTGTGATTGACATTTTCTCCTACCTCTTCGTTTGCTATAACAGGCCCATCCACTTATCCGAGACAATGATTCAAGACGATCGGTATGTGAGAAAGGCAAGTCGTACATAGCTTCCTCTTAGCTTTTACTCCAGTAGAAAACACATATAGAAACAAAATCAGATGGTGATTGCTTTGTATTAGCAAAATAAAAAAGAACGGAGCATTTTTTTTTCGAGTCAAACTCTGTCTCTCCTGATCCATATGCAGATACCAATGAGTGCGAGAGCTCCCCCTGTCAGAACGGAGGGACCTGCTACGACCTAATCACTGGCTATTACTGCGCGTGCCCAACCCACGTGGAAGGACTGCACTGCGAAACTGGTATTAATCCCCTTGTCGTGGATATCACGTTTTATTTTTTATCAAGTACAGGATCTAAACTCAAATAAGTGTTTCCAATTAGTTTTTGAACACCATTACATGCGATATTCAGACGTCATCCCACGCCGGTGCAATCTTAATAGTGTACGAGCAGCAGAAAAAATAATTCAAACACATTGATACAACAACGAGGTTGTTCAGCTCATTTGAATAATCGTACTTCAGTTTTGATCAGCAGTACTTCTGTACCATGAGGAGCTATGAGAGCTATGAGTATTTCCTTAAATGTGTGTGTATGTGTGTGTGTGAGTTCATTTTTGTTTTGCAGTTGTTCTGTAGCCTTTTAAATATAGATACGTAGACACTATAGCATAGTCACATGCGCTTTGTGCTATTTGAAACTTGTTTCGTTACTTATTGAAAGGATGGTCCAGTTTCGGTTGAGATAGGGTTTGAGGTTTCCAACGTTTTTGGATGATGATGATTTTTTTTTTTTTTTTGTAGATAATGAGAAATCTTCTTATGAAATATATAATTCAAAGAGGAATATAAATTTTACTTGACTAAAATTGGCTTGGAAATGGCTGAGATATCCCTAAAAAGTAATCATAACAAAAATTTGAGACCCACCTTTTGTCGGGATCGCTTTGTTTACTTTGTTTTTGGATATCTCAGCCATTTCAAAATCGACTTTTACCAAATAAACATTCAATTCCTTTTAGAATTTAAGGCTTTGTGACATTTATAAAATGGTTTCTCGATTGCGCCTCAACCAATACTATACCATCCCTTTAATCATTAATTCTTCCTTAGAGAAAACCCAGTGCGCTACGACGGAGCAGTGTCTACCCTATGAAGGCTGTCTTGACGGTCGGTGTAATTGCAACGGGGGAAGAGTGAGAATAAATGGAACCTGCACAGGTCTGTCTCGCCATTGACACTTCATGTTGTGAGATTATCATCCATTCCGTATTGTGGCCCACTATCCACATTATTTGCTAATAAAATCCATTTTGTATCTATTTTAGGGCTATAATTTCAATAAATTTGTTAAATGTTGTATTGTTGTAATTCTTCGGTGTTTTCCTTATTATATATCTTATTATGGAATATACTTACTGGTTCGGCGTAGAAATGTTAGAGGTTAAGGAGGCATGGGTAAAAATGTCAGAGGTAAGCATAGTACATGCGAACGGCTTAACATCCTATCAGAGATGTCTTAATCGAGCAAAGCGCAAACGAAATTTACAGCAGTTGGTATTACAAATGATATCTAAGTCCAACAAATGTCCAATAATGTCCATTGCCACCTTCATTCACTTTTCCTGTTTTCTATTACTTTTACCTACTGCATTTGTACTTTCGACATAAGACCTATACTTCCTATTTTGTTTTAACCTCTGGCAGTGAACCTCTGATAGTTTTAACTGGCACCGCTTACATTATAATCATCTTCACCTCGGCTGATCTCAAACAAGTTTAGTATATCTGATGTCCAAAAAACTAAATATCCTACGGTTGAATACAAAACCCCGCTCCTTGAACTGTACATAATGGCAATAGTCTAAGGAGACAGACAAACAACGTCTCCCATCAGTACGTGATGTTTCTGCTGTTTAATTGTATACATCGTAATATTCCTGCTCAATATGCCAATCACCGATGACATTCCAAAACGGATTCTTAAACCTGTAGATTTGAAGTCATCAACATGAAAGAGAAATCCGAATTATAATCATCGTATAAAATGTGTATCATTGAAAAAAGAGAAGGTCCTTTTCAGGGCCACACTCATCCAACTCAAGATGGACATCTACGTGGGATACGTTGAACTTAAGATAAAATAAACGTACATAGGGACACTCGTGTATCTTCTTTAAATTTAGTTACACCTGTTTTATTCGTCCATCACCCTTCTCTGTCATGAATCTCAGTTCCGGTGAGGTTTGAAATCGGTCTTCTCATCACCCACATTGACGGATCTCCGGCGAGGTTCTCTCCAGAGCTGAATGAGGACGAGCAATTGAAAACACGTCTCGGACATGCCGTACGTATTCATGGACGATAGTTTTTATGCCTCCGCCACAAAGTGTCGCCGGGGGCATTATGTTTTCGGGTTGTCCGTCCGTTCGTCTGTCCGTCCGTCCGTCCCTAATCAATTTTGTGGACAGCGTATCTAAAAAAAAACCGTTAGAGGTATCCTAATGAAACTTGGCATGTATATGTATGAGGTGGCGAAGTTGTGCCTATCAACTTTTGAGTGCACATGTTTAAGGTCAAAGGTCAAGGTCAAATGCTCAAAATTTCACTATTTCCCCTGTATCTCTGCAATGGCTGGAGTTATTTTTTTGAAACTTGGTGCATACATGAACTACAAAATAAAGATTCCCCAGAGAGAGTTTTGGGTCAAGAGGTCAAAGGTCAAGGGTCAAAGGTCAAGTGAAGATGTTAGAATTTCACTATTTTTCTCCATATCTCGCAATTATATCAAGGTATCTTCATGGAACTTAGTATATATGCATGTACTGACTGACAGTGATCATGTACGGAATTTATGGGTCATGGGTCAAAGGTCAGGGGGTCAAAGGTAGAGGACAACTCATTAAATTGTCATTATTTCTCTCTTATCTATGCACTGCTTGATTTTTTTTCTTGAAACTTAGTGTATGCATGTATTACCCAATACAGATTCTCTTGGAAGTTTCTTGTCAAAAGGTCAAAGGCGAAAAGGTCAAAGGTCAAGTGAAAGTGCTAAATTTTCACTTCTTCTTTTAACTTATAAATGGGTCAGAAGTTGGGTACAAATCCCCAAATACCTGCACTCTTATTAGACAGTATAGCCATTCATCCAAATAAACCTAGTTCAAGGAAAGTGAACATTCAATGCATTTGTGACAAACCTGTCATTTTTAATATTTTGCCAGTTATGTGAAACTGTCATCACACATTGTCAAGACATTGTGCTATAGACCTATTCGGAGAACCATGCATTATGGCGGAGGCATGCCAGTCGCCATAGCGACATTTCTAGTTAAAGTTGAAACAAAAAAGAAAAGAGCAACTTGATTGGTGTAGATAATTTATGGCGTAGTTAGGGCGTGGTATTTCTGATAAAACACTAGTTCATCGGAGACTATTCCACGAGAGCAATACTACATAATCTAATCAACCAAAGTCACAAGGTACGTAGGCCTATATAGGAATCGTTTTTAGTTATTACCTATTCATACATTTCTCTGATTATTGAAACTAAATAAAATTTTTGTGTTAATTGCGTGGTCTTTACATATGAAATGAACACTTACAAATTCAAATATCTATAAGTGAAAACATTAGTGAGCAAATTTATGATAATCTTTGAAAACCTCTAAGTGTAAATAACAAATTACAGTATTTTCATGTGTCTTGGTAACTGTTGTAACAGTAACGATGGAAAAAAGATAATTTTCATAAGCTGCCACCTGTGTCCATCTAGCCATTTGTCCTTATCATCACTGTGTTATTTCCTTTGAACATGAAAGTCGGCAAATTGTGATTTGGAAGTACATTTTGTGGTCATATTTGATTCATGGACAAAATGGGTTGTTCAAGAGTTCTACTTGTGAATTGCATGAACAGCGTAAGACTGTGTGGACTTCTCGTACTACTAGTATTGAAATTGATTTCTGCGTGGCTTTCTTCCAGATACGAGACTTCTTATCGCGAACGGAGCTTTTACTGCAGGCAATAGCAGATTTGCGAGTGGATTCTTTCTACAACGGGAGTGTCGGAGCACGTGTGGCCGTGGCCCTGGCGCCATTCAGTGTAGCAGATGACGTCACAATATACGACAGACTGCACAACGAACTCCTCGTTCCAGGAGAGTTGGCATCCGGGAACTTGACGTTCATGTTCGACGAGGACGATGTGGTCGTCGCTGACGTGGACGAGTGTCGAGTCGATGGTTTGTCTGACTGTTCGTCCGCGGCAACGTGTAACAACACACATGGAAGCTACGAGTGCACCTGCCTGCGTTCATATGACGACGTTGGGGATGACGTAGCCGGCATGGGACGCGTTTGTATAGGTGATCTAGCTCTTGACACTTGCCCTTTATGACAAATAACGTGTCTTGAAATTATATGATTTAAAATGGTTTATACGCTGCTCATTGATGATCATCAAAAGTCTTTAAGACGATTTAATTCAGAATAGCAACAGATCCACGGTCCACGAGTAAATGATTGTGCACAAATGTCACATACAAACTTCTCACATATACAAAATGTCACATACAAACTTATATAAACTTGTGAACAGGAATTAATGCGGCACACAGAGGATTATTACACCCAGCTCGGGTGTGCCAATCAAAGGTAAAATTTTTCTTACCCAAGAATTTACACACCAGACGGGATTCGAACCATAGTCCTTCTATTTTTTTGTTGGTTTGGTTGGTTGGTTGGTTAGTTTGGTGTCGTTTTAAGAAAAATCACGAGTCTCATCCACTACACTAGTACTGATGCTCCCTAAACTGTTGTTGTTGTTGTTGTTGTTTAAGTTTTAGCAAAGAGCTCCTTATTGTTACTTATAATGTGCTAACATCTTTCCTTTTCTGCATCAAGATGCTTGCTCATCCTCACCGTGTTACCACGGAGGGCGCTGTCACAACTTCCGATATAGATACATCTGCGATTGCCCGGCGGGTACCGATGGACTGCGTTGCGAAAGAGGTACGACCTACATATGTATCTACAAGTTTCGATTCATCCCGCAGTCTACAGGGGGGCAACCCCCCCCCCCCCCCCCAACACACACACACACACACACGCACACACACTTTTAAAAATGTGACGCCTGCCCCATGGTCTGTGATGAGGAAATGTATCTTTCATTGTACACATTTGCATTTATTATCTGTATGCGTCTATTACATCTTGTTTGTCGATCTATTATTTTCACAGCTAAAGTTCGCAGTAATACTACTCACAATATTTTGATGTAAATGTTTATAAGTGGAATTGATACGAAAGCTAGCGTTGTGATTATCTCAGCCAGTGTCCTTGCCTAAAATGAAGGAAGTTTGAACACCGATTCGAGATGATATCGTCTTGATAACCCAGAGTTCCCGTTTCCGTTCCTACAGTCTTATCTCTGTGTACGACGGACCCGAGTCTCTGTTCCAGCCCTGGATATGAAGTTTGTAATGACGCAATGCTATGTCAGTGCCGCCCTGGCTACTTTAGATTGGACGGATTATGTCAAGGTAAGTGATATAACACTGTTTACATGACAGAGACCTCGGTACTTGGGACGAGAGGTGGGGGCCCTATACTTTTGGTTCTTGATGAAAAAAAAAAACAACCTATAAACCATTATAAGCAGAAGAAATTAAACACCAACAAAATTAGTAACTTAAACACATATAAAAACTTTTCCGAGATTCGATCCGTCCACTGAAAGGGACGGACCGGGGACGAAAGATTCCTGAAAATTACCTTTAACTCGAAACAGTTTGATTATATTTCCTTAATTATATTTACCTTAAATCACTGTTGGTGATGGGGAAGTTTTTTGTTCTTCTGTTTGTTTGCTTTTTTTTTTCTCTGAATAGTACATGTAGCATTGAAGACATATTTTTCACAATATTGCCAATTCTTTTCTTTTCATTATTTTCTACGACTTCGGAATACAATCTGCCCAGTATATTTCATTTTTTTTTCTTTATCGCATTAAGAGAACAAACGAGTGTGCTATCGGTAACGGTTAGTAAGTGAGATTTTAAATTATTGCATTTGTGCGTAACAAATTTCGATGATGTTAATCCGTGGTTTCTAGTGTATTATCTGAAGTTAAAGATTTCTGTGACGTCATTATATGGCAACACAAAATAAATGATCGAGATTAGCAGTAATACGATATATTTCTTATAAAATTGATGAAATACATTTATCCCAATGGTGTTACTGTCGCTTATTTACCAAGATTGTTTTATTTCCTTTTTTTTTTACATCTTCTTAACTTTTTTAATCTCTATTTTATACATGTTATTAGAGATATTCCAGTACCAGGGGTCAACAAACTTTTCCACTCTGAATGCAGAATGTCTAAATATTACGCAACGCCTTGCCAACGAATCTGAATCACAGTTCAACGAACTTTTGCTGTTGGTTCGAGGAGCGGTAAATATTGCATTGCATTCTCACACTATTCTCACAGAGGCTATCCGAAATATAATTGACAGCATTGTTTTCAAAAATCACGAAGGTGATGATGATAATGAAAATAAGATAAAATGATTTTAGAGTGATGCATGTGTGACTGACATAATACATGTAAGAATTTCTCCGTGTAAACGAGAAAAGAAAGTGAAATGATAACAAAGTCTAGCTCTATCGGCACTAAGAATTTTTCTTTTCCAAAAAAATACACATAATTATGCATGTATGTATTTGTGTGCGTGTATGATTCAGGGACTATACATCATGGATTGCAGTCATAAGTCAAACAGAAGGAGTTTCACAGTAGCAATTTTTGCAAAACCCATTAAAATCATTCTCATTTCCCTCTGTAAGATAGGATTAAAGGGAAATGACCGCGTAATGTACACGTAATGTACAAAGGGCAACAGAATACATATTTCGTATACCCTAAAAGTCTTGTTTGTAATTGTTTATTATAGACATTTTCAGGTACACGTTTGTGATCATAACTGAAATTGAATCGCTGAAGGATCAAAAGAGCACATTACGATTTTCTCAACATTTCAAAAGTGGCAGGCAGTAAGCATACGACTCCAGTCTAAAAACATAATATTGTTTGTCTGTTTTGTTTTGTTTGTTTTGTGTTCGTGGTGCCTGGGTGTATGTGGTGTTTGTTTTGGTTTGTTCAGTTCTTTTCTTACATGCCAGATGTCGTTGTCGATGTAGCCTTCACTGCTCTTCGACCGGACGAGTGTGGCGTAGTCGGAGACTTCAAACTCGTGGTCGCCGAAGCTCTCCCGATGGCAGAAATCAAATCTCTGGTCAGAGATAGCATCGCGTCGTCTTTCCTGACAGTGGGTCCGAATGTGATTGGGGTGGAACCAGAGAGTATCGTCATTTCAGGTATATTATTAAGTCAAAGTTAGGCTTACAAACAACTTCCGACTTCAGAAATACAGCGCTTACATCATGTACATTCAAAGAGCATGGTTTATCAGACAGCGTTGAATTAGCGTAAAGATGAGGAGTGAAAAAAAAAATGTAGAAGAAACATTTATGTTATTACAAGGTTATGTTACTGTTATTTCTGTTGAATAGTATTATGCGAACACCTTTGGGGGAAGTCATTGCCTATGATTAGACAGTAGGGCTTACATCTTTCAGATTGGCCAAAGCGAATTAGGCATTTTATAACTTATTTCGTTCAAGGGTTAATTCTTTCAATGTAAAATTCACTCCATGGGATGCTGGAAAAATATGGACAAAACGATCTTGCTACTTTCGAATATCATTGCTTGTCGAGTTTGAACGAGTCATTTTCACCGGAATTCCAGAACAGTATTTGTCCACATAATGTGACTCACCAATTGCTACATCACATGATTATTATATCATTGTCCGAATGAGTCGAATTCTTAGTACTTTCTAAAACGAAAAAAAAAATACTAATAATGATTAAGCGAAATTCCTATACGTTCGACAATGTATCTTTCATCTGAATCAACGCTCATTATGACGGTTTTATTTCAATTGATTTTCAGTTCGTTTGCTCCATGCTACAAAAATTACATTTATTTCTGTTAAAAACTTAAATTAGATGTGAACGAATGTGCAGCCGAAGGGGCTAATGATTGCTCGGGTCAAGGATCAGAATGCATCAACGTTGAGGGCGGCTTCAGGTGCCAGTGCTCCGAGGGGTACAGCGATGTGTCGTCGGACGGGATCGGCCAGGGTAGACTGTGTCGTCAAGGTACCGTCTCGTTGTTTATGAGGGAATAACAATTAACAAATGACTGTTGGATGCCGGTGGCCGATATTAACTATTGACTTACTACGTGTAATATGAGACAGCACACCTTTTAAAATTCTCCCCGGTTTCTGCCCTCAACACACTTTTTCTGTCTCTATATAATGATGATAAGGAACATATTTTGGGAAAGTCGTTTTTACCACGTCATATTGAGACCCCTCACGAAATAGCTTCGTACATGAAAAAGCTGACATCATCACAAGAGTAAGTGTTTAGACTGGAATAGAAGACAGAGGAAGAGAAAAAACAAAACAAAAAAGATAAACGCGCTATAATACAGCTAATTTCTTACAGGTACGTTTGTCACATGGCGCGAAAAATGCATCACATGAGATTTTTTTTTATATCCATATTGAAACTTTTTGCTTTAAAACTATTGTGACTTTTTTGACGTTTTGGTAAAGAATGTTACAGGAAACGTATAGTTTTATTAAAGTTCATGTTTCCTACGAAAATGAAAGGCCAAACACTATACATTCTAGCTTCACGTAAAGAGCTATATTTGATCTTTACTTCATTATTAGTTGGTCTTTTTTTTTTTTTGTCTTAATTTCATTTTGTCATGATGTAGCGCTTGATTATCTATCATGAGACACTATTCTACCGTTTACGTCAGAGATACACATTGTATTTTCTCCGGGTTGACTTCAGGTATCAGTAAACCTCAAACATGAAACTATTCCCATTGAAAGCTGGAAGACTGCATCCTCTTTTCCATGTCATGATTTTGGTCATCCATCTGTTTCAGACGACGTCAAAACTGCCGATGGTCTTCACATCAACATCGTGGCATTAATCATAATCTGTGCTGCCGGGTTCCTTTTCGCTGTCGCATTGGCCATCGTGGGTCTTTCCCTGCGGCAGCTGGTCACCAAACAGCGATCGAGTCAACAAGGAACGTCTAAGCCGCCCTCTCAAACGAAGCCGACGTCCATTGCATGATGGAGCCACTATACTAACAGATATCCCTCTCGTATAGAACAGTCTCATTTACTGCTGTTTGTTTCGTGCGTGTGTTGAAAAAGACTCGCCAGAGCGCAAAATAATTTTACATCAACGCGCCATCCAATAATAAGAGAAATGGGTTTTTTTTTTTTTCAAATGTCTGTTATAATTCTGCTCTCAGGATTAATGCTCTCATTCTGTGTGTAATATGTTACAAGGCTCGAAATTAGCGATGGTTCGGAGCCACCAGGAATAGACACTGGGCCACCATTTTGTTTGACCGAAAGATCGGTCTGTATCTTGTCGTCGGGGATATGTTCCGCGGAGACTATAGGTCTGGCTTTACGGCATCACCAGAGAGCCGTAAGTCACAGTTTAAAAAAAAAAAATGATTATAAAAAAATAAAACTCCTCCGGGCAGACGGATTTTTCTTTCTACCATTATGTAGGAAATGATTATATGTTTTTGTTGCCAAATCGGGCCAGCAAAACAAAAAGAGAAAAATATGAATGCGAGCACATTGTAGGCTGTTTATCCGGAAAAGTCAGGGGGATATTCTCGGCTCAATTGCTTGATAACTGTGTGCTTTTCAGCTAGATGCCGCGACAAGGGTTGCCAGATTGCCGATAAACCATTGCCTTGTATTCTTGGCCAAACTCGATCTCAACGGTCAAATTCGACCAATAGTAATCAATTTATCTATATTTTGTCTCTCTCAAAACAGAAGTAGGTATGCCCCAGTGTCGTGAATATGTGGTGTCATGAAAAAAAAAAAATCATGTTTATGACCAAATATTGCATGTTATGTTGATTACAGAATATAAAGTGTAATTAGTTACAGCGCTTGGTATTTGAACCCGTTTATCATGCCTATCCATTGTCACATAATTGATATGTGTATCAAGGTTCATTGTATTATTTTATTGTTTTATTGTTTATAAAATTATTTCTTTGTTCATGTTCTTATGCATATTAAATTTTGTGAATTTGGTGGCCCGTGCCAACAAGAAAAATAAAAAAGTGTCGAGCCTTATAGTAAAATACAATGCATTTCATAGCATAATAATGTGAAAACTTTTCTGTGTTGCTGAGCACGACACGAATATTGAATTCGCCACTTTGGCATGACGTCAAGAAATCCATTCCTTCTGATAAGTAGCATCGGCGTAAGCGCATTATTTTTCAAAGATGAAAGCTCATTTTGCTTTATCTTGCACATTACATTTTTTTCTAAAATCTACACACTCACTTACAGACACACACGCACAGCCAAGCATAATGTACTCTGTATACGCACAGTGCACACACACATTTTGAAGCATACACTGTGTACTTCCATGTCAGAAACTTGAAATAATTTTTTGTTTGCATGCATGTTTTTCTGCAGGTCATCGTTCCATATATTTGTATCTGATGTAAATGTATATCTACAACCAGTATAAGGTATTGCTACACAAGTATCAATCATGGTTAAAAATGGTTGTCACTACAGTTCGACTTTGTATGTACATGTTATTTGAAATAATTTTTAAATGCACCTAGCGCCCGATGGTGGTAAATATAATTCACCCTTGGCATATACTGTGCATTTCTATGCCTGAACATTTCTTCCTACTTCTCCGTTGTACCTTTTCTCCCCGTTTGATTTGAAAGAGATAACCACTGTAAAGATATTGTGTTTTCTCTTTCTAGTTGTGTGTATGTGTGTGTGTGTGTGTGTGTACGTAGACATAAACAGGCCCCTTCATATATGCAGTGAAGTGTATGTGTGTGTCTGTGTGTGCATGTGTGTGTGCGTGTGTGCGCATGTGTGTGTATGTGTGTGTGAGTGTGTGTGTGTGCGTGCGTGCGTGTGTGTGTGTCCATCCATGGGGGTAACTTTTGAGGACATTCCTTTCATTGCCATTGACTAGCATATTTTCATTATCACAGTCCTATCAATCAGTAATCATCACAACCATCACACATTAGTGGCGATGGTGTCACTGTTATCCTCATGTATGTGCATTATAGCCAGCATTTTAACACCAGCATCATTTCACACCATCACTGCAGCCATCTCTCTCACCATTAGCATCATCATCAAGCTATACCAGGCTGATTCCGCGGGGTTTACCTGCTGTATCTTTATCAACCAGTAATTATCATAATCTTCATACATTATCAGCTGTCACCGTCATTTCTACATCATCATACTGACGTTAACACCAGCATCATTTAGTACCATATCTGTGGGCTTCACTTGTATGTGTCACAAGCTATTAAGCACGCAATTATGTTTATCAAAGTGCAGACTGGTATTTGACTATTAAAGCCACATAGTATAAAACAAATATTGACTACTCTAACACTTGGGTCATGCTATGACTTCTTCTACACCCAATGCACAGGAAATTAGTTGGAATCAACCTGGGTCATGACTTTGTACTAGGACCTTCACAAGTTCACAGTAGTCAATATCATTAATGCTCTTGTACATTACATATTGCACAAGTTGTACACTTGCAAATGTACCCTTGGCATAAATATATTTTATTCAATTTGTCAATAATGTAACACATCTCAAGTCTTCACAACCAAATGTATATGAGTTAACACATCCCAGAATAACATTGGCAATTGCATATGAGGTTCACAGTTCAAACTAAACAAAACAAATCAAGATTTCCTATTTAAGTACATCCATAAACCCTGTTTAGAATTGTGCTAAAAACAATGTATGAGGTACTGTACTGAAACACTGAAAATTGATGTTCAGGAACTAAATCAGGCTCAAAGTCGTAAGATAAAGAGAAAGAAGAAGATATTTACATAAATTTATTCCAAACTTTGCAACAGTATTTAGTAACAACAAAAAAATGACACTCGGCATAAGAAATCCATATAAAGAGCCAAGTATTTGGGCAACAACCAAGTACAATTGTACATGCAAAAGAAGCCCAGAATTTAATTTCTGTAAATTTAATTTCTGTCAACATCAACTAACACTGAATGGTAAAACTGAAATGTGTGTCCTGGGGGGGCGTTTCATCAACGAGTTCGTCGGAGGTTTTCACCGACAAATTTGCTATCAGCCAATCAGACGAAAGGATTTCAGCAGCTTTTAACATTTGTCAGTGTAAATCACTGACAAAGAGTTTCATGAAACGGTCCCCTGTTGTTGCCTTCTGTTTCTTCTTCTTATTCCCCTTTTACTTTTTTTTTTCTTCCTGTATTCACTCATGAACAGTACATAGTACAACTATCATGGGGCTCAGTGACTTATTGCAGTCTTTAGGAAGTTATGAAACTAATGCATGTTCTCTATGAGAGACATGCAAAGCAAGAGAACACTTTAACAAAGAAGCAGATGTATACAGTGCATTCCTGTTACAGTGAACATAGTTATAACGAAATTGTGGTTACAACGATGTAAAAATTCAGGTTGTTACATTATGTTTGTTTTGTTTTGTTTTTTGTTTTTGATTTTTTGTTTGTTTGTTTGTTTGTTTGTTTGTTGTTGTTGTTGTTGTTGTTTTTGTTTTTTGGTTGTTGTTGTTTTGTTTTTTTTGGGGGGGGGTAATTTGGATATAATGAATTTTCGATATAATGAAAGAAAACTACATCTCCCAAGGACTTTGTTATAACCAGAGTCCACTGTATCTAAAACTGGGGTATTGTTTGCATAACACTAAACACAGAATGAAGTTCATTCCATCAATCTTTCCTACCCCTCCCTTTATTTTCCATAATATACATAATATTAGGACTTTGCCCAAACTGCCGGGTCTGAAGATTGCCCTTACCACAGCCATGCAACCAAAGAGCCAGGCAAATCAGCCTCATCTCTATACACATCAAACGATAATTACAATTTCATTGTAATTTAAAATTAGCTAATGTAGCTGATGTTCCATAGCAGGAAATAATCACTTGGTGTCTTCATCTGGTTCTCAGTCTTCCTACTTATTCTCTTATCATCTTCAACAATATTGACGTCATTATAATAATAAAAAAAAAATCATCACCTTCATGTCAACACATGCATCAATCCTCACTTCATATTTCAGAATGTCATATAGAATGGTTACGAAATATTTCCTGCACACTACATATTACGACATATTATGACATGTACGTCTGTCTTTATGTGTAAAGTAATTATGATAACTGTATTCATCTTTATCATTTAGTTTTCTGTATGATTTGCAGAGACTCCAACCAAAAGCACCTTCTAATCTGGAGATTCTCCCGCCTGAAACCCCCAGCAAACGGGAGACTCCAACTTGATGTGTGCGAAGCGCGAAGTTCCTAGGGTTCTAGATGCTCTCTTGTGCTATCTAAGGCTTATTTTTTCAACACACGATGGAAATAAGTAAGAAATCAATTTCAACGGGAGACAAAGAGCCAGGGCGGGAGAGATTAAATCTCAAACGGGAGAACAGGGGATTTTGCAAAAATGTGTTTTCGGCGGGAGATCTCCCGTCGAAAACGGGAGAGGTGGAGTCTCTGGATTTTGATAACACATTATGGGTGGGTACAGTGCAGTAGTTATGATCACTTTCTTTATCTTCATCATTTTCTTTTCTGTATGATGTTGGTTAAAATTCATATGCATTTTCAACCCCACATATCTGCAGAGGAACAGTCCCTGAAGCATGTACCATGCAAAAAAAACAAAACAAAACAAAACAAAGTAAACAAACCGTATTGCATACAACATTCTATACAAAACACACATTCTTTGTCACTGTTGATTCACTCATTACAGTATAAACATCATTGTATTCTCCATTCAGCAATAATTTGTGCTATGTATTGGTCTTTGGAATACCCGTGTGGAACAGCACTGTAAGTACAATCAAAATACAGTCAACCTTGCCTACGTCGAATCTATTCGGACTGAAGAAATAGCTTCGACTTAGAGAGAAAATTCAACTTATGAGGGATTAAATTCAATATTTGATATTTGATATTAATTTTTTCTGCAATTTCTGCAATAGAATATAAAGAGAAGAGGACTTGAAAAGACCCTCGATTCAGACGATTATTTGACTTATGCCATGTAAACTGAGCAAGGTTGATAGTAATCATACAAGGCAATGCATATACACTGTACAAAGTTGCAAAATCATTGAGGTAATCTTGCATACTGCTTGACTAGCACACACAAATCTACTCAAAATATGCATATTAAAGAAAATATAATGCCTCATCCAATTTCTACTCCCCCTACTGAACAAAATCCTGAGGAACTGGAGAAAATCCAACCCTGTCTCCACAGAGACTTCAATCAACAGAGTTATATTCAACAAATAATGCAGTAAGTTTTATCATAGTGCAATTGAAATAAGAGAGTTGTGGAACAGGTATCAAGTTTCACAGTATGTCATGGAACAGAGATATCAGATATGATCACATGTGAAAATCAAATGTACTGTCATCATCTACACATTTGCCCTCTTACAGAGAAAAAAAAAAATGTACTGTAATATTCATGTCAAATCATTACACACCTGCAATGATTAAGCATAATAGCATTTGCATTGAAAAAAAAAATTATAATTGCTTCCACCACCTCCCCCACCAAAAACAGAAGAAATAATAATAAACATATCAAAAAACCTCAAAACATAAAATCGATTGTTCAAACCAAAGATTAAGTTGTAAGTAAACATCACAATGCCTCATCTTGTTTGCATATTTGAATGGACCAATTTCACTGTTTCACGAAATGTAAGAGAAATTTAACACTTTACATTTTTCTTACATTATAACCATTTGTAAATATATTTTCTAACATTTTCTTAAAGTTTACTGTATCACGAGGTTCAGTTTCTCCCTTTATGGCAACTTTTACAGAATAGACACATTAGCTGCACATCCAACAGCACGAAAAATTCTTCATTATAGGTCTAATGCTGCCTTGCTTATCAGACAGAAGTTTGTAATAATTATTTTGATCATTGAATCTCTGTTGAGTACATGTTCACCTTTGACAAGATTACAGCAATTTCTCATTGGGGATGGCACCAAGACCTTTCGAGACAGCAAATGGAATTACAAGCACCAAATCCCACCCATTACTCTGTATCCCACAGTCAATGCCACAGCCAACAGACCTCAATGACTCCCACACTCCACTTGTGACATCATCTTCTCTGACCTTTGACCTGCAGCACATTGGTCAGACTCCAGTCTGTTACCATGTATCACAAGTGTCTGTCCCATTCAGCCTCACTGAGCAGCACTGAAGCATATCCTACCTATCATTAGAGGCACCTGATTTCTTCTGCATGAACTTGTTCTGTGTACCTTTGGGGAAACTGCCCATACTGAAAGAGAAAAGACAGAACACAAAGTAGATTACTGAACTTGCAATTACTGTACGAGCTGAAATTTTCGTGGTGGTTTTATTTTCGCGAATTTCGCGAATCGCCTTTGAACCGCGAAAATAGCAACACGCGAAAATAACAACGCGCAAATAGTTACGTTCAGTTAGACCGTCGCAACCGTGAAATTAACAACACGCGCAAATGTCCTCCAAGTAGCAATTCGCGAAAATATCTGTATGCAAAAATTTCAGCTCGTACAGTATAAACTTAAGGTTACAAAAAGACATCAGCACCGACATTTGCACTTACCATAAAATACAAATATTTCACACAAGTGATTACACGCTGACTTTAGTATTGAAAATTACAAATTTCTTGCATACTTTTTATCATTACTTTGCACAATTCTGTATCCCAATAAATTGTCTTGATAAGACAATAGCATCCTGTACAATCTCTCATAATCTGCCATAATTTCTTCTCACAAGCATCTGCGTAATCTAAATCTGTAAAGCCAGTAGGCTCCTCTCCAACATCCCAGTCCATTTTTCCATCCCAGCAACTTGTCACGCTACAATATGAATTGTGAGTGTTAGATCTGTGACGCAAATACCAAAGACGACGCTATTAGGCTAAAAGTCATATTCTTCATATGCACGAGGCAGCTTATATCATTGTTCAACCCAGGAGGCCGTCTCGTCTTAGCGTTTGCATTGCAGATCTAAAGCTCACTACTACCATACTTCTCCCAGAAGTCAAATTCTCCCTGTCCCACTGTATTCTCTTCCCCTCCCTCCCACATCATGTTCTCACACCAAATTATCATATCTGACTGTTTCCTAGCAACTCCTCTCTACCCATCCACAAGTCATCTTTCCCTCACATCCATCCGTCTTGACCAATAGTATGTGACCAGCCCAGCTCAAAAACTCACACAAAGTCACAGATTAGGATTCTCTGTAATGGATCAAAATAAAAGTCATTCGGGTCAATTGACACAACTTTCCCAAGTACTTTCTTACCTGGGAAATGACTATTTTCTCTAACTACTGTCAAAATTTAGTGGCTTGAAACTAACCAAAATGAAGATGTGAGCAGTTTTTCTGCAACATTTTTCAGCATTTCCTTTGCCTTCCCTTGGAAATTCATTGATATTTCTGCACAGCATGCCTGAGTAAATCTAATCTTTTAATCCTTTTCATTTTTATACGACACCAAATCTCCTCACTCTATTTCTTTACTGTTATTTCATTCACTCTTTCACTGAATGGGTCACTATGCTCCAATTTTAATATTAAAAGTTGTATATCACTTTGAAGCTCAGAGCTTACTCCTTTAAACTACATGTATGTAGAAAAGTAGAAATTCATTTTGGCCTACTTTTTGTGGGTATAGAGCTGGGTGGTTATATATTCCCTCTGTTCCTCTGCGACTCACTAATCACCTTTCCCTTTCACTAACCTGCAACTCTCTTATCACCTTTCCCTTCCACTGACCTGTCATGAATGATGCAATCCACTCCAATCTTCTCCAGTTTCTCCCTGACGGCATCATTGGCCGTCCTCTCACCCCAACATGCCAGCATCAGTCCGTTGCTATGGCAATCCTCCACCAGGGTAGGGCTATGTAAGTAGTCAGTAGTCTTCACAGTGGCCACAGAGTCCCTAGGAGATTTGAAAAATCTTATTGGTCCAATAATAACCTTGTGGAATCCTAACAATCTGGTTAATATTTAGCCATATCTGAACCAGATGTCAAGGAAAAGGATTGACCTGGGAGCCCCATCCCACCACTTGGCTAATCTAGAGAGCTTGACTGGTGCTAACATACTTTGAAGTACTACTGTGTACAAAGCTTCACTTTTCCTTGCACAGATTCTACACAGCCTGCATCTCTTCCTCATACCCTATACTTTCTTATTAGTGTATCAAAAGCTTTTTTTGTGAATTCATGAGGGATGCTCAGAAAAAAAAACACAAAAAAAGAACTGTCAAATCAATTCTACTGCAACAGTTCTTGATAAATAGATAAAAACCCATTGCAACAAACTGACAACTAACTCCCTATCCACTTTTTCTTCATACATAAACCTACACAGCAATAACCATCTTTAATAACTGCACATACTTATGATTATGTGGTCAAATTTAGAAGCAAAATCTGTCCAAGATTGAGATGGCAATATCATGGGATGGTCACATTCTCAGCCAAAAAAAAAAAAAAAAAAAATGTTTTGGGGATGTATTTCTCCACCATGCAGCAGCATTGAACCCCGAGCACTCACCAGGTACTGACCAGACAGTGCCGTCAGGATGCACCTTTCAACAGTGACCGATCGAGGGTCAGTGTACGACTCGTAGAGGTCAGTGGGTCCAAAGTTACATAACATCACAGGATACTTGGACTGCTTTTTTTGGATCCTAAAGTGAAATGTGAGGAAAAAAAAAATTTTATTGTGCAATAGTTAATATTTTTTAATGTTTGTTTGTATATTTGAATGTATTCATGATTGTTAGTTTTCACCTTCTTCACCCACATTCACTCTGTAGGCTACTCAACAGATGATAATAAATCAAGTTCTGTAATTTCAAGTTCTTTAAACAGAGGCTTTATTCTCAGGCAAACTTCTCTCAGCTCATGGCTGTGCTGCTTAACAACTGTGTGTCGTATAGGTGGCGCTATCACATCTTGTAACACCTTTCCTTTTTTGAACAGACAAGAACATCGTTCTATAACTATTATGACAAATTTAAAAAAAATTGCTTTAAACCACTTGCAATTCCAAGGAAACATTAAATGTCAAAGTATATCTGTATAGTGTGAAAGCATGTAAGTAGTTCTCATAAAACCGGAAGTATAGATGACAGTGGGATGGTGACTTTATAACAACCTGGTAAACTTAAACTTCAAACTTTGCTTTATAATCATAAAGCTTCATATCTTTAATTGTTTAAATAATGACATCCTATATTATATGTAGTAGTACCTATAATTAAAATAACTGCACTGGGCACTTCTGATTACCTCCAAAATTATAGGCAAAACTGTACTTGTCTCCAAAATCATAAATTGAACATGTTTATAACTGATACGCCATAATTTCAAGTAAAATCTTGAAAACAAACTGATTTTACTTTTCACCTTTTTCTTTCCTTCTTTCTTTTGTTTATTTTTTTCATTTAACTCACTTTGACCAAATATAGTCTTTGAGGTATGTTGGTGAGCGTTTGTTTCGCGAGCTTCTGCGAGTCAGGCCTGGAGCTTGTACATTTTCAGGCATGACTTGTACAACGCTTGTACTTCTCGCTCTTTCTACGCTATTCCTGTTCGCTTCACTTCGCGTTTGGACTGGCTGTGGAATTAGCGAAGATGGCACGATTTCACTTTCGCGTTTATATCACTCCGCGGTTTTTCGAAGGTGTCTCCGGTTTCTGCGACGTCGAACGCCTTGCTCAGTTTCAACAATGTACGATCTGTGCGAAACTTGCTCAACTACCCTCGCTTTCTCCCAAGTGACATGCTTTTTCTTGGGTTGTATTCGCACAACATCTCCCTCCTTCAATGGTTCCAAAACTTTCGCGGTGGCATTGTAGTACTTTGCTTGCCGATTTTGGGACGCTTGTTTTCGCATTTTCACATCCTCGACAATCTTTGGTTTGAGGAGTTTCGCGGCCATAGGAAGATTGTTTCTGGTGCGGCGTCCAAACAACCTCTGCGCAGGCGAACTGTCCATACTCGCGGTTGGGGTATTTCTCCAGATGAGTACACTGAGATAGAAATCTCTGTGGTCACGCTTTGACCGCTTCACAAGTCTTTTTGCGATTTTTACAGCAGCTTCAACTTTGCCGTTGCTTTGAGGAAATTCTGGGGAGCTCTTGGACAATTCAAAACCATAGGATTGCGCAAAATCAGCGAATTCCTTTGAATTGAAAGGGGGTCCATTGTCACTATGAACGCAATCTGGAATGCCATGTGTAGCAAAGTGCCGTTTCAGACGACCTATGATGGCACTACCATCTTTCTTGGTAAGTTTGTCCACTTCAAAATAATCTGAGAAGTAGTCAACTGTGCACAAGAAACTATCACCGTCTACTTCAAAGATATCACATCCTACTTTCTCCCATGGGCGGTTAGGGATTTGATGAGGATAGAGTGTCTCTTTCTGCTGGGCACTAGGCATTTCATTGCAAATGTCACATTTCGCGATGAAGTCCTTCAGATCTGCCGTGATAGATGGCCAATATACACACTCTCGTGCGCGTTTAAGTGTGCTCTCAATACCGGTATGTGCGGCATGCAGTTTGTCTCTGATTTTCGTTCTCATGGCACGAGGAATGACACATCTTAAGCCTTTGAAGACTATACCATCGTCCATTGTCATTTCATGTCGTATGCCGTAGTACGGGCGAGCATCTATTGCGCATGCAGCGATAGAAGAAGGCCACCCTTCGCTTATGTACTGTATGACAGTTTGAAGCGTGCTGTCTGCGGCAGTCATCTGCTGAATTTCGCGTTTTGTTGCGTCTGAAATTCTCAGTCCCTCAATGAGATGAATGCTCTCAATCTCTGCCTCAGTCACAGATCGTTGAGTGTCATTGATGTATGCTCGGGATAACGTGTCCGCGACATAGAGCTGTGGTCCAGGCATGTATTGGATCTTGACTGAGTAGCGATTCAGTCGTAGAAGAAGTCTCTGTAACCTCTTTGGAGCTGTAGCGAGTGGTTTTTGCGTGATTGCTACTAGGGGCTTGTGGTCCGTCCAAAGGGTAATTTCACGACCATAGACAAACTCGTGATGTCTTTCAAGGCCGAAGACCTGTGCGAGTAACTCCTTCTCGATCTGGGAGTACCGTTGTTCTGCTGGCGTAAGAGCGCGACTAGCATACGCCACAGGATGTCCGTTTTGAAGAAGAACAAAACCGAGGCCATTCTGAGATGCATCACCCTGGCCTTCTGTCGGACATTTTGGATCAAAGTATTTCAGTACTGGGGCTTCACAAACTTTGTGCTTGATCATGTCGAACGCTGCCTGCTGCTCTGTGTCCCATTTCCATTCACAGTTTTTATGGGTGAGGCGGCGCAGTGGTTCGCTCAAGTCGGACAATGACGGAAGAAACTTCGCGAGATATTTGACCATTCCGACAAAACGTTGCAGTGCTTCAACATTGTCAGGTACAGGCATATTCGCGATTGCAGCAACTTTCGCTGGGTCCACTTTCAAACCATCACTTGCGAGAGTGTGACCCATGAACTTGACCTCGTCTTGCTTGAAGTCAAATTTATCAGGATTCAGCCTGATTCCGCGTTCGCGACACCTGTCAAGGAACAAGCTCAAATTGTGGTCATGATCTGCGTTCGCTTCCTCCATTGTGTCACCACGTCCTACGATCAGTATGTCATCTGCGATTTTGTACATACCCGGAAGACCTTCCAAATTTTGATCCAAATGACACTGAAATATCTCCGGGGCAGGACTAATGCCGAAGGGCATCCTTTTCCATTGGAATCTACCCCATGGGGTTTGAAATGTTGTGAGATAGGATGACTCCTCATCTAACTCACACTGTAGAAAACATTCTTTACAATCAGTCTTTGTAAAGACTTTCACATTGCCTAGCATAGGTAACACATCTTCTAACACAGGAAGTGGATAGTGACCCCTCTGTAGTGCACGATTTAAGTGTTGTGGGTCAATGCAAACCCTGATTTTTCCACTGGGCTTTTGGACTGTTACCAAACTAGACACCCATTCAGTGGGCTCAGTTACCTTGGCGATAACAGCCATGTTTTCAAGCCTATCTAGTTCATGCTTCAATTTTTCTTTGACCGCCATGGGCACACGTCTAGGGGGCATAATGACCAGATCAACACTACTATCTGTCTTTAGATGCACTTTTCCAGGCATCTTACCTAGACCTTTGAACACATCTTTGTAAGACTTCACTTTTAGAGTGAACCATTGGTGAATGGCTATCAGTAGGCCCTACCCTGCACTATTGCAATATTCTCATACTTGACCTTGATCAATTTCATGAGTTGTGCAGTTTCAGACCCTATCAGAGGGACACAGTCTTGGTCTACTACAACAAATTCAACCTCATATTTTCTGTGGTTCTTGGGGTTTTTTAGCAAGACTTTACATGTACCCTCTGCTACAATGCTTGCACCATTACCATAGAGATTGAGCTGTCTTGGACTTTGCTCAATTTGCACATTATCAGGTACACATTTCTTTGGAAGAATGTTTACAGTTGCACCACAATCAATTTGCATCTGTATTTTCTTTCCTTTGATTGAAAATCTACCCATGATTTTCTTCTTGTACTTGTGCTGACTATCTGTCTCAACCGACATGACACTTTCATCTGACTCAGTGTCTGTGTCACTGTCACCATGTAGTGCTTTCACACTTTCTTTGTGTTTACCATATTTCTTTTTCCCATGAACAGCAACCTTGCATTTACTGGCAAAGTGATTTTGACCTTTACACTTATTGCAAGTTTTACCAAAAGCAGGACACATGTCCCTTTTGAGTACATGAGTGTATCCGCAAAATTTGCAATGGCCTTCCCCATGTCTGGGTTTTTGAGCAATTTTCTTCCCGGGCTTTTGGGTCGCTTTCACATTTGCTATCGACTCACTAGACATGGCCTGGGACTGCGCCTTTGAAGATTCATGAGCTCTACAAATATCAAGGCATGACTGTAAAGTCAAATTTTGTTCCTGAAGCAATCTTTTGCGGACATTCTCATCTGTAATGCCAACCACAATTCTGTCCTTGATTAGCTCATCAGTGAGCTTTCCATACTCACATGTGGTTGCTAGACTACGCAAACGAATGTAGTAATTCTGAAAGGATTCATCTTTCTTTTGTGAACACACATTGAACCTATAACGCTCATACGTTACATTTGTTCTACCGTTACAATATTCATCCCATAATTTGAGTACAACAGCGAAATTCTTCTTGTCATCATCACAAGAAAATGCAAATCCATTTTGCACTTTGACTGCATCTGGGCCAATAGCCGTCATGAAATGTGCAATTCTGAGCCTATCAGATTCATGTTCCAAGCCAGTTATGATTTCATAATTGTCCCACAATTGCTTAAAAACAGACCAATTTTCCTTTACGTCTCCATGAAGGGAGAGTGCATGTGGAAGAGGGACATTACTCTTAACAAACCGTGAACCTGTACCACGTTCATGACCGGGTGCAGAATCTGCAGAACCACTGGCTTCTTGAGTGTTAGACATTGTTCTGTAATAAACAAAACCACCTCACAGTAATTACTCACGAATGTATTACAATTATTGTGTACACGAGCAGTACAACCAACTAAAGTTACTGATATTTCTTTATCATAACTCAATTTCAGGCTCAGTCATAAATAGCTCAAGTCTACAATGTCATTGTACAAAAATATACAATGTACATTCTCACTGTGCGAGACAAAATTCCATACAAATTACAACTTTTAGCTAAAATAAAAGTATTTGCATGTACTGACTCCTACATGTATGCACATGAGCTATAAGAGTAAGACCATTAAATAGCCAGATAACAATTAAGACCATATCCATAGAATACTATCACTCTGAGTTAGACATTTACAGACATTAGTATTACTCTACCAATAAAGTATTATTAGGTTTTCACACTAAGTCCAAAGTCTCTACTAGAATGGTAAAATTCATATCAATCGCTCACTGAAACAGAGCATTCCATCGGTACAAACATGATCGCGTCGCGACTGTCAGAACAGCTTGATCAGCTTCATACACGCTTACCGAAAACATACGGAACGAATCGCGATCGCGAGCGAAACAGGACGGGAGGATTACCGATGGCGACATACTGTGCACAGCACCACTGCAGACAGTCCCGCTGAATACTGTACTGGAAGCATACACATGTTCATATACGGTGGGACCACTATGACCACGACCAGCAGCTGGACGACACAATTATAAACGGCCTGAGAGAGAGAACAAAAGTCACTTCACTCCTGACACCATGTTAGTTTTCACCTTCTTCATCCACATTCACTCTGTAGGCTACTCAACAGATGATAATAAATCAAGTTCTGTAATTTCAAGTTCTTTAAACAGAGGCTTTATTCTCAGGCAAACTTCTCTCAGCTCATGGCTGTGCTGCTAACAACTGTGTGTCGTATAGGTGGCGCTATCACATCTTGTAACAATGATGATCCTTATAAGATGTCTGCAATTCAGCCTCCTGGCTGCAAGAGATGTTATTCAATAAATACCTTTCAATATGTGAAAATCTGTATCCTTGAGACCTTCGTGGGAGAAAGACATCCACTTGGTAGACTCATGAAAACAGAGGGAACAAGAAATTATCAAACTACAGCAAACAAAGAACTTTTTTCTTCTTACAAAATATTATCTATCTTTTTTTAAAAAATGCAGAGACTCTGTCTGCATCAATGAGAGGATTTAACTGGTTTTGCTTGTATACCCCCAAGGAGGTTCGGGACAGTATGCCTATTGAAAGGAGAAGAAGAAATGGAGACATTGCAGAACATGTGTGCAATTTTTCTACCAACTCTACCATTTGCTTTCCATGAACAAGTTTGACAATTGAAGAAGAATTATTATAACTATTCATAGTCAAACACACCTGTATTTCACAACATACCAGAGTTTCAATCTTGTTATTCGAATGTGCATAATCACGAAAACATAGGACTTTCAAAATCATTATGATATTATGTTAGGATTTAAATTTCCGAAAACAAATTTTAAAGGGTGTGTACGATTCTGGTCGAGGTGAGGATTTAGCTTTTAATATTTTGCGTGATAATCAGAAACCACTTTTATGAGATGTCAAAGAGCATGCAATTCTAAAGGGTATCAATAGTTTATTTGATGAAAATCGTTTTTGAAATGGCTGAGATATCCAAAAACAAGGTGAAACAAAGAGATCCTAATAAAAGGCGTGGCCTGTAGTCTTTTATTATTATCACTTTTTTGGGATATCTCAGCCATTTGAAAACCAATTTTCATCAAATTAACGTTGAATCCTTCTTAACATTACATGCTCTTTCATATTTCACAAGAGGTTTCTCATTATCTCTCTTAGGTTTGTTCAAAACATGAATTCCCACCTAAAACCGTACTGTATCTCTTTAAATTCCAAATTTGTATTCATGACATGTCATAACTGCCTAATCATGACATTGATACTTACATCTCACACATGTCAGGATTGAAGGCAGAGAAAAAGATTCTCCTGTTACCGCCATAATTCAAGACAACACTAAGGATGGCTTCCAGTGATGTATTCATGTCCATCGGTGTACCCTCGTACTCCCAACCAGACTTCCTCAAGAAAGGGGTAAAAGTTACAAATTATTTGATTTGAAGAAAACAGTTACGAGGTCATCTCTCATCGCTGGCAAAATCATTATTACTACTATTAAATTGATCATAATAAACAGAATCATAATGATTTGCAATGATGTGCTGAAGAAGAGTGACCCCTACATACATGGACTACGCTACAGTACAATGACAACAAGCACTCTTATCAGGGGCCATGGATTATTTTTTTTTTTGGGGGGGGGGGGGGGAGGGGGAGCATGGTGGGCTGCAGGCCAATGGATGGTCAAGGGTCAAAATACAATGTACATGTACCCCAGTGGGTTTTTGAGATTGTCTGTTTTTGTTTGTTTGTTGTTGTTGTTGTTGTTTGTTTGTTCTTGTTTTTTGGGGGGGTTGGGGGATTTTGTTTGTTGTTGTTGTTGTTGTATTTCTGTTTTGTTTTCGAGAGCCAAAATGGGGGGGGGGTATGGGTTGAAACCCTCTGGTTCTACAGTCTCTGATAATGCAGCATGGTGCAAAAATGCTGAAAACCAATGGTACTTACCTCACGCTTCATGGGGTACTTGATTTCTATATCAAAGCCACATTCTTCAGGGACTCTCTCTAGAGCCTGGGTGACAAAAGAAAGAAAGTGAAGACAATGCCAATTAAGATTTTGCCATGACATGCAAAAACCTATTCAGTCCTTATAAAAACAGTTAATACGAAAGTGACAATTCCTTCATAGTTAATACTGAGACTTTGATGTATTTGTGCTAAAGTTCAAGCATACCTATGTTGTCTGTATCCTCTTTACCCCTCTCATTCCCCCTCCCCCCCCCCCCCCCCAAGAAAAGAGAGAGAGAGAGAGAGAGAGAGAGAGAGAGAGAGGAGAGTGTCTGCCAATTCTCACAAGCAATATTTGTCTGTGCATGCTTGATTTTCTTTACACTGTGCTAGACATTAGGCAAATCAGATGATATAAAGAGCATCTCGCTATATCAATGACATTGGTTTCTACTTCACTAGCATGCACTATATAACTCCTCCTCCTCTTCATGAAGTTGATTCAAGTTACATACGTAGTTAAAACTGAAAAATCTGCATTAAAATGCTCATTGTACTATGTAATCTGATACTCACATTGAAGGCAATAGAATTATCACTGTGCAATGTCTGACCAAGCAGCTTTCCTAGCTGACTCCTACCACACATATCTATCCAGTCACCAATACACTTTTTAAAGAAAAAGGATTCAAGAAAAGATAATGCTTTCACCGGAAAAAACAAACAAACAAACAAATAAAAAAACACTCACTGTTTGCAGTTTGCTGAATGGCAAGGCATCCTCCACGTCAGGTACTGAATTCTCACAGACAAATTCTGAAAAGGATGAGGAAATTTTGTTTTTTTTTTCTATATTTTAATTTTTAAATTGTGATTAATTATCAATTTTTTTTTTTAAAAACAAATGCAAACATATGTGACATTTGGTAAATAAAGTGGGATCTAATGAGAAAATATGTCACCAATGAATGCACTTCATTTGTCACATACCTGATGTTCTTGATCCATCCGGCTTAATGACAGGATTCAGTTTCTGTGCAAAAAACAAACAAACAAACAAACAAACATACAAACAAGGAAGTTAAAAATAACTCTAGATCTGAATATGATCCAGTGAAGTAAAATCAGAAGTGCTGACCCCTTTTTCTTCCTGATATGAATGACACTTACACACTGACGTTAAATCAAAGGAGCATACAGCATGATGCATCAGAAATTATGAATACTTTCCTCGAATATTCTTGGATGAAGTGCTTTAAGACATTTGACCATTGTCTTCAGTGAAATATCATCTACATTTCACATACGGATTTGGAATTCAATGTTGTCACATAATCATTTCTAGGCCCCATTTCAAACTGCACTTCAGGAAATCTTCAACATGCTGTAAACATGATTTACAAATGGTAATCACCATTGACCGAAATAACTTCACGCCTCTTAATAAAAACAAGACCCATAATATTCAACCATTCCAGCATTTTGAAGTACATATACAGAGGGTAACTCTTTCAAGATTTAAGCAAAAAAATGTGAAATTATATTTATGTGAAAGCTCATCTCACAGGCAAAAAAAAAAGGACAGATTTTCATTATCTTAACAAGAAAAAAAAATAAAGAGAGCAAAGTTACAGGAGACCTTCACACCTTAGTCAATCTAAGATTCAGAAACAGGAACAAGACAATAAATAGTACTGAACCACGAACCTTATGCACTGAATCACCGCACTAAAAAAAAACCAAACAAACAAACAAACAAAATAAAAAAATGATGACACTTACATCTTTAAACTGAATCTCTGATGTATGACAAACTCATCAATATTCATCTTCACAAAATATATAAACGGTCTTTACATCAAGCTGAAGTGGAGCTTTACGATGTACAGCACTCAGCAAACTGCTTTATTCATTTTTACCTGCACAGCCAGAAGGTTTTCATAGGTTGTATCTTTGATGGGTAGAGTGGCCAGTACACTCTTTTGGCCTCCTGTAGACTGGTGGCAAGTCAAATAACAAAGGAAGAAGATAGTTAAAATGCAGCCACACTATCAGAAATAATCTTACTTTTAAAAACAGAGCAATGAACTGATAGTGCCTAAACTCATCGTTGTTATCACACAAGAATGCAGCTGATGCTTTCAACTTATTCACTAAGTAATCACCAAATAATGACCCTATTAAACTTACTAATTTTGCTATTAAAAAAGAATGACACTGATGCTCCAAACTACTCGCAATAACTCACTTTGTCATCACTAAGTAATGAGGCTAACTCATTGTGTCGTTAAAGAGTGTGAAATTAATACTTCTAACATACCCATATTGCCATCACTTACTAATGATACTTACTGACTCAATTTGTAATCAATAATTAATACTCCTAAACTATTTACACACTAATTTTGTTATCACTAACTGATAGGCTAACTCATTTTGCCGTTGAATAAGGCAGAACTGATTATGCTAAGTAAATCACTTTGTCTTCAATGGAAAACTAATGTGTTTCTATCAATATGAACAGGAAAAATAACATGCAAAACTACGGGTAGAAAGGACAAAATACTTTAACCTGTTGAGGACGGACTGATTTTGCTGCAACATGCATTTCCCATACACCCCTGCCCGAGTACACTCGGAACTTGTCCTCATCGAGTTAAACATTCCTTTGCCATAGGATACTGACTCTCACAAACATATAGCCTACATCTTGCTCCTCCCACAAATGAGACAAGGAATGAGTGTGTTGTATTCACATATTATCGCCATTGAACAAGCGGACTACATTTACCACCACCTCTGGCAAAAAAACAAAACAAAAAAAAAAGAAAACAAAACAAGAAAAAATGGTTTCTCTACCTACTTCAGGACTGCAGACAGTCAATCATCAAAATCAGGGACACACTGTGTGGGTTTTTGGTTGTTGGGTTCAAGGGTTTGTTTGCTTTGGGTTTTCTCTTTTGGTAAATCGCGAGGGGGGGGGGATTTCACAACCTGACGCGTCAGGACAAGAAGATACATCTAATTTTTCAGGGAGCTTCCCGCAGAACCATGCGGCTCTGATACTTCCGTTTTCTTTTCTGTTCAGCTTTTTTTTCTCTCTCTTCTTCTTCTTCTTCTAAAGAATGAGGAGCACACAACTCACCTCCATCATACAGAGGGAAAATTGGAAGTCATGGAACAAGACAGGAATGCCATCTTTGGTGACATGAACATCAAACTCTACGAAGTCTGCTCCCTATGTAACAACAGAATGAAAACATCAATGCAGTTGAGCTACAGTGCACTCCCACTATGACAAACACAGTTATGACAAAAGTCTGGATACAATGAAGTAAAATTCAGGCCCAAAAATTATCATCCAGATATCTCTCTACACTTCATTTGTTCAGACACACCAAATTTCAAAATAAAGGCAGAAAACTGCTGGTCCCAGGGACCTCGTTATAACCACAGTCGCCCGTGTATCATTCCACACATGTTTCAGCTACGTATAGTTACACACAAGTTATGACCATACTATGTCATTAGTCTTATTTCTTCATGGTATATGTCAGGGCCGGCACCACGTTTTCAGAAGTTTCTTTGAATTTCTTGAATTTCGCGAGAGCAGAGATTCTCGAAATTACAATGCACACAAAAGTTCTTGTTGACACTACAAAGCACTGGACAACAGCGTCAAAACTGAAGAATGGCTATGAACAGATAGGCCGAATATGTTTTGAAGACCTCATTTGAATATTGTACTACAACTACCACTTTAGTCTAGTAAAATATTGTACTTGAACATTTTGCCACTTACATGGTATGCTGCTTCCTTTAAAGAGTAGACAGTATTTTCTGGAACATTAGAGGTAGATTCTTCATCCCTTACACTGGAAGACACGATAACAAGGATGAGTCTAATGAATATGACTGATTTATTGTTGAATAGACAAGAAAGAAAAAAACTTACCATGCCATGAAATAAAATACTACATATACATATATAAACAAGAACAAACAAACATACAATGACCAGAGAAGATTCGTTGGTTCAGCATGACCCAAGTAATTACACTCTTAGGACAATAGCACAGCAAGAAAATATCTTTGAATAGAAATTTATTTCTCTGAAAGATACTGGCCATGTTTGAAAGAAAATTTCTAAATCACACCTCTACCCTACCTGACAAACCTCATAGTTGTTGTTTTATAGAATATCCATGTATGTAACACAGAGGTATTTTTGCTGTTACTCTCCATGAATGAGATTGGATGCTTATCATCCGTTAATCACCGACTCTCTCCTCCCTAATTCGTACTTTCGAATAAGGTCTCTGCGGCCTTGAGATGGCAAAACAATGTATCTACATCCAACTTCATTTTCAGTAAATTGAGTTTGAAGTTTGGCAAACCTACAGCTCTTTTTCTGTTTTCGCTCAATACTTCATATCTTACCCTTGAAGGACCAACACTATCAGTAAAACAGTGCGTGCATACAAATTGATCTCACTAGACCCTTTATTTTTAGAATAATTTGCATTTAATCAAAACATACATTGTTTTGCCGTCTCAACATAACCACAGTATCGCCATTGATATGGCAAAACAATGTAAGTCTCGATCACTGGCGCGCATATAATGTATTACAATGTCAATATGCGCATGCTTCTGCAGCCGCACGTGGCGCGTAGTCTACTGTACTACAAACATGGGGATGGCAAAACAATGTATTGCAAGTAGATATATGTACATTGTTTCGCCAAGACCATGCCCGTCATGTTGAGTAGGGGCAAGCCTATTGCCGCTTACATTGTTTTGCCAACAAATTTTGAACAATTTCCGATGGGAGAGAGCATCATATCTCAGTAACGGAATGGGTTCTGATTTCAAGATTTGGGCAAGATTTAGATTATCCTCAAATAAGCTGAAATATGTGACTAAGTCAATTTTCAAGAATTTTCTACGTACAGTGTTTTGTCATCTCAAGGCTGTCTGGGACCAAATAAATTTGCATGTTTTCTAAGACTGCATTTACGTCTGTTTTGATGCCTGCCTTTTTACACTTGCGATATTGTGCATTAACCCTAATCAGGCTGGGGGGGGGGCGGAATCCGCCCCCCCCCCCTCGACGTTTCGTGCAATATCTTCACAACGCGATAAGCTCCCGCCGCGATGTTTCATGACTTTTTTCTTTCAAGTATCGCGCAACTTTTGAGACCCAAATTGTTGCGCCCGCGCGTACCGTTTTGACGCGACGGCCGTTCGAAAAAAATTTGTCAACCCCAAAATTGCTCCAAAACGTGATTTTGTGTACAAATCCAATGCAAATTGTGTTTTTTCAATTAATTCACATAAAAATTCATATCTTCACTTAGAATGGCCGAAATTAATTTATTTTAGCATAATAATGCTTCGAAAAATGTCTGTGACAAATTTTGGCCAAAAAACAAACAAAAACAAAAGGTCAAAAAACAAAGAAATACATAAGAAATTAAAAAAACAATAAAATACATTAGAAATTGAATTCGATACAGATTTTTTTTTATCCTATGTCTCAGAAGAATGATACAAGAAACATTTTTAAAAAGAAATTAGCTTAATTGGAGCATTAATAAGTGATTTAGAGCCCAAAACTGATTTTATGCATAAATTACAATAATTAATTAATATAAAATATAAGAAAAAATTTTCGGAGAAAGCAACCATACATTTTGATAGAATACGTCGCGGGCGTCGCGTGTGCCGATTTTCGGCGCGATCGTGCGTTCCATAGGCGAGATCTGAAGGGGGGGCGGAATCCGCCCCCCCCCAGATATAGCATAGCCAAAAAAGCCCAGCCTGATTAGGGTTAATGTTTATTTACCTTTCAATTTCACTGTTGCCTCAAATGAGGCATAATATTTGGTAGCTTCATCACTGTCGAATATATCTGTAGTCAGAACTGTGAATTATGTAGGGATATGAAAAATTAAATGTTCAGACATTTGAGCAAGCTTGCATAAGAGCAATAAACTAGCCTTTCTGTTTCAAATACTAAAGAATTTCTGCTAAGTCAGTGTAAAAGACTACTCCTGTGTACACTCGGTGTGTATGGAAATTGTGTGTTTGTGTTACAGCAAAATCAGCTCACCCTCAATGGGTTCAAACAAAGTTTTAGACCAAACAATCGTTCTTGAGTTGCAACTCTCACCTTTTCATGAGTGAGTGATCGCACATTGTTCGTCCCATGCCTCTGTGGCCAACATTGAGGGCGCCATTCCTTTTCTTCCAATGTGTTGCATATGATATCAGGAAGCTGTGGGCCTCTGTAACCTCCAGTGGTTCAATGGCTGCATAGGACACTACAAGTAAAAGTCAGTCATACTGGCTAGAAACTGAGAGTTTAGCATTTTCACAAGCAGTCATTATATTGCTTGATGGTTTGTTTCAAACACTGGGTACTGATAATTGAAAGTTCCTTACAGAGTCATAACTAGCTTCCCCTCAGAAAAAAAAAAAAAAAAAAACTATTGCAAACAAGCAAACAAGTTTGAAACCAAAAAAAAAATAAATGCATCCACATTTAAAATGGCCACAATCTTTTAGTGTTGCAACAAACAACCTCTACCAAAATAAAACACATTATCTTCATCTCAAAAGACGTAACATTGTTTCATAAGTCACAGCACAAAAGTGTGTTTGTTTGCTTGTTTTTTCATTGTAAATAATGATCAATATTGATCTTATGCTTGATTCACTGAATTACACTTGATAACCTGAGCGTTAGATGAATCATAATTCTTTATGAAACTGGTCCCAGATTGCACTATCAGTATGCTTCCTTGCATGATCACTTCAGTTACTACACACTGCAAAGCAGCTTAACCAAAAATACCTTACCCAAAAAATGGACTGGTACTTTTTTTTTTCAACATAGCAAAAACTCGCTAGCCAAATAATGATATTAATCAATCCATTATACACTACATTATGTCAATACCTGCAATGATATTCAAAATGATAAAGGATTTATTACATGATTTCATTCTTCTTCTTTTTTCAATGTCACAGGAATGATTCACACATACAATGTATTTTGGGTCAGTTCAATTTGGAGACAAGGCTTGGTATGATTTCCACAATACAGACGTTATCATAATCTCCTCTTGCACAGGAAGAACAAGACCTCTATTTAATAAAGTCCGACTTCTGCTCAGAGAGGCAAATGTGAGTATTATGGTTCCAGGAGCTACCACCAGGCACTGGCATTACACAATGGGTCTCACCTGGTATTTTGACACCAAGCGGAACACCAGCTTTGTCAAGAAGATGGAGAGGGACCATCCCAACACTCTGAGTGAAGCTATTGCTCACCAACCAGCATTCACCAATCAGGGTGGTCTCCCCCTTTAAACGCTTTCCCTCGCTATGAGATGGGGATGCACTGGCTTGCAGCAACTGGATCGTGAATTTCTGAAATAAGTCAAAAGGAAACATTTGAACAAAAAGTTATGAAACTTATCGAATGAGAGGATGGTGAAATGAGACTCTGGGTCCCATTTTATGTTAAATTGGGTGCGTTCGAGCGCTGTCCTAAAGCGAACTGTACTGTACCGTACCCGCGCCAGAGGAGCGCTCGAACGCTCCTAAAGTGTACCGTATCGTACTGTACCGAGCCAAAAGTGGACCACTTCCCGATGTGCTCCAAAAGCGTACCAAAAGTTCGCTGTAAAGCATGCGCGTATCATGCACATACGTCACAATGCAAAGACATCATTTTCTTTGTTCGGGACAGCTGTAAAAAGTTCAAGCGCCAGGTGGATGACATTCTTGCTACAAAAATGTGTGACCTTTTCTAAATATAACTCATGAGGTACGCTTTCTCGACAGAGCGCTCGAACACTTCAAATCTGGCACAGTTCAGTACGGTGTGCTCTATTTCAGTTCGCTTTGGTTCGCTTTAGAGCGCTCGAATGCACCCATTGATGATACAGGTAATGAATCATGAAAATGTTGTTGAAATGCAGTCTTTGTGTTGGATATTGTTCACATTCAATGTAGATGAAGATCATTCATTTCCATTCACAGTAAAGACTGATAGACAGGAACCACTCCTTAAAGGACAAGTTCACCTTCATAAACATAAGGATTGAGAAAATGCAACAATATTAGTAGAACACATCAGTGAAAGTTTGAGGAAAATTGGACAATCGATGCAAAAGTTATGAATTTTTTAATTTTTTGTGTTGGAACCGCTGGATGAGGAGACTACTACAGCTTGTGAGTCATATGCGTACAACAGTATAAAGAAAATGTAAAAGAAAATTCAACATATTTTCACTTTTTTCGCATAATAAAAGAGCACTTGACTTGCCTCTTTCTAAAGGCAGGGGGAATAATATTACCCATAATATTTGTCGGTAACGAGTCAGGGGAATGTGTACTTTTTTCAAAAGATGGAATTCTGTGAAATTCTCTTTATATTTTCCTTATATTGTTGTACGCATGTGACATCTAAGTTATTCATACACTGCAGTAGTCTTCTCATCCAGCGGGTACTGCACAAAAACTTCAAAAAATCATAACTTTTGAACGGATTGTCTGATTTTCCTCAAACTTTCAATGATGTGTTCTACTAATATTGCTACATTCTCTCAATCCTTATGTTTATGAAGGTGAACTTGTCCTTTAAAAATGTTCTCACACAATGGTTTGTTACAGCATGCCTATTCATAATTGCACCTTCATCACATCACATTTTCATCCAGATAAAACAAGATGTCTTCATTTTTACCAAGTATGCTTTGGAGAGCTTACCACATCATGCCCAGCTGCCAGATTCTGAGTGGAAAAGGTCAAGACTTCAGACATTGCATCTAGTGGCTCACCGGACGCGGCTTGCTCTCGAGGTATGTGGTCTCCTAGGCGGTGGTTCTATGGCAATGATTGTAATGGCAATCACACACAAACAAAACAAAAATATAAACATTATAGGTCCTGTTTACCTGTGGGATTAGTAATTTAAAAAATAATCAAGATATCACATTTGATGCATATATGTAGGTCAGTTGCATCACAAACATCCTACCATTTTTGCAATAACGCCTAAAATATATTCAAAGGAGATATCACTATTTTTCTCACTAAACCATTAACTATAGACGGTTTAGTCTGAAAAAATTTTTACTATAACTATTGTTCACATCGATTATACTCATCTGGTTCAAATGTTTACATTGGTTGTTTCTATCCCTAACTCACATTTTAGAACTATTTTGAAGCGCTAATACTGGGGGTTTTTTTCATCTGCAAATGGTGAATTACACTGTATGCCTTTAAAGTAGCAGTCGTTTTGGATGATGAAGGGTATTCAACACTCAAGCCCCCTTGTCTCATTCTGTTCGAACTCAATAAATCACGCTCCATGCATTCAGGGAATGTACCAGGAGAATGCTGTAATTTGAATTATCTATGATGAGGGTAAAAAAGCAATTACCCTCATTTTTTCCCAATCCCCTTCTGTGTTTGTTTTGTTTTGTTGTTCTTTTTTTTTCTTTTTTGTAAGAGGCAAAGTGGGTGGGAGGCTGGTATAACTGAATTGTCAAAGGCAAACTGAAACATGGAGTGCATGTTGATGTTCAGTTTTATCATGGAAATCACGGTGTTCTTTTTAATCGCTCGACACAATCCCAACTTGCTACCCCAACAGAGGTGCAACTGGGCCATAAACATAAACTGTCATAAACACCCTACATTCTTAACCCCAGGAAAAGTACCAGAAAGGGACCTGCGAATCTGACACACCTGGGGGGGTGTTTCATCAACGTTTGTCAGCGCGGACAACTGACAATTTCAGCAAAATCCTTGGTTTTGATTGGACGAGATGCTCTGGTCACTGACCGTTACTATGGTGATTGTCAGCGCTGACAACTTATCAGCGCTGACAAACGTTGATGAAACACCCCCCTGAGCAGCACACACTTTGCATTCATGGTACTCCAACTGAGGCAAACTATTTCGAAAATCTTGAAATTTGGGGATTGCTGAAGGTAATACCCTTGGGCAGCACCAAGTTGCTACATAGTGCTCGCCTAATTGCCTGGGGCAAGTAAAAATCGAAGTCAGGCAAGCGTTTTGGAACAATGAGAGAAAATGCTTGTTGACATTGGCAAGCATACAGTATTGATGCCATCTTTCCCCTCCCCCCCCCCCCAACACATCTACAGAAAGTTGAAAGTTGAATAGTGATGCAATACACTAAATTTTATTTCAGCAACTTTCCATCACTTACATTGTACATAAAGAAGACCCAATGCAATGCAACACCAACACCAGAAACCTAGATCTAAACTTTTTATAACTCCAATGTGTTTAAGCGTGCAAATCAATGTGTATGTGTGCTGTTTATTCAAATGATTGTGACTCGACTTACAAATGATTTTCTACTCAAATCAGTTTCATAAATTTTAGGACTTTCTTTTCTTGCAAGACTCTAAATTTCTGAGGATCCCTGTATGGTTGAAGTACGTCTGAACCTCCTGGACACCAAGTTGAGTAGTCGAATAAAACTAAATCCTACCTGGCTTTTACAAAGCCTAATTGTCAAAGCTAACATCTGATCAAGCAAACAGACTGTGAATTCAAAAAGAGCGAGCCTCAGGCTACTCAACCACAACTCAACTGTCTACACTGCCTACAACAATGAACCCAGCAAATCAATCGACAGCTCTGGTAACCTTGGTCCCTTTCACGATGAGGGATGATTTACACTGCACAAAAAAAAAAAAATCACATGCACATTATTTTATAACCCCTGGCTTGTGGCCATGTTACATTTCGTTCTTACACCACTTTGGGGAGGGGTAGGGATTTCCTTTCAAAAGGTTGCGCCAGTATTTTCTACGCAAAGGGACCCCGAACTGTACAGGTGGGAAAAAAAAACCCACAAGATAAGAACTCACTGCCACTAGTATTGGAATGGATTCGTATGGAGACGTGGTTTCCACGGCAGTGACCCGAATGCTACATGGCGTATGGCTCAGGGAGGATGTGAGTTTGGTGAGCGTTGACTTGTCAAACATCAGTCGAATTTCGCGAGTGTCCACCAGCCAACCCCTCTGTACCTTGTTCTGTCCATCTATTTAAGATTTCAAAAAAATGAAAAGTTTGCATTTGTCTTTTTTCATACATAATTTTTGACACACATGTTGGTGGTAAAAACAGCAACAACAAAATGCGGAATACATTGTAATCTACATTGGTCTCACAGAATGAAATATGAGTATATGGAGTGATGCTGAAGGACCATTCAGTGTTTCTATCCACAATTTTGATAGCATCCCAATAGGGAATGCACAGCCAAGCGTGAATAATATTAAGTCTTCGTGTGCCACGTTCCCACGCCTGATTGAGTCAATGGCATGCCGAGCTCGCATATTTTGCTCTAACACAATATCTCGCCCAAACCGATCTATAAATCACCAAACGACTACAAGGTACAATGGAAGCTTCACCCACGAGTCTGTTCCTGAAATATGTAGCTTGCATTGCCTAGTGTTTGAATACCTAGCAGCATTTCATAGAGGTTTTTCAAGTGAATTTTAATTTTCTGTCATGGTTGTGTCTGCAAAAGTCATTCCTGCCAGACCTGGCAATGACCACAGCATAGCTATCACTGCACTGGCCATTTGTGAGAGAAATAATCATCCAGTAGAGTAACAAAATTTACACTGCAGCAAGGCTCAGAATTTTTCTCTCCAAATTTGCGTGATGTATGTCTGCCATAAACGTTTCTATAGAGGTTTTCCACGTGGCTTCGAAAGAAACAAATGTTTGCCGAAAATGATAGTACATCGCAGTCTCAGAACAATGCGGCACACAGGGGGTTTACACCATGGCACACGAAAACAGATGATGCACATTACAATGTATACAATGATGACAAAGGTGCATACACATTTATATACGTTAGCAAAGATGCACACATAGATGCACACGTTTGTATAATGTTGACATAGATACTGTTGACATAGATGCACAAACTGGAGTTTTACTAAAAGGGCATGTTATTGTGAAATCTCCCACTTTTCTTTTCAACCCCCCCCCCCCTGCAGAAAAAGAGAAAAAAAAAGCTATACAGCAGACAACATTACAAACCCTCTATGCATATTCTAACATTTTGAACAATGATGCATACAAATACACTGTATATTCAGGATCAAACAAAGAGTGATGAAAAATTGAATAGTATGACCCTGACAAAAGATCAGATGAATAACTCACCATAGGTACCGAATGTTTGTAACTCAGTGTGGTACGGGATGTCTGCATGGGGAGACAACAGAGAATGTATGAGTATGACAGCACAACAGCAAGCAAGCTGGATCTGAGACATCATGAAATTCTCTTAAAGGGACTGTAACATTCATAGTTTTGGTTGAGGTGAGGATTCAGCTTGTAGCATTTTGCGAGATTTTTAGAAACCACTCTATGAAATGTTAAAGAGCATAGAATTCTAAGGGGAATCAAAAGTTTCTTTGAGGAAAATCGGTTTTGAAATGACTGAGATATCTAAAAACAAGGTAAAACAAAGAACATAGAGATTCTAATAAAAGTCATGGCCTGTCAATTTCATTAGTATCGCTTTTTTGAATATCTCTGCCATTTCAAGGCCAATTTTCATTACACAAACGTTGAATCCTTCTCGAAATTACATGCTCTTTCATATTTCAGGAGAGGTTTCTCATTTTCTCACAAGAAATGTTATAAACCTAAATCCTCACCTCAACCAGCACTGTACAGTCCCTTTAATAAGAAATTACAATATCACAATCTATTCTCTCCATGCTGATATTTGCAATTACTATTAAAAGACATGCATAACCTAACTATTTTTGAGGATCTATCTACTATGTACAATACATAAAATTACACTTAATAGGTACTAACTACTACAGTGGCTCATCTGTCAATGAGTAACTTCTTTAACTGGAAAACCATATAAGTGCAATAAAATTTAATGTAAGAAACTCTTTTCTTCTTCTAGGTGTCTTTCTTTTTTTGTCATTGTCACTTCTCAATCAGGGAAAAAAAAATGCTATATTGGAGCATATTTCATCTACCTGCACGGGCCTTTCTTGCATTGATACATCAGACATATTTTGACCGAGGACAGAAACAGCTACATTGTAGAATGTAAGCTCTACAGCAAATTAGTGGTCGCCTAAGCTTTGTGCAGTCTATTTAAACATCCCCTTTTAAGGGTCTTCTTAACCTATCGAGGATAAACTGACTTTGCTTTAACATGCATTCCCCATTGACGCTTGGCTGAACATACATGGGATGGGACACCAAGCTAAAGGAAGCAAGTACGACAATCATGCCATATGTAGAATCCATTCTACAGGCAGAGGAAGTACAAGGAATTTGAGAGTATTCAAGATTACCGATACAAATTCAGAGACTCCAACTCTCCCGTTTTCGACGAGAGATCTCCCGCCAAAAACCCATTTTTGCAAAATCTCCCGTTCTCCTGCTTGAGATTTAATTTCTCCCGCCCCGGCTCTGTGTCTCCCGTTGGAAAGGATTTCTTACCTATTGCTATCGTATGTTGAAAAAAATGAGCCTTAGATAGAGAGAGAGAGAGAGAATCTAGAACTCTAGGAACTTTGTGCTTCGCACACATCAACTTGGAGTCTCCCATTTGCAAGGGGTTTCGGGCGGGAGAATCTCCAGATCAGAATGTGCTTTGGGTTGGAGTCTCTGCAAATTGATTCCCATACCTGTGACCGACATGTGACGAGGAACAAGACCTGCTTCCCACTCATGTACGACAATCTTTGACTCAGGAACTTTCAGGAAGCTACAAACAGCATATCGGTAGTCAATTTTAGTGTTCTCTGGTACATCAATAGTAAGCGTCCACCTACATTATAAAAAATTTTTAAAAAGAGAGAAAAAAAAACAGAGAGCTAAGTTGTTTTTTCCCATGGATATCTATGGCAAACAAATAAGTTCATCTTGCAATCCTGCTGGCCAACCAAACAAATGACCTTGCAACTTTTAAAGTCAAGAATACAACACATTTTACAACATACCATATTAGATATGTGTAAGAAATTATTTATATGATATACAATGTCTTTCTTGGGGGAGGGGTAAACTGAAAGAAACGACATGATCCTTTTCTGAAGTTGTTAATTTTGCCAGCAATTTCTTTCAAAAGTATGTCTTGCTCGAACTAGCAATATACCATGTATGACCAGTATAAAGAGAAATCATACAAAGATGTGTAGTCTTTTACTGAATGCAAGGGGGACTTGGGGCAGAGCTTAAAACTGCTTATAAATCCCATAGCAAGTAAGGTGAGTAAAATGAAATCAAAAACATCACAATCTTGTAGGTCCTGCTAGTAACACAGCTAAGAACATGTAGGAATAACAATATATATGCACCATTTATTTGGGTGGTTGTGAAATGCAGAATATATAGGCATGTCCAAATTGTGGTCTTCAAATTTTTTCTTGCCAGAACCTTACTTTGCTTAAAGTGTGGGTCCCTTCATTATGTGTCTTAAAATCAAAGCTACGCTTTGCTATCTGTTGATTTCTCAACATGTTCAAACTACTTGTCACCCATTTAAGTCCTGTCAGACTTATTTTTCTGCAGAAATTATCACCTTGTCCTCGTAAAATTACCAAACTTGTTCTTTAAATTTCTGCAAACCGTATACTTGAGGAAGTTTGAGGTAAATGGTTAGGATATACATTGGATATTACATTTTCACAAAATCAGACCATTTTTTTTTTTTATAATTGATACTTTGAGAGAAAAAGCGAAGTTTGACAGTTTAATCTTCTACAAATACGTTGCCAATTTTAGAATCAGTTTTTAGTTTGATATTAATTGATTACTACAGTAACTTAAGTTACGAAGGCTTTGAGAATTCAGCAAAAATTCTGTACAAAAATTACTTGAAATCATGAACAAAGCAGGGCACAAATAATGAAAACTTTCAACTCTACTTAGACTTAGAGTATAAATACACTAATGATTTAAATGTAAACAGTACTAAAAAGACGTCATCAACCCTCTCCCCCCCCCCCCAAAAAAAAAAAATGTAGTGGGGGGGGGGGGGGGGGGGGGAGACCACCGATGTGATGGGTAAAATTGAAAATAAATCAACACTCCTATTAAAGTTTAAGGCATGTACCCCATCTTCAAGTTGTTTTGGTTTTAATGGCTTGCATCACTCAGAAATGAGTACTAGTATTTATGCCAGTCTCTTTAAGTCTCTCAGCTTGCTCTTACCTCTGATCAGCTTCGTCTTTCTTCAGAGCCTGAACTTTTCGGGCCGACCACAGACCCAGAGCTTGGATATTTCCAGTGACACACAGCACTTCACCTTCCCTCCTCGGCTCATACCCAACTTTGAACGTGACCGTCGGCATTTCTCCAACCTTTTCTGTGTGTCTAGCTACAGCTCAGATCAGATCAGCTGGAGAGAAGACTGCATGAGAAATGAAAAGAAAATGATAAAACATATGAGAAAGGAAAATCAATTTGAAAATGTGCACTAGCTGCTTCTTTGCCTGTAACCGCACCAGCGACCCCAACACATTCTGGTTACAGTGCCCCGGCCCAGGGTTACTTTACCTTTAGAGATCTATTTTACACATTACAACAATTAACAAGTTATAGTGTAGACCTAGTTCATTTTTATACTCCAGAAACCCTAGAGGTGTAGAACAATTCTTGCCTTTCTGTATAGTACAACAGTCATCACAGTTGACACGTACTGCAAGTCTACGCACGATACTCAGCTCTGACTGTCTTTATCATTAATATTTTTTTTTTCAATGGCTTAAATCTTGATAATAGAAATAGATTTGTTTTATTCACACACGGACACTCATCTACCTATGCTCGAGTGACCCAGACGGTCAGAAAGCAGACACTCTCGTTCTCCTTTTGATATGATAATCATTACTGGTATGTTTTTATGAACCTGACCTGCATCTGAACTGACATGGTAAGAAGTTAATGTTAGAATCTATTCAGAGCCCTAAGCTAATCAACTTGGTCTTGCTACTTGGCTAATATGTGGTCATTGGTGGCTAGCTGCTCAATTCAATGCACACATGGTGCATAGAAGCTACAGTGTATTTAAATAACTCTTTATGCGCCATGTTCACACGTCCGACTCAGTCGACGGCGTGCCAACTTTGCATACTTATTCTGCTCAAACCCACAAACCCATGTGCACTACATACATGTCGTATGCCGTTAGTGTATGGTGAGTGCTCATCGCGAAATCGGGCACCCCGCTTGAAGGGGCCGTGTTTGCTACTCCCAACCTGTCCCGATTATGCGATGAATACTGTACCCCTTGAGGTGGCAAACCTTTGTGGTGTCATTTTGTTTGTTGAGCATAGATATGTTTATTAAGCTATGATAGCATTTCCAAATGAGTAGCTTAGTCATGATATAAGTACTTTTAACCAATTTGGTCTTGTTTTCATATCCCTATACTTCTGAGTCGAGACTTCCGGTAATCGCCATACAACAAACAGCCCTGTCCACAGGTGTTCTGCTGTAAACACTGTGCTCTCTAGTCTTTATTCAAGACAGCGAAGGGAATATCCAAAGGTTACGAAACAATGTATATCCCTGTCTCTAAAAAACAAAACAAAACAAAGAACAATAAAACAATCCCTTCTGATGTAAATATTGCAGTATTTTGATATTTTTCAACTAGTCATCATTTTCCGGTGAAATGCCAATTCTACGTTATTCAATTTTTCGCTGTGTGAATAAAAAAAATAAAACTTTACAGCGACTTCGACTGGGCTGTACTACAATGTAACTGTGACCAGCAGCCCCATACGCATACGCTATCAAATGCGTAAACCACTGTTAGGCTGTTTGCAGACGACTGCCTAATCTATCACAAAATCAGGGGGGCGTTTCATCAACGAGTTCGTCGGAGGTTTCACCGACAAATTTACTATCAGCCAATCAGACGCAAGGAGCTACTGACATCCTTGCATCTGATTGGCTGATAGCAAATTTGTCGGTGAAAAACTCTGACGAACTCATTGATGAAACGCCCCCAGGTCAGAAGAAGACAGCGTGCAACTCCAGGGAGACATCAAGGCACTGGAACGATGGGAAGTCGACTGGCTAATGGAGTTCAACCCCCCAAAATGCCAGGTCCTCCATGTTACCAACAAACGTAAACCCATCATGACGTCATACACCATTCATGGACAAACCATGGAGAAAGTAGACTCTGCAAAATATCTTGGAGTCTACCTCCATGAGAAGCTCAGCTGGAACCACCACATCAACCAAGTAGCAAAAAAGGCTAATTCCACCAGAGCCTTTCTCCAGAGGAACATCAGATCATGTCCACACAAAGTCAAGGTGCTTTGCTACATTTTGTACTTCACCCTGCTCAGACCAGTCCTGGAATATGGAAGCATAATCTGGGATCCCTTCACCCAGGCAAACATCATGAAACTGGAAATGATCCAGAGAAGGTATGCACGCTTCATCTGCAATGACCATCACAGAACAAGCAGTGTCACAGCCATGCTTCAAAAACTTCAATGGCCATCCTTGCAATGAAGAAGAGCACAGGCAAAGGTTGCAATGATGTACTCCATTAGGAACTCCATGATATCCATTCCCGCAACAGTTCTGACCCCATCACTTCCTCATTCAAACAGGGGCCACGACCAGAAACTCCAAGTACGGTACCATTCGCAAGAACACTAGTCCTCCAAAGAAGCTTCTTCCCAGATGCAACCAGGCTTTGGAACTCATTACCCCACGCCACCATCTCCTGTACCTCTCTGTCAAGCTTTAAAATAAAAGAGAGGTACTCAAGACCCAGCTCCATTTAAGACACGGATGCCTGTTTTTAGCCGCACATAGTTCCATAACAGTTCGGGAAACCCACTCACAAGGGGGGCCCCTCCTTATAAGTAACCCGTCCCCCTTATAAGTAACCCTGTCCCCCTTATAAGTAACCCCCGGGGCACCCCTTATAAGGAGTCTCCACGCTTTTTTGCAATGCAACGCGAAAATGAAAGGACTGCGGCAATTCGCTTGATTATGTCCATAAAGCTTCACAAGTTTCCTAGTTACTCACGAAATTTGAGCAAAATCGGTTTGAGGCATCATATCTAAAATCATGGATTTAAATGCGATGTCAAACGACCCATGTGAATGCTGAAATGCGAGCGATTACTGGCGTGAATGTCGCCAGGCGCGGCGGCGCGGCAATGCTTGAGTGCAGACGTGGCGACTCAGTACATGTACTCAGTCGCCACGTCTGCACTCAAGCATTGCCGCGCCGCCGCGCCTGGCGACACTCACGCCAGTAATCGCTCGCATTTCAGCATTCGCATGGGTCGTTTGACATCGCATTTAAATCCATGATTTTAGATATGATGCCTCAAACCGATTTTGCTCAAATTTCGTGAGTAACTAGGAAACTTGTGAAGCTTTATGGACATAATCAAGCAAATTGCCGCAGTCCTTTCATTTTCGCGTTGCATTACAAAAAAGCGTGGAGACTCCTTATAAGGGGTGCCCCGGGGGTTACTTATAAGGGGGACGGGGTTACTTATAAGGGGGACGGGTTACTTATAAGGAGGGGCCCCCCTTGTGAGTGGGTTTCCCGAACTGATAATCCAGACACTGTACATATGCATGCACAGCACAACGGTACAAAAATACACCCGACAGTGGCCTGTACCTATAGTGAAGAAGAAGAAGTATGGGGCTGCTGGTCGCAGTAAAGCCACATGGGCGTAGCTTATATACTCTTTGCTAGTATTACTTTAGTAAAGGCCAACCTGAATACAATGACTATTCAACAATTCAGCAACGTTAGCGCAACCTTATTAAAATTATGAATTTAAAAATCATTAAATTACACTGTACGTTTCTTTTCAAATCCTTTTCACAGTTTCATACATCCAGAAAGTCTAGTAGATCTTCACTTTTTGAGCTATGATAGGGTCCAAACATACCCCTGGCCCCTTGCAGAGAATAAGCATACAGTAGAAAAAAAAAGGAGATGCCAATTATACAAGAAAAAATGCTAACACAAAAATTTATGTGTGGGACTATTATTGATGGACTGTGTGCCTCCAGATCCAGTGTTCGCGACGGCGCGGCGCGGCTACACAACTCTGTCAGCTACATTGTATAGGAAACACGTTTTCACATTTTTCACATTTTTTTTTTATAACGAGTAAGTCTCAAGCACTAGCTCTTTTAATGCAAGACACAGTGAGCGAACAATGGAATCAAAATCGACAATTCTTTAACTTACTTTGTTTTGAGTCCCCAGCAGACCTCAACCACGGGGGGATACTGTAGTCTGTACAGCCAGCCGCCGGAGCCGGTAGCAACTCCGCCCCTGGACCCACCCCACCCCCACAGTTCTGTGCAAAGAGTATGAATAGAAGATTTACAGAATACTGGGGAAAATGAATTGTTCGCAAAAAGACGAATGGTTGTGAAAAAGATGAATGATTTGCAAAAAGACCAATGGTTTATAAAAAGATGAATGCTTAGAAAAAAAGAGTACCGGTATTGGTTGAGGTGGGGATTCATGTTTTGAACATTCTTACGTGAGATAATGAGAAACCTCTTATGAAATATATGAAAGAGCATGTAATTTTAAAGGGAAGGTAAACCCAAAAAGCAATGTGGATTGAGTGAAAGCAGCAACATTAGTAGAACACATCAGTGAAAGTTTGAGGAAAATCGGACAATCGATGCAAAAGTTATGAATTTTTAAAGTTTTGTTGTTGAAACCGCTGGATGAGGAGACTACTAGAGGATATGACGTATGAGTGGACAACAATACAAAGAAAATGTAAAGGAAATTCAACAAAAATTCACTTTTCTAGAATTATGAAAGAGCAATGGACCAACCTCTTTCAGAAAGCAGGGGGAATAATTGCTACCCCTAACATATGTCAATATCAAGTTGATGGAATTTGTAATTTTCATGAAAAATGGATTTTTGTAGAATTTTCTTTATATTTTCTTGGTATTGTTGTCCACTCATACGTCATAACTTCTAGTAGTCTCCTCGTCCAGCGGTTCCAACACCAACACTTTAAAAATTCATAACTTTTGCATCGATTGTCCGATTTTCTTCAAACTTTCACTGATGTGTTCTACTAATGTTGATGCTTTCACTCAATCCACATTGCTCTTGGGGTTTATCTTCCCTTTAAGCAGGATTCAACGTTTATTTAATGAATATTGTTTTTCAAATGGCTGAGATATTCAAAAAAGTGATCTCTTTGTTTCACCTTGTTTTTGGATATCTCAGCCATTTCAAATTTAAACCGATTTTCATCAAATAAACTTTTGATACCCGTACCCCATAGAATGGCATGCTCTTTGACATCTCATAGAGTGGTTTCTGAATATCTTGTAAAACGTTAAAAGTTAAATCTTCACCTCGACCAGAAATGTACACACCCTTTAAAGTGAATTTTTTTTAAATAAACAAATGGTGGAATCTTTTTTCCCCTGATAGCTTGCCATACTAAAGATCAAGAGTATCCTTCCCTCCCCACCCCCCCCCCCTTTCTATTTTTAAACATCTCTCTTTTTTTATCTTGACAAGCCAAAATACCTGGGGTGGGGGGAGGGGCGGAGAGAAAGATAGGAGATGGATCGAGGAGAAAGAAAATGACTGGCATGATCGGCTTACCGAGTATCGAGCGCAATTAATGATTGAAATGAGTTACGATACTGTGCATCCCTATGTAGACTGATCACCTTGTTTTGCATGCAAGGCACACAAATATGTGCAATACTATATCATGCACACACATTTTGATTTAAAAGCATACAATGATGATGGCAGATACATGGTAAAGACTCGATGTACCCCGGTACTGGGTAGAAAAAGGTTGGGGTACAAAGATGGCGCTATATATTTGTCACCTCTCTACTTCAGACCCTCATCATGCTCAAATCAAACTATCTGTGGAGTCCCTTGTCTATCTCTGCTTCAGACTATATACGGTATGGTATATGCATGATATTCAATTATAGTTCTTTCTTCACTACATCCGACATGTAGAGTCAAGTGTTTTTGCATTTATCAATCTTTGTGCAATTTTTAATTGTGCATACCCGTGGGGCCGTGTCTGTGTACCAGTGGATGTAGGCCTTTCCGCTCAACAGCAAAATGTGCCAATTTCAGGGTACATGATGTGTATGATTGTCACATGACATTAATTTCAGCCAGTCACCTACAGTTTAAATCTGCATATTAAAACTGTTTAATCCTCTCAACCACAATAAGCAGATGCTGATACAGAATCATTTAAACTGTTAAACCATCACCCTGAAGGTATAACTTGAAATGAAAATGTTGATATTTAAGTGTAATTGTAATTTGTTCTTGCTTGCACATGAAAGCAATCACTCTACTAAGAAAAAAAAAGAAGATCTGTTGAAAGAGAATACACAGATACATGTGTTCACCCATACACATGCAAACATGCTAAGGCCTTTTGTATCATTCTGCTCTTCCTTCCTCTCTCTCTCTCTCTCTCTCTCTCTGTTCATCTCTCTTTAAAGATAGCCCAATATTCTTTAATACATGTACTCGGAAACATGCATGCATATTGTGACCAGCCCTTGTTAGAATTTTCCTCTCTATTGTGTTGTCAGTTTATATACAACTGGAATTGGAACATTTCACTGAACAACATAAAAATCACACAGCAGAGGTCAGGTACATAAATAGAGGTAAACTTCTCTTAACCTTTAATGGCTTCCCATGCAGATTAAAAAAAAAAATACAATACAATACATCAGCATCATGTGGGAGAAATTGACAAAGATAATACATATATGTACAGGTAATACAAAGCATTTTATTTTTAATTTTGAGCACCTACTGTAATGCTTTATGAATTACTATATTCTTGCATGTGATACAGAACCACAATGTAATCATTATGAAGATCAAATTAGTCAGTGTGACTACAACAGCAATACTTTGCTGCTATTGCAATAGACAGGGTTGGGGAAGACAACCACAGCAAATCAAAAGTCTACATGAATTAGATTCCAAAAGACATAACACCAAACAGGTTCGAAACATACAACAAAAATTGCATTCTTGACCCGTTTCATAAAACTTTCTACCAGTAACAACTGTCACATTTCTATGACAAATTTGCTCTCAGCCAATCAGATGCAAGGATTCAAGTAGCTTGTGACAATTTTTTTAACTTGATATTGGTAACAAGTTTTATGAAACAGGGCCCTAATCAGACACATTCTTACATCTGACAAATTTTTAGAGGGTTTCATGAGGCCAAAGATATTATGTAGAGACTGAATCTTGGAAGAGGTGTGGAGGGGAAGAGGTGTGGAGGGGAAGAGGAAAGCATGGAGGGGGCAGATGAGAGGGATGACGTCACTGTGACAAGTGAATGCCAGTTGCGATCTGTTGGTAATCTGAGCATTTTTTCATGAAAGTTGTCAGCCCTGACAGTTGTCAATCTCTGACAATTTCAGTAAAATCCTTGGTATTGAGTGGCTGAGAAGCTCTGGTCACTGACTGTTACCATGGTAAATGTTAACCGCACCAGCGACCCCAACACGTACCGCTGTTACTAGTTACAGCGCCCCACACTACGGCGCCCCACGCCGTGGTTAGGTAAATGTCAGAGACCGACAATTTTTCAGGGCTAACATAGCACTGCACACTGGCACTGGTCTGGCAGCCCAGGACCAGTAAAAATCACTGTCGGACCAGTAACTTTTCCTTCCACGAATGGACAAGTAAAAAGTAGAAAAATTGGGTACCTACTGGTCCGACAGACAGGACGGACCAGACGAAAAAATGGGTGAGTGTGCAGCCCTGGCTAGCAACTTTCATGAAACAGTGCCAAGATTAAATTTCTCTACTCTATATATCTATGAAGAATTCCTAGAAGAACCCTGCATTCTGAAGAGCTGAATTTGATCTAAACCTCATCTTCACCCTTAGCCTGTTGAATACGGCTCCCGAGTATTTTCAGGCTGGGGTAAATGAGAAATGCGTCTTACAGGAAAATCAATCCATTTTTAACAGGTAAAAGGTATTGTTTACCATTGGAAGCAGTGATTTAAAAATGTTTAGAGTTATCACATTTGATGCTCATGTTTAGGTCAGTTACAATTTGTATATCACAAAACATTCTACCATATACAATGTAAAAAATTCCCAATAAAGCCTAAAATATAAGGAGATATCATTATTTTTCTCAATCATATTTTTCCTGAACTCTTGTAATGAATATGGCACTAGAATATTAGCACCTAGACACTGGCTGAAAACTTGAGAGGAACAATGGGTACAAAATGGAGGTACAACTAACAGGTCAGAGATACAACGAGCAATAAAGAAATGATAAACTGGAATCTCATCGTAAAGAGGTCGAATATATATAACAATCCTCATATCTTATTATAATGAGGTGATTTTCCAGGTCCCAACTTTTATATTCCTTTGTTTCTGTACCCCTACATTGAGAACCCGATATAACTATGTAGGTATTCGTAGTGGTGTTTAGGTACTGGTTGTAACAAAGTTCCCTATACTGAGTAAATCAGTGACAAATTCAACAAAGTTCAAACTCTGAAGGTCACTACTATTGTCAGTGAATCATTATACAATTCATGTATGTGACACTATACTACAGTTGTATCTAAAAGGCATCCAGGGAAACCTAGGGAAACCTGTCTTTGGTTTGTTTGAGGGATATTGTTAATAAAAAAAATAATGATTTCACTCTTATAACTGCAACTGAGTATCTAAATAGTGGAGTTTTCTAACCTCAGTAGTACTATATATGTGACTTGTTATACAATGAATAACTTCTTTTTCATTTTAAGGTATGGGGGGGGGGAGTGCACATTCAAAAAACACACTTAATTACACTGTACTACTGAAAAATAAGGATGAAATATCAAAATGCTTTCATTTCTCAAAGTCAGTTAGTGTCTATGCTGAAACTTAGCATCTATGGTAGATTTTTCCACACATTAACACTGTTTTCATGACAAAATGAATCACCTGTTTGCATATATACATAGGCAGCCACAACAGTTGTGCACCACTAAAAAGAAATACATACATGTACATAGATTTCAATACATCTATTTTTCACTGCTGGACTGGTTAAAGGTGTATATCAGTTGCATCCACGCACGTCAGCACAAACTGTAACACCAAGTTTAGAGCCTGTTCTGGTAATATGCCTGGGTGGGGATGGGAAGGGGGGTTGAACACTGAGTCTGTGGCCTGTTCTTGGAAGCACAGAACATTTAAGAGTTGAGGTAGAGATTACAGGCCTCAAATACTCACTACAGACCTGGACTGGGGTTTTTTGTGGGTAAAGTCAACTCTGCAGATCTATTTTTAAAAAATACACATAATTAGATAGATGCACAACCTAATGAATAACAAGTAAATAAATGAAGAAAAAGCAAACAATTTAATATATTAATTAACAAATTAAACATCCATGCCTTTTCCTGAAACCTGAGATAACTGAGGCTTCAGCCAATACAGACCCTTGAATTAGTACGAATTAGTACATGTAGTGTTATTATTTTCATGCTCTCAATTGTCTTTTTTTTTTCTTTTTTCTTTTTTTGCTTTAAACGTAGTGAGCATATCCTAAATAGGTGAATGCTTTTTACTCAGAAGAGTCAACTGCATGTAGAATAAGATAAAAACATCTCCCACGAGTCCCACCTCTCACCTCAGCATAAAATGTTGTTGGGCAAAAATATAGATTATTTTTTTTTCATGACCAAGCATAGTGTTCTTTCCCCTAGCTTTATTGCTATGACACTGAGAAGTGCTATCTTTGAGAACTACACCAGCTACAAATGATGCCTACATACATCAACGGAAACCTTAAGAGCAGTCCAATCAAGTATAAGTACTGTAAAACTAGAAATTTTTGCCTATTTTGCACAACCTACAACTAGCATGCCTAAAACTAGCATGAATACAACACTAACAGCATGTAATTTTTTAGTTTAATACTTTAAATTTGATTCTACAAAATCAAAACATGCAAAATTCATATTATCCAGCCAAGCGTGAAAAATAACTTGCATGAAATTTCCATTTTTACAGCATCTACAATATAGAGATATATACTGAGATCTCAAGATATATCTCAATGAACTACATGTACAATGGCTTTAGTTTCAACATTGACACAGTGGACTTATATTTCATCTCCTTGGCCCACTCCCCAAATCACAGGTATATCCCCCCTCCCATATTACACTATTGTGATCACTCTTTCCAGTGGTCCTGTTAACTCTATCTAAAAGTCCTCCACCTATGAACCTCTATGTTGCTTACACACACCCATCTAAAATTACTGAACCATATGTGGCTGCTACTGCATATGTGACTCTGCATCACAAAACCAACAAAAAGTCGCCAGACATGGATTTTTAGTTAAGGGCAGGTATTGAAAGAGCAGATTCTAAGGGGTTGCAGAAAAACTACTGAAAACACACTTTCCAATTCCTTTAAAGGTAGGGAATCCCATTTGCATGCCTTAAATGAAGAGTTGTATAAACACAGTGGTATGTTGAAGAGGGTATCATTTTAGAAACTCCCATAAAGTATTGAAAGTGGAAGGTAACATTTAGTACATTTTTATTGACCGTTAGATTTTGAATTGAATTCTTTTCGGGGCTCACCGTAAATTCCAGTACATTACTAGGCTACCTTTGCAGACCCATGCACTGCATGTGTGTCCATCATGTATATTTTGTGAATAAAGTTCATCAAAACTTACAAACATTTCTATATACATTCTTGCCACACACTCTATATGTTATTACATCAGCTCTTATACTTTTAGATTTGTGTTTATAGATAAAAAAAAAAAAATACAGAAGACTGCAACAAAAAGGCTTAAGTGTGGCTGACACACAGAACTACTGAGTAGTTGAGTTTTGTGCATTATTCAAATTGTAGATAACTGTTGACTTCCAAATTTCTAGGCAGTGGCCTAAACAAGTCCCCTGAGGTTCATATTTAATGCTTTGCTGCATTTTGGGAGTTCTGTAAAAGGTATCCCCTACTTTTAATATGACACCCAACTTAAGAATAATTTAGTCGAAGATTAACTCTTTCAGAAAGTATGAAAAACTCAAGATTGACTTGGTCGACCTGTTTCACCTTTTTGAGGTCCTCACGCAGAATCAAGGGCTGCGACTTTTTGTTCATTTTGTAATGCACGGTCACGTTAAATATATGTGTACTTGCTTCTTTTAATACAAGATATTGTCTCTGTAGCACCCTAATCTGCAAATTAATCTGTATTAAAAGTAACACACGGCATATTTGACTCAACCCATGCATTATTATGCAAAATATACTGCATCTTTCCAGGAGCCGAGATTGACAATGCAATAAACCTGTAGCTGCTAATGGTTTAATCTTGTATGAATGGGACAACAGATGTCAGAAAGAAAGGGAAAACCCATTTCTCTTACCATGCCCTACCTCTTTTCAAAAATGCATACCAGGTAGGGTTTAATGGAATGTGGCACTTTGGTTAATGAAGCAGCAGTTTGATTCAATTTCACTCCAATTCTAAAATTTTACAATAGAGGTCTTCTGCTTTTCCTCCACTACAATTACTGATTTTGCAGCAAATTGAATATCCACCGTCATTGTGTAACTACAGACATGATCGTGTAGCTGTAATTTTTAAGAAGCATAAAAAGGATCCCATTTGATGATACACATCATATCAAGCAGGTAAAGCTATGATGCTTGTTATCATAATAATCTCTGGATAAAATACATGACTTGGAATTGAATACAAAATCTTGTAGTTTTACTCCACATCAAAAGTAACAGAAAGGAATTTTTTATAATATTCATACATTGTCAGTGATGAGTTGCAGAGACAAATGTAAGAGTCCAATTTCTAGAGCTCTCAAATGGTCACTATGTTCACTTTTTGACCCTCTCATTGACCACTGAACTTTTGTATTGATATCAGTGTTCACAAAAACATGAAAAGTTAACCCAATTGGGAAACCCATTGATCCTGGGACACAAGATACATTAGGGACTTTTAGATTGTCGGCGTTCAGGCCGCCCAAAAGTGTGAGTCAACATTCTCAGCAACTCCCATCAATGCCAGAGTAAAACCATGAAAGATTTCAGTCGACGATGAGTGTGAAATGACAGATGTGGTGAAGTCATAATCATCGTGCCAAATACAAGCTGCATGCACTGCCATCAATATTCCCGTTCTCAATCTGAGAGGATGTGAAATCATTCAAGGACGCATTTTCAATTCTGGCGGTTGACAATCCAGAGAACATGGAGCATCCGCATGCAGTATCATGAAATTATGACGTTATCACATAGAAGTCCCTAGTGTAGCTGAAACCTCACAGAATCGCCATATTCAAAGTAAACACCTGCTGGAATATATATCTGGTATTAAAAAACAAAAATAAAAAACAGTACCTCTGAACAAATACCAGTGATGCAAATCAGAGAGCAGATCACATACACTTATCCCCGTCTGCCTTTCAACACTCAAAACAGTGTCAAATCAGGACAAACCTCTTCAAAGTGACAATTTGTTTAAACAAACTGGCCTTTATAAAAAAAAAAAAAAAAAAAAAAGCAGCTTCAAACTTTTGAACTAAAGTCCTATAGAAGACTTGTGCAGTACTAGCATTCACTATTTGACAGTGAGACAGCTTGTGGCACTTTTAATACCAAAGGACATCATCTTGCTTGTAGTCATATTGTGCTTCAGACTTGTACTGTAGTTCATGCAGTATGTGTGTGAAGACAGTCAGGTTACACACTGGTGTAAACATTCTGCACATATTTTCTCGATCTCTCTCTCTAATTCTGCTCTATTATGACTGTGTCTATGTGCATGTGCATGTGACTGGTGGGTGATTGGCATGGGTCAGATACCACCCATCACTGAGTGAGAGCCCTATTTAAGCCGAAGAAAAGTTTGTCCACCACTCTTTTCAATTAAGCTAGGGCGACTGTGCTTTATGACAGGGCAGAATGAAGAGATTTTTGCCCTCAAAAAAAGTGAAGACTAATATAACTCCTGCTGCCTTTGGGCATAATCATCTGAGGGCAAACATTTTGACGGTGAAGAGTCCAATTGGGAAGTTTTTCTGTGTGTCCTCCTTGATGATCTTCATCCCAGCTGCTTTAAACAGCTTCCTCAGCTCGGTTACTGAACGCGTCACACTGCTGTCCTGGTCGTCGAACACCACTCCAGAGCGGGCGATGTTCTCCTTGATGCAGATGATGCCATTTTCTGTCAGGCCAGTCTTACATCTCCGCAGGAAGTGAATCAGGTGGTCGTCGGTGAGGTGGCCGAGCACCCACTGTATCCAGATGACATCATAGTGCTCCGGCTGAGGGCTGTAGTCCTGCAGCCCCCGGCAAATGAGCCGCTCCACCCGCTCTGACTCTGCCCCAATATACGACTTGGCTGAATCGAGAAACTTCTGAGTCTGCTCAACCATATCCACATGCTGGAAGAGGGGTAGAAGAAGGTGTTTGGTGATTCGTCCTATTCCAGCTCCACAGTCTAGGGCCCTTTCTGACTGGACTCTATCAGGCCATGAACACTGCACATTAAAAAAAAAAAAGAAATACTGTGCAAGACAAAGTCATTCTTTTGAGACTCATGGAGAAAGTAACATGACCTTTAAGGCAATGAATATCATACATTGTAAGGCACATTCACAAATTACAGTTGACAATATGCAGGTCCGAATACTGCTCATAAAACAGTGAGTACAGTCAAAATCTACAAACTTACTCACTTTCACCCAAGACCACAGACAGAAACAAAAGAGTGGAATGTTTACCATTAGGAATGCAAGTCAGCTCATACCGATACAATTTACCCATGGTGGACACACAAGTGTTAGCGCCCTCATACCTCTGCAACTGTGACATTCTAACTCACTGGCATATGGTCATGGTACTTTGCAATTTTGGTGAAAACAAAACTGGGATTACATTTACGAAACATGATAAACAGAAAGATGATAGAAATCTTCCATAGAATAGTAAATTTATAATGATATTTTGCTCCCAGTTACTTGAAACTAAATATTTGTTTGCACTAATATCAAATGGCTTACTTCAGTTTCAGATCACAGGCAGTGTTCGCCGCAATTGCTTGCGAAGAACAAGCTGTTCTGAGTGACTTGAAAGTCAGCATCAATATCAAAGCTATCTTTTGACCAATTTGGTTTATCTTTCAGCGAGCAATTACAAATGTTATTTAATATTCTGTGATTTTGGTGCAGTTTGAGTTTGGTTCAAAAGAATTTGAGATACCTACACAGATATGGAGGTAAATTAGTGGGCCTTACAGCCCTTAGTGCTGGATTTTCTAGTCTACAAAAAATATCAAATCACGGCCAAAAAGATCAAAGTCAAAGCAAAGAGGATTGAGAAAGCTGGATGGAAAAATCAATGCATGTGTTCCATCGCTGCATACTCCAGACAACCTCAAGAAACAAATTACTTGAGCTTTCAAAGTAGTCTAGATCTACTAACGTTAAACGTCACTGTCTGGTTTTTTTTTTTTCGATTTTTTTTTCTTTTTTTTTCGGGGGCTAACAAAATGTGCATTTATATCGCAGTCCCACATACCCATCTCTGTGTTGGTGCTTATTTAGCTACCTACCGGCTAACCTGGTTCTTTGAAAAGTAAACTGGAACATGCTCTAGTCTAGTTTGATGTACGCTTTTAGAAATCTTATATGTGCCCCAGTGTGCATATCACGTTTGCATTCTTGATACTATGGGGGAACAAATCTTTTTTTGTTACCGTCAAAAATGGTTTGAGAAATTCCAACGATCCGTTGATGTCTGCTCCCGATATGTGACCGAATCCGCCAAGCATTCCATCAACCGTGGCTGGAATCTCTTTCCAGTACACCTTCGCGTCATCGTAAAAGGCTTCTTTCGTCATTTGCTCAACCGACGGCCGTTCCATCTTGATTAGTTTATCTTATTCTTTTGGCAGCCTTCTATTGTCTGAGCGCTAACGTTAATTCCGTAGGGCCTACTCTTTCTTTCACCTCCCTGCTGAAACTACGCAGTATTGTGTAGCTCCTCTGCTGGCCTGGCCGGGTTATGGGTTCGTGCACTGAATTCTTTCATAGCAACGCACATGTTCCGGTTCGTTCGCGATCTGGGCCGATATCTCCACTCGGCCTACGCAAAACGGTCGACACGATGACAGTGTACAATCGATACAGTCGGAAATCACGAGCAGGTGAAATAATGGCACTCAACGATCTTACCCGTATGGCTGTTCGACATAAGCGTCGGAACTACCACGCGTGTTTATGGAAATACTAGTATTGAGAAGTGAATCCATTTCTGAACATCGCTTTTTTATCTATTCTGAATTATCAGTTAATTATTCTATGTAAGGACGAAATACGGAAATACAAATTATCATGAATTACCTAAATAATAGCTGATAATCGAACTATTTGATTTTTACTATTTTTTTTTTGCCGAAGATAACAAATGATGATAAAATAATGCTATCACTATCAGTGATGACTATGAAAATGCTATGATGATGATAAAACAAAATTATTATCGTATTACCAAAGCCATTATGAAAAATTTTGTTATCATTATTATCATCGTTGTTACTATTATCAATCATCATCATTATCTAATATGTAACAACATACTGTACATGTTGATTTGTAATGTTGATTTAGCAAAATGATGTCGTCTATCATCACAGGTGCGCCTTGTTATCTTCATGGCGCTTTGGTTGGCCCTCGAGAGACAATATTCAGGCATAATAGATAATGAAAGGTTGAATAAGAACCGTACGTTTTAAGTTTTGATTCAAATTTGTTGGATAAATTTTAGCGAAGAGTCTCAGTGGACGGTGCCAACGTTTTGGACCTACGAACAGAAAAAGTTCAATCACCCCATGAGTGAAAGCAATCCCGGTGAAGATGCACTATAAGAATTACAGTTTTGTTTTTTTTTTAATCAAAGTCGTCACCCTTTTCGCTATAGGCGCCTATTGATGTATTTGTACGATCCAAGATCGCAGTTGATCTGCTGAGATGAGCCCGCAGGCTCTGAAATGCCGACATCGTTGTTACTAAATAATTATGCATGTAACAGATGTGTAAGGCGGACAAGGCTTACTGAACCAAAGCAAGAGAAGATTGATGTGCTAATACAAGGGTTGAATATGCACTATTTTTGATAAGTTGTCACCCATGTAACTGTATCTTCACTCTTTGATACTTTCGTGATCCTGCTCATTTATTCATTTTTATTTTTGTGTTTTTCATCAGACGGAGGGGAGGAGGCTGGCGTCTTTAATGTCAATGGTTATACCCCTCTCCTTAGAAATAAGCATGGATGTTGTCTTATTTTCCGGTTTTCCCACTCGATTTGCTTTTGTTTTTATTTAGTTTTGGTATGATGAAGTTTACCAGGCCGAAAAGGAGGGAACTGCAGCGCCAGTTCTGCAGCCTGTGTCACTGCATGGACAGGCAGTCCTGGGATAGCCCGGTATATATAAAGTATCGGTGATGACGGGTTCCATTCCTACCGGTTCCTCTTTTTTTTTTTCCCCTACCGTGTTTGGTGCAGTAGATCTGAGATAGCAGTCCCGATCTTGCAAGTTAATACATTTTGTAGGCCTACATACTTATATATGGAGGATAGATAAAGAATATTTTAGTTCATGAAAATTTAATATAATGATTACATCCGGGTCTATTGTTGATATTAAATTAGGAACTTACAGATTTCGGATTGTTTTGTACATTCATATAGATTTGCCCATCTCATCATCTGGCATGATTATGTGTAGACACAATGATGCATCAACCGGGGAGCCACGTTTTGTTTACTGGGGGCCAGTGAGGATACCTATATCTGGCGATACGAGTGTATTGGTCTTGATAGTCCAGGAGTATAGGCTATCATTCAATGTCACTAAGTTCCCAATGCAAATTTTACAAGATTAGAGAATTGTTTTGATTAGCATCCGAGTTATTTGATCCAAATAGTAAGTTGCTTTTTAAACCATTTATACGTCCGTTTAGTTTCAATTCCATTTTAATTTTACCCACTCTAAGCACACAATGCATTTTCCCCTTAAACCCGATTTGAGGCGATTGTTCGGGGGATTTTTATTTTGTATGTCTGTGTGTTGTTTTTTGTGTGTGTTGTTGTTGTTTTTTTCTCATCCAACTTGCACCCACTTGTATTATTGTAAGTCTTTGAGCACGGTCCTCTTCTCACCTTTCAGCAGAGACAAATGTCTTGCATTGTAAAACGTATAATTGACGAATGTTTCAAGGTACGTAGGCCTATTGTAACAGCGCACTGAATTTTTCGACACAAAATCCCTCAAACCATTAAAAATCTCTAAGCCCCAGGGTAGGCAACCTACAGGCCTTAACCATTACAATAAGTCAGAACATGGAGCTACCTTGGTAGCTCCATGGTTAGAACATAGGCCTACATGGTCGACTTGATTTCTTTATATTTTGCTCTTCAAGTACTGTATAACACTAGGCCTTTCATGACATAGAAAAAAATCTACCTTTTTCTTATGGTTGTAATCCCTTTTCAAACCAACAATCACGTACGACACGATTTACCTATTTTTTGGATATAGGATTCTTCTTCTTCTTGCGTGTGATCCAAGCTGTAAAATAAAAATAAGTCGAGAGCTGTGATGGCGCTATTCAAGTTTTGAAAATACATCATGTAGATCATGTTGTTTTAGATAAAATCTTTATTCAGACTGGTGACTCCTTTCCTTGAGTAGGAAGGCTGAGTGTCTTAGGATTATGTGTATTCCATTTCTGTATGAGGTGTTTATTGTCCATTCATGAATCATGTCAAATGTGTACAATTTATGTATGTTTTATCTATACTACTTTGCACACAACCTTTTGTTTTCCGTTAAACATTGTATTATAGTTATATTTTGTGTCATTACAATGTAACAGTTTCATTTGATTTGTCTGAATAAAGGCTATAAAAAGCGTCAAAAAAATCATGTAGCATAGCACAGTGTAGTACGCTTAAAAAAAGAAAATAAAATAAAAATAGGATCAAAGTGCATTGCATATCTTCACCCACCCCCTGAACAACTGCAAGAAAAACACGACACTGATTGTGTCTTCTTTTTTTTATACTACACTCTGCTACATGATGTATTTTTCAAAACTTGAATAGCGCCATCATATCTCTCGACTTATTAGTATTTTCATTTTGCAGCTTGGATTCATCCCACAATGCACCACGCCCCTCTTTTGACGATCCTACTGACTGCATGCATGTACACCACTCATGTACACACCGGTTTACGTTTGTATGGCTAAGCGGTCGCCTGAACTGTGCGATTCATACACACAGTGTGCACCACAATACACTACGTAGGACACTGGTGGTGAAAAGGGAAATAGATGTACGGTAATCGTTGGGGTGGATATGTGCGGTTCTTTGAGTGAGCGGGCGTAACGTACGGTGACTAAACTTGTGACACGAAATCCTGTTAGTATTGGATGTTCTTCTTTATGTTGGAATACTGAGAAGAAGAGAGCAATCATGAGTTGGGGAACCGATCTGTGGGTAAGTAAATGAAAGAATGCGATGTGATCGCTGTGTGTGAGGCTCTGTTTCTGCACTACGATCTTCTTGCGATCATCAATGAATGAATGATAATAATAGAGACGGGGTAACTCACTGCAACTGGTCACACGGTTCACGGTAGACTGTGTAGACCCTATGTAATAATGAAAGGGGATATCGTGTGAACCCTGTGTAAGTGTGTGTGTACATGTGGATGATACTGCATGTTGAGTGTTGATCATTAGAGTTTTCTAGACCTCACCTGTAATGTCTCTTCTAGATTCTAACATATACACTAACATATACAAGCCACTATCGTCTAACGTTACATTACAAGTACAACCATGGCCGCACCGCATGGGCATTAATGTGGGCGGAGGAAGAATTCTTTTAAACAACGCTAGAGTGTAGGTCCGTACCGTAGACCACATTATGTTTTAATTTCTAGTAACATAAGAGGATCTAGGCAAGGGCCTGCGTCTACCCTACCAAGTAGTAAGTACAACTACAAGCATGATTGATAGATGAGATGGTCACTGATTACCAAACACCAAATAGACAGAAAGATCCGTCTGTCCAGAGGAGTCTTTAATCACTCTCCTCCATAGAATCTAGGGGATCCGTGAAGCTAGACGCAGTCTCCGCGGAACATATCCGCAGAGACCAGATCAGATACAGACTGATCTTTCAGTCGCAATGATTACCAGTGCACCACCAAAATCCCTACAGCCCCACCCCCCAAAAAAGTGTAAACAGGTAGGCCTACAGTAGTAGATCTACGGTAAGTGTAAAGTTTAGTATTAGTTGTTTGAAGGCCAACTTTTGAGGTGTGATACTTTTTGTGCCTGCAAATGATGCAGTGATGTGCAAAAATGGTTCACTATAAATATGATGTTTGGGGAAATGTACAATATCAAGAAAATTTCTCAGGGAAAATATGGTTTAGCCTAGGTTCAGAATGAGCATAATGGCATTATGCTCATTCTGAACCTAGGCTAAACCATTTTTTCCCTGTATATTAGCATTATTAATGCTAATATACACATTAGGCCACACATTCAAGTGTCACACAATAGAGATTATAATAGTAATCGTTACTGTAAAAGTGGAAATTTTCACGCATCATTTCACATAACCAGAAACTAACACAAAAATAAAAGCACACTATTATTTTGGCTTGTTTTACTTATGTTCCAGTATTGAATGAATGTCTTGATTTCACAGAATTCAAAATATGCAAAATTCATCTTACCCAGCCAAGTGAGAAAAATTACACAAATACACTTCCACTTTTACAGTATTCATTCCGTTCTAATTACGTTTTTAATTTATCTACTTGGCTGGGTTTTTTTTTTTTGTGTGTGTGTGTGTGGGTTTTTTTTTTTTGTGGAGCTAGAAATTTTTTGAATATATGTACAGTAGAACTTCACAAAAACATATTTGGGCATAAAATTGCATAATTTATCCTCTTCAGCTACACAGTTTCTTGTTGAAAGTTGAGGTCTGTAGAAAAAGAGCTCTATAAGATGCTCACATGGTCAGTACACTGAAATGTACGTGTATGTTGCTGCAGATTGTAGAGAGCAAGACACCTTGATTAAATACACAAAGCACCATGCGATCTGAAGGTATTCCTTCCTGTAATTGATACCCCAATGTGTGTGTAATCATCAGGAGATAGAGGGCTTGAATGCCCTCATAATCCCTGCAACAAGACACACTACAACAGAGCACACGTCACACCACAAATAGTCACACGGACCATCCCAGCCCAGCAAGCCTTGGCCAACGAGATTAAATCGGAGGGGAAGCCACCCGTAGCAACTGACATCATTCACAGTCACAAACACAAGGGGGCAGCACTGTTGCCATTTAAAGCTTGCATGGATTAAAACCTAATCTCATAATACAATGAAATGTATTGTCTTTAAATTAAAGGAATTGAAAGGAGTGTGAGTGAGAAGGAGACAGACAGAGAGAGAGAGTGAGTGAGAAAGAGAGGGGGAGAGATGAAACAAAGGGCAGGAAATAATGTCTGAGCCTTGTCTGGAAGTGGGATGTGTGGGTTGGTGATGGACGTACAGTATACAGTTCTTTTAAGCCTTGTACGGTACATTTAATACAACCCATCTGATACTATTGTGGTACAAGAATAACTGCACAATCTGTGTTATTTGGTGTGCTGTTGACCTGATGCGAGTGATTGATCATGCAATGACTGAAGATTTGTAGACTTTGATGGATCACCCAGTAACAAACTGACATTTAAAGTCCATGAACTCTTTCATTTATGCTTGACTAATTAGATTACCTTGATTTGTTTTTGTTATTGCTGATTTTTTTTTTAATTAAGGGGGATGAATTAGGGCAACATGTTCCTTTCTGATATAATTTCTGACATTCCAAATACCCTTTAATTCTGATAGTTTGGGAATAGATTTAGAAAACTTTATGAACACATTGTACAAATGTACTGTAGTTTATATCTTGTAAATTTGAAAAATTTTATGTGATAACAGAATATTTTGAAGGTCTTAAAGGGGAAAAAAAAGATTGGTTTAGCATTACTTTGCCAGTAGAAAGTATGATCACAAAAATATATCAAAAAGCCTACATTTACAGTATTAGAGTGGACAATGGTTCCCTGTGTGTACACTCGACATCATGTCCAAAAATCTCTACATGTCTGCATGACTACAATCTAGTCAAAATATTTTCTACCTCTGGTGTGGCAAGGCAGTTTGATGCTTTCACCTTTTGTATTTTGCCTTTTACCAATTACAGAGAAGAGGCAAGACAGATTGGTTTATCAAGATACTGTACAAAGCTATTATTTTCATGAGGGTTTAATTTTTGTGAATTTTGCAAATTACTGTTCGACTGTGAATTCAACAACATGCGAAAATGTCACCACGCACTGGGGTAATAGTGCATTTATGATAGCCTCTTTGTTAATTCACGAAAACAACATCTCACAAAGATGCCCTTGACCTCTTCATTGGCCAAAATATACACACGAATATATTTAACGGCTTTAATATACACTAATATTCTACATTCAGAATCTTGAGATTGGTTGTCTTGATTTATACAGAAAACCTGTGCAAGCAAGAAGAAGTTGACACACCATGTACATAGTGACCGAACAAGTGTATAAAGTTTAATGTTGGAACAAGTTGAGCGCAGTTATTTTCTGCATGGTACATTGTTATGCAAACAAAATTCTAATTTATACAGAATGATATAATGTATTGATGTCATTGGACATACCAACTCCAATAACACAATAATTTTTATGTGGCCTACAGCCATCAACAAAAATGATCTCTCGTGTGAGTCAGCTCTCAAATACTGAAAATGCACACTTGTACAATGTATGAAGCATACAAAAAGTACACGAACTATTTCTAGCAACGTAAATGTAATGTAAATACTCTACCACCTGTCCATTTTTTAAAGATGTTGCTCTTACGCATGAGCTGTATTCATGTTGTTCGTATACTGCCAGCATCTGAATCTGTCTCTGTTCAAAGGACGCATTGTATCTGATTACATATAGTTGTCTATGTTAGTCAGACTCCCATTCATTTCTGCACTGTTGCACTGTGTCTGCAGCATGTTGATACCAGTTGCCCATTACGAGTGCAAGCATTATGTTACAAATTATACATGTATGCCTTTCACTTGAGGGGAAATGAACTGGCCAGAAGTGAACACGGAACACTTCCTGAATAAGGAAATATTTAACAGGCATTGGAGATGTTAAAGGGAACACAAACCCAAAGAGCAATGTGGATTGAATAAAAGCAGTAACATTAGTATAACACATCAGTGAAAGTTTGAGGAAAATCGGACAATCGATGCAATAGTTATGAATTTTTAAAGTTTTGGTGTTGGAACCGCTGGATGAGGAGACTACTAGAGGTTATGACGTATGAGAGGACCACAATATAAAGAAAATATAAAAGGAATTCCACAAAAATTCACTTTTCTAGCAAAATGAAAGAGTTCTTGACTAACCGCTTTCAGAAAGCGGGAGAATAAGTGCTACCCCTAACATATGTCAGTATCAAGTTGATGGAATGTGTAATTTTCATGAAAAATGAATTTTCGTTGAATTCCCTTTTTATTTTCTTTATATTGAGGTCCACTCATACGTCATAACCTCTAGTAGTCTCCTTACCCAGCAGTTGCAACACCAAAACTTTAAAAATTCATAACTTTTGCATCGATTGCCCGATTTTCCTCAAATTTTCACTGATGTGTTCTACTAATATTACTGCTTTCACTCAATCCACATTGCTCTTTGGGTTTACTTTCCCTTTAAATCTGGAGTGTGCCAGGACGGATTCACATTTCTGGCTGAAGAAATAGGCCTATGTACACGTACATGTAAAATGTACTGTATACACCATATATTTCGCAAGTCTAAATTTTCGCAAATCGAGAATTCCCGACAATTTTGCGAGTGGTGAAATTCGCGATTGTGGAGTCCTGTACTGAATGGAGATGTGTACATGCATACGGTACGTCACATTCACATCGGGATCAGAGTCAATATTTTCGCGTGGCTGTAATTTCACAAATAGCACCCGACTCGCGAAATTCGCAAAAATCAAAACCTCACGAAATATTCGGCATTGGCCTACAGTGTACATGGATTCCATTTTAAATGGAATCCATGGCTGCTAGTCATCAAGATGGTTTTGCGTGTGTTTGTGTGTGTGATATAATGAAATCACTCCAGATGGAAAACATGCTATTCATTCATATTGTTGTTCAATGTGCTGTTCACATTTACAGTACAAGTCGTATGCACAGTATATCTGGGGTTTTCTTTCTTTCTTTCTTTTTTTCTCCCAGACCCACTATTATTTCAAAATGTACCCTGTAGTTGTGTACATTGTACTGGTCATTTTCTTTCCTGTTCAGCATTTGAGATTTGTAACCCAAAACGAAGAGCCATCTTAATGACAGGAAGTTTGAGATGATCATCCCTGGATGGATACTCAAGGCAATGCATTATGGGTAGCCCCAACTGTCCATCCCATCATACGAACCTATTTATTAGAAATATATGATTCAGAGGAATCCAGTTGCATGTGATATTGTACAATACATGTAGCTAAAGTGGATGGCTATCCAAGGTCTGGGATCTGCTTCAACATTCCGTGCATTCCTGAAATTCTTTTGAGTTATGGCTTGCAGTCACATTTGAGTTCCTCTCCATTTGAGTCTTTCTGCATCAGACTTTGCAGCAGGGAAGAGCAAAATTAACTGTCTGCAGCTATAGATCTGTGTCAAAGGGTGCATTTATCAACTCCCTTCTGGCATAGAATCTACAATGTATAAGGTTTCCAAACAATATTCAGGGAGATTTGGGCACACAAAGCTGTTTCGATTACAGGGTTGGAAATACGTTTCTAAAATGCAAAAAAGAAAAAAAAAATGCACTCGCAAGTTATGAATTTGAGCCAGAGATGCAAACTTCTCCAGAGATGACAAATGCAACTTCCAGTTGTTCATGGGTTTATACTGTAGCTCAGACCTGCCCACGGGTCAAACTGCGCAATGGTGCCTTGTGGAGGAGACCTTTCACTACAAATGGTGCCCTGTGTACAACATGCACAACCAATGGTCTCCCGTTGTGGCTGTAAATGAGTTAATGACTGTGTGACTTTCCAATGGCCATACTTCTTTTCTTGTACAATTGTACAGCTGTAAGAGTCTATTTTATTTATTCACAAATACTGAATTGATAAGTCGCCTGCTGAAGCCGAAGCAAATTTTATCATTAGATCTACTTTAATAGTGTAATTACATCATGTATATCAAAGCTTTAAACAGACTCACTGCAGGCCACCAGCTGGAGTGTATGATTACAAAGTATTGTTGTAAGCTGGACTTCTGGAGTGGTGTAAGACAGAGGCAGGGAAGTCTAGACATGGTTGCATCCTGTACAGTATGTAATGTATCATCATCTCCAATGTGTTGATCAGTTGGCAGTGAGGGTGTGGAAGTAACTAGTAGGCCTACATGTTCATGTCACAGAGGAAATAAACTTTTGTGGTGACGGAGAGGAAAGCAGAATTCAGTGGCCACATCCCGGAACCTTCTACTGTTTGCTTCCGGGCCAGAGTGCTCCTGAATACACAAGCCCTTGTAGGATTTAACCTTAAAGGTCCTGTTAACCTTTGGGAGTAGTGGTTCTAAAAATGTTCAAGATATCACCTTTGTTGCATAGTGTACACTGTAGTACAGTTAGTATCACAAAACATCCTATCACATAAAATTTTTGCAATAAAGCCTAAAATAGAAAGGAGATCACTGTTTTCTCAATAAACCATGAAGTCTGTTGACGGTTTTAATAGTCTGGAAACATTCTTATTACAACTATTGTTCACATTTTGTTTATCATTAAGAGATACTGATTCAAATGTTTACATTGGTTGTTTCTATCCCTAAACACCATAATCCCATTTTGTTTTTAAATCCCACAATGCAACGTGCAACTGTGCAGTTTGATACTCCATGTACAGGTCAAATTGGCAATCATCAAATTGTAATGAAATTACTATTGTTTTGTTTGTTTGGTTTTTACTCTATTCATTGGAGTAGGGATGTGACTGTTAGAGATGCGTTAAAAAATTCTCTATCATACATTATACAATGTATACCGTAAGATACATTGTATGGACAGCTTCATGAGAGGTTCAAAATACATGTATTACAATGTACATGTTGATTTCAACACATGACTTTTATCTCGTGGTAACATGACAAATATAAAACATTGTGCTGGTAAGGTTGAGCAATAAAATACAATTTAGTTTATGCTGGAGTGCTTATGCTCATGCACAATGTACAGTATATACCAAAAGAAACTTTGCGTTAATCAACATTAACGTTTCATTAACGCAAGCGGTTTCACCTGGATCGTTAGTAACGCAAAGTAACGATCGGGAAAATTAACGTTTGTAGTAACGATGAGTAACGATGAGTAACGATGAGTAACGATCCCTCACGCAAATTAACGATGTTTCGTTAGAATTAACGATAGGTAACGCAAGAACTCACACGAGATTTTGGTTTTGAAACGAGACCTGGTGAAAGGACGACGTAGCCCCTGCCGAGTGTAGCGATTTAGCGGAGTCTTTTCGCGAATCGAATCACGATTTCGCGAATGGTTTATTTGCGATCGGCGTCACCAAAAACGCACGCCGGGCCACCAAAAAAGCCGGATGTTTGCCTTCAGTTTTGAAAATGAACAGCGGTAACTATCGGCTCCGTAAGCTGCTAGAATAAATGTCAGATGTTTGCTCTTAATTTTGGAAATGAATAACGGCAATATTCGACTCCGTATTATACAAAAATAAATGTCGGATGTTTGCTCATACTTTTGGAAATAAATAATGGTAAGATTGAGCTCCGTACGGTGCTGAAATTAATGTCAGATATTTGATTTTGCGTTCGGAAATGAATAGGGATAAAATAGGCTCCGGAAGATGCTGAAATAAATGTCGAATGTTTGCTTTGACGGTCGGATATAAATGATAACGAATTTCAACTCCGTATACGATGATAAAATAAATGCCGGAAGTTTACTTTTACGTTCGAAAGTAAATAAAAATAATATTTAGCTCGGGAAGATGCTAAAGTAAATATCGAATTATCCCTTAGGCGTTCGGAAATGAATAACAATAATAATAAACTTCGTACAACGACAAGTTAAATGTTGGATGTTTGCTTTTACTTTCGAAAGTGAATAGCAATAACATTCGGCTCCAGAAGATGCTGAAATAAATGTCAGATGATTGTTTTTACGTTCGGAAGTGAATAACAGTAATATTTTGCTCCATACGATGGTAAATAACTGTCGGATGTTTGCTTTTAAATTTCGAAATGAACAACAGTAACATTTAACTGCGTTTGATGGTGAAAGTTAATGTTTGCTTTGACGTTCGGAAATGAATAACAATAGTATTCAGCTCCGTCCGATGATAAATAAATGTCTGATGTTTACTTTTATGTTCGAAAGTAAATAGCAATAACAATCAGCTCCGGAAGATGCTAAAGTAAATGTTGAATGTTTGCTTTGGCGTTCGGAAATGAATAACAATAGTATTCAACTCAGTACGATGATGAAATAATTGCTGGATGTTCGCTTTTACGTTCAAAAGTAAATAGCAATAACAATCAGCTCCGGAAGATGGTAAAGTAAATGTTGAATGTTTGCTTTGGCGTTCGGAAATGAATAACAATAGTATTCAACTCAGTACGATGATGAAATAATTGCTGGATGTTCGCTTTTACGTTCAAAAGTAAATGGCAATAACATTCAGCTCCGGAAGATACTAAAATATATGTCGAATGATCCCTTGACGTTCGGAAATGAATAACAATGACATTCAGCTCCGTACGACGATGAAATGCGAATGTTCGCTTTTACGTTCGAAAGTAAATAGTGCTCAATAACATTCGGCTTCGGAAGATGCCAAAATAAATGTCAGATGATTGCTTTCGACGTTCGGAAGTGACAAGTAGTAACAATCTGCTCCATAATTAAGATGCTAAAATAAATATCAGACATTTGCTATAAATTTAACATTTCGAAATGAATAACAATAACATTCAGTTGCGTTTGATGGCAAATTTAATGTCGGATGACGTTTGAATGTGAAAAACAGTATAACATTCGGCTCCGTACGATGCTGAAATATGTCAGATGATTCATTTCACTTTCGGAAGTGGACAGAAGTAACATTCGGCTCCTTCGATCATAAAGTAAATGTCGGGTGTTTGCTTTTGAATTTGGAGATGAATAACGGTAATATTCTGCTCTGTACGATGCTAAAATAAGTAACAGATTGTTGCTTGTACATTTGGAAATTATAAACGGTATCAATCGGCTCAGTTAGATGATAAAATAAAGAGCGGATGTTTGCTTTCACGTTCGGAAATGAATAAGGATGATATTCAGGTCCGTAAGATGATAGAATGAATGCCGGTTGCTTGGTTTTACATTTGAAAATGATTAACGGTAACATTCGGCTCCGGAAGGTGTTAAAATACTTGTAAATGTTGAATGATTGCTTGAATTTCCACCAGAAATAAATAACGGTAATTTTTTGGCTCTTTACGATGCTAAAACAAATGTCGGATGTTTAATGTCTGCAAATGCTCCCACTTTCTCATTTCAAACGTAAATTTTGACCAATTTGATAGGCATCAACTTTTATAATAATCTATTATAAGCCTATTTGCGAAATCTTAGAACTCAGAATAACGGTATAAGATGATTAAATTTTCTCCTTATTTTAGACGTGGGTACCTGTATCACTTCAGTAATACTTGATATTTATTTTTCTATGTTTAGTAGGAACGATAGTTTTGCTTGTTTGTTTTTCTTTTCGGGCCACCAAAAAATAAAAATCAATCATTTTGGTGGCCCGATCGGGCCACCGAAATGAAAGTTAGTGTGGAGCCCTGGCCTTTTGTGGATAAAGTGTCTTGCTGAAAGGCAAATATCGGGCTTCGAGGGGATTGAAACCGCAAACCCGTACCATGGCTAATTGATTCAGATTTTACTTAAGTACATGTACTTGCAGGTCAACTTTAGATAGACTTCTTCTTCTTTTTTTTTTTGCGATACAGCCGGGGCTCCATGTGCATTTATTTACAACAGTATAATCGGAAGACGAGCAGAAAGAATGTCAGCACCAGGAGTAATCGCACCGGGCCGAAAGGGGGAAAGGAAAAGTATATCCTGAATCTATACCCCCCCCCCCCCCCACCCACATCGACAAGAAGACAAATGAAAAAAGAAAAAAGAAAAGAAAATGAATCGACCCACATGACGCATAATTTTGGTAAATCTGCGGGATATTCGTTATTTCATTTTGCTGTGTTCAAACTATACACCAGCATAGCTTTTCGAGTGTGATCTTAATGCGTATGAATGTTCTATGGACTTTAAGTTTATAATGCGAAAGAGGGTAGCTATATAACAATTAACGACAGTGATAACGCCAAACAATAGGAAATTTCAGAGTGGAAGAAAAATAAGACGTCCCGGAAGTACGCCAGACGTCATAATTGCTTTTTTTTTTTTTTGTTCCTTTCTAGCTCCACAGCATCACCTAGGAAAATCGATTTGACCAAGAACAAAAGCGTGTTCCTCTTTTCTTCCTGGGCAATTACCCCGGACCCTTCCCCTGGCCCTAATCCTAACCATAACCCAAACTCCTCACCCTAAACCTAACCCTAATCTTTACTCTAATACCCCTTTCCCGCTGCCCGTCTCGGTGAACCACCGAGAGGTTCCCCGGTGAATTCACCGGGGAACCTCTCGGTGAAAGTTTGAGTGCCGTCGTTTCACACTGCTCTCGGTGAAACTTTCCCCTAGACGGGTTTTCTGCTCGCAACGTGGGTGATCTTATGTACTTGAGTTTGTTGTGCATCTGCGATTTGGTTTTTTCGATCCCATGTTCAGCAAGTTTTCGGAGGAGGGACTCGTACGCGGCAGCGTCAGCCGACGTCCCGCTCAGTTCTTCGTTCACTGCTGCCTTGCTACGTAATTGAAGTTACAGTCTCTCTTCGTCTTTGGTCCACGCTCCAGCCATTTGCAAAATTCCCTCAAATTTCAACAGCACAAAACGTCAACGGATTTCTCCTGCACACTGTAAACCCAGCACTTGACGAGAAAAGCACAAAATACGAAAAAAATCAAGCAAGAGGCGCACTGTATCAGACTTACAATTTACTGGAAGAGTTAAGAGCTAGACACTAGAGGAAGACGAAGAAGGAGGAAGCATCAAATCGATCAAGTACATATGTACAATGTAAACCTATATCAGCTTTGTATACAGTACACGGCGTGCTAATTACTAGTAAACAATACAATGCACAGCACGATGCAAAACAATGCCGTCGCACTGTGAACGCCACATTGCACACGAAACGACATACTAGTACTATGTAGTGTCGTGTGTATATGTTTACAAACACGAATTACTAGTACCCTGTACGTGTGGATTTGGGAGGTCGAGTGCGCGCTAGCTAGCTGAAAACGTGTGCATGACCAGAAACAAAACGTGACCTTCGACATAATCTGCATATTTTCCCCGGTGTTTCACCGAGACAACCTTTCACGCTGGGCGCTCTCGGTGAACCACCGGGTGATCTCCCGTTGAACTATCGGTGTTCACCCAGGACGCTTCTCGGGTAAAAATTGCCCAAAATTTCATCGGTGTTTCACCTAGGCTTCCCCTAGGTTTCAACCGAGTGACCTTTCACACTGAGGGGTTCCCCGGGTGCCCCCAGGTGCCCCCGGGGAAGATTTTCTTCAGCGGGAAAGGGGTAGTGCCTTACCATTAACCAGTATTTAGCGGGGGGGGGGGGGGAGGGGGGGGGGGGGTAATTGCCCTCTGGGGTTAATTGCCCGGATTAGGTTGCAACACACAACAAAAACCTCTTCCCAGCCCTACACCTTCCCGATCTCCGTGTGTTGTCAGGCGAAACGACATGTTCAAATACAAGAATAAAACAACAGTAGGTATTGATTGAAACTCGACACCCATTCATGCCAGCCAGGCCAGGCTGAAATGTAACTTCAAAGCACATTCCGACAGCTGGCTGGTAAAACCACATGGCAAAGGAATTTGCGCGCGCGTGTGGATTGCTCAATTTGGAGGGCCTGGGAGCGGGAAAAACAAGGGTGATTTGATAGTCTGCAGACCTTTCGAACAATTGCAAACGTCATGATACTATTTTGTCTTCCTTTTGGACTGAAAGAAAAAAAAAATCACAAAGACGAGTTGAGTACACGTTGTATCACAATTTTTTACATAGCCATGCAAAACGATTACTACATGTCATGACAATAATCAATATTCCAAGACAAATACAAAGCAGCCTCGGGTACGGACGGTGACAAGAAACGCCACGCATTCACGATGCACGTTGGGGAGCAAAAGAGAGGTGGGAAGAGACTCTTCCCGCCTCCCTGGGAGCAACATGGAGTTGGCAGGGAGGGGTGATCCTGGAGTTTGTGACAACTTGCCGATACTAGTCAGTGACAACAGGGAAGTAAAAGAGAGACACTCCACCTCCCTGGTGACAACACGATTGTGACGATCTCAAAGCATGGACCTTACCAAGCCCAGCAAATCTGCGTGCTACTTTTCAAAATTTGAAGGAACTTTGTCTCTGATCTGTTGAGTTGTTTTTGCTGAATATCAGGAGCTTTTCATGCCTGAAGTTCAAGTGGATGTTTGCCAAAAATTTCATAATTTATAAATCTCTCAGTAATTTATTTTAGGCTGTTGATGCTGCCGTAAAAACATAAGAAATTTCATATTGAACTAGTCAGGACAAAGACAAAAAATCTCCGCACAAAACAAATACAAGTATTTTTTTATTGTCATTGGTAGTCCAATTTGTGTTTTACAGATATGAATAAAGCAATAGGTATAGTATTAACTATTGTATTACACGTAGTAACACTTTCATGGTAAGTTTGACGTTTTAAACGGCTACATTAAGTTAACAAAGATCGCAGGAGAGTTTTTTTAAGGAGTGCAACCATAAATGTGAAGGCATGTTACATGAAAGGAGGAAAAAAAAAAAAAGAATCAACGTTTGTATAAATCCTGGGTCTTCGACTTGAGCTATCTTTAATTAAACATTCCTTCTCTGTTCATCTCCAAGACCCCAGACTGTTCATGACCTCCGAGAATGCGCCAGTACGCGCAGTTTCTTCTGTTGATTGGTCTCTCTCTCTCTCCACCCCTCCCCATTCCCCACTCTGGCACCTTGGCATCGTGGGATTTTCATGTTTCTGGGTAAACTTTCATGTGAAGCGTGCCTATCAAGTCACCACTTGACTCACTTGGTCCCGTTGCATAAAACTTTTTTAGCAACCTTAAAAAATTCAGGTTGGGATTTACCCAACCTGAATTTTTTAAGGTTGCTAACCTAAGAATGTAAAATCCATTGCATAAAAACT